>CP107703.1:4342500-4746666 GCA_025854295.1 Lyophyllum decastes
TGTGCAGGAATGCCCATGGGGTATAGCTGGCCCCCTGGAACGGCGTCGAGGACGGCGAGAAAGTCGAGTCCGTGATATTGCCGTGGTGGTTCTGCGCATAGACCTGCCACTGCTTGGTCATCTGCTGCTGGATCACCGACAGGTCATTGGCGTTGAAGGTGACCGGCACCTGTGGGCGATTGGGGTGCCCTGAGAACGTCTGATTGCGCCGCACGTGGGTGAATGGGTACGGGTAAGGAGACCCGACAGGGGCGACGGGGCTGAATGGGGGGAGTTCCTTTCCACCGCCGTCATAGTTTCCAGAAATGAGAGGAGAGGGGGAAGGTGCCGCCGTCTGGCTATGAGGCGTAGGCGGGATGGGCGCTTCAGGACGAGGGGACTGGAGATACGACTGGATGTAGGACGAGTCGTACTGCTGCATATCATCTGCAAGCATCTGTGATGGATGATATTGCGCCTGAGAATACTGCTGGGCGTTGTAGTATTGCTGAGGCTGAAGTTGAGGCTGAGGCTTAGTCTGTCGACGCGGTTCGGCATACTTAGGCAGTTGTTCAGATCCCATGACCAGGACAGCCTGATCCCCCTCGAAGACAGAAGGATCAAGCGTGCGCAAACCTAACTGATCTGTTGAACCATTCCTGGCATGCCGACGCGCGGGTTGAGGCTGAACAGGTCGAGTATTGATACTCTGTGGTTGATAATATTTTCCCGCAGGAGGGTGTTCGGGAAGCTCAGCAGTTGGGGAGCGAGGGGTGTAACCACCTTCATCTTCGAGGTGCTCCCTGTCCCGATCCGAATATCTGTGCTGGCCCTCTTCACGTTGAGCGGAGGCATCGTTCTCATCGCGATGACCCGCACGACTCAATCTACCGCCGCCTGTATGGTCATCGATGTACCCGCCGTCAGGATTCAGGTCCGACGAAGGTGTCGGAGAGGATCCTACATGGCGTACGTGCTGCGCGTTTACATCGTCATCCTGCCATGCATCTCGTGTGCCTGTGCCGTTCTTCGAGCCAGCGCCGGGCTCATCCTCGACCTCCTCTTGAACAGGTAGAGACCTGTCAGGAGTGCGTGTGGTGATGGCCTGCAAAGGAGGCGTCTGAGTGGCAAGGGATGCGATAGGCTGACGAGCATCTGCACTGATAGGGTTTGAGGCGCGTCGAACAGTTGACGGAGGCTCACGGGTGTACTGCATGTACCCCGACGACGGGGGCTCCCCAGAAGTGCCGAGCGGATTCTGATAAGGCGGTGCTTGGTGCTCTGGGGTTTGGGAAGGTGGTTGCGAGAATGATGGCGCAGTCGGCGAGGTTGGCTGGCGTTCACGGGCCTTAGGGCTTTCGCGAGCAGCTTGTTGTCGTCGCTGCTGCTGCTGGATGTTATCAAGTTCCTTTGGGCTTGATCGTTCCACAGCACGGACTCTTTCGACGGCAGGGTCTTTTGGCGAAGAATTGTTTTGTTGATTCTGGGGATATCCTGCGGGATAAGCGTTGCCTGGGTTTGTTTGAGCCTGAGAGTGCTGTAAGTCGGCACGTTCTATCTCTGCGAGGAGTTCTTCAGTCATTTCCCAATTCTCTTGATCAACGTTTGGAAATTTAGTGAGGAATTGCGGAGGCGGGCCACGGTGCATGGGGCGAGGATAGTGAGGGTTGGGGACGTTATGAGAGTGTTGCGGAGGGAGGGGAGGGGAAACATGACGATCTGGGTTGGCATCCTGCACGTTGGGAAGGGGATGCGGAGGGGTCGGGAGAAGCCTCTGTACTGTTACGCCTGCTGGCGGTGACCTCCTTGAATTGATAGACGACGTAGGACTAGGTTGCTGTTGTAACTGGGAGGATGGCTGTGCAGCATTGAATATCTGCATCGCGGTTGGCACAATTGGCATGGAATGAGGCTTTAACGTTCGAGACCTCAAAGAAGGGGATCGAGAGGTCTCCCTAAGGTTATGCATCGAGCCTGTTACGCAGACGAGTCAGCTGCGGAGTTTCAGCCATCGTAAAATATGCGATGAACCGCGATAAATCTGAGCGTCAATAATCGTACGATCCCAGACCGATGGACCGACAGGTGACCACATTTCCAAGGGCGGAAAAAAAAAGGGAACAGATCAAAACGTAAAACAGACCTTGAGTTACAGGGTGAGCAGGAGGCCTGCGGGCTCGCTGAGGCGAATGGCTGGCCATTAAATCAGGACCGATTTACTCTCGACGAAGAGATGAGGGAAAGGGTACAGCGTTTTGTTGCGAGTCTGGGCGACCTTTAGGGTGATAAACAGCGCGTTTTAAACGTGTTCCACTCAAGTCAATGCCTTAAGGAAGGACAACGAGGTCGGCAACCACGTTTGGAAGCGCCTCGAGGCTGATTTCTCCTGAACCGGTAAAAACAAATGATGTCGTTTCGGCATGTTCCCTAGGCGAATTCTGACGCTCATTCGCGCTGACAGACTAGGGCGATAAGAGAACAAGACGAGGGGCCAAGTGAGGGAGAACAATCTTTACGCCGACAGTGAAGGTCGTCAAGCAGAACTTTTGTTAACTCAAGTGCTTTTGTTCAACTACTGAATTATATGTCACGTGAAGGCTAAGTCAATAACATTGACAACTCGTCAATTGACAATTTGCTAAGTCACAGTGCCTGTAGATATGATTTCAGACTTACCCACCACCTACCAAAACAACGGTGGCGCAGAAATTCCGCTAATGTCTACAACATTGCGTAGCCTCAAGTCAGTTTCAGCCTACCAGGAGCCAGTTTTTCAGCCAGGTTAACCAGGACTAGGTTCGCCGAACTTTTCGACTCCCTGCCCCCAGAAGCACAGCGAACTCTGGTGGAGGACCATTTATTTCCGCTGTTAGATTCGCTTCCCACCGAGCAATCCGATCATGGTGCGCTATCACGATTCCCCCATAAGATCTTCCTAAAACAACCATCTCCAAAAGCTGTATTAGTAGCCCAGGAATTTCAGACGCGTCTTCGTTCCATGCCCAAGCTCAATCTGAAGAACAAGAAAAAGGAAGTGGATAGTCTTATGGATGCTCTCCAAAAGGACGCGAAAGTCGCCATATCGAAGGAGCGTTCCACCCGAGAGGAGCTTCTGGCTGAGGTCGTCGACAGCTTAACTAGCTGGTTGAACGACATTTGGAGCGCAGTGTACGAGTTCCGGGACAACTATTCACTAGCACATGCATGTTTATTATTCGCCGCGGATATGTCATCTACGCTCGTCGACATGCCTGGCCTGGGTGGGTGAGCCGCCTGTCGCTTTCATGATACACATCACACTAATCAAGTGTTACCTCAGGTGTAAGTGCTCACTAATGAACATGCCGATTGATATTACAATCAGGAGGCAGGACGGGAAGCTGGTGAAATCGTTCGCGCTAAGAGGTCCTCAGACAATGTCAAAGGTGCTTCTGTGGATATGGCGGGAGCTCTTCGTATCGATGTCCGCATACGGAACATTTCTCGCAAAAAAGAAGATGCCGGAGATGATAGAGGACATCGAGTCTGTCATGGGTTGGGAGGCTTTGGAGCGGTTGCTCTATGGAGGCGGAGCCTGTGAGCTGTCTGATTCACTATGGTCTCTGACACTAATCCCTTCTAGCCACCATCAACTTGGAGTACGACGACCTGGACGGCGATCAAGACGACATGCTTGATATCGACGAGGATGACGGGGATGAAGGCTGCGCTGATGAGGATGATGACAACGACGAAGCACGTCAAGACAACGAACTTGGGAGTGGCCACTGCTTCTGCTCTTACCACGCAAACCACTGGACATCTGCGATCAACGAACACCGGATACGCCTCCGCGAGCTCGTTGAGGACCGATTACACGCGAACTTCCGGACCATGCCCACTACCTCCCTCTACAACGTCATCCACGCCATCAGCTCCGACTACTCAAGCACCGAACGACTTTTAATGCAAGAACTGAACGAAAACGCGACCAAATCATCCGACACCCTCAGCAACGCGCTATCCATCTATGCCACCACCGCCAACTCCCAACGCATCGTCAGCCTCCTTAACACGCACTACCACCTCCTCCGCCCACGCGACGCCGAAGTCCTGCAGGACGCAGTCACCGTACTTGCGACCAGCGGGTTCCCCGTACGTGGCCTGCAGATCATGGAGATCGAGCTCCTGGAAGCGATCCGTGCTATTCAGGCTGCGGTCGCCTCCGTGTTCGGGAACATCGATGCTGAGGTCTCCAAACAGGACCTCGAGGCGATCCTGAAGCTGCGTGGCGGTCCGGAGCGGCAGGACCGCATCCACCACTGGGTGGATGCCATCGTAACTTTAACCCCTCACCCGAGCACGATAGCTTTGGCAGCGATGATGATGGGCTTCCCCATGGTCGACGAAGGCGGCCAAGAGGATATTACATCGTTCCTTGACGATGTCGAGCCTCGGGATAGGGATTGGGATGAGCTGAAGGAGGAGTTTAGGCCACCGCTCAAGGAGCGGTTCGATGGGTGGTACCAGGTTGCAGATAATTTCAAGGACACAGCAATTCAGACAACTCTGGGGAGATTATACTTCAAGACCATCGAGATGATGCCGTTTACGCGCAGCGCGGATGTATCGGAGCATATGACCTTTCGGTGTGTCCACATGCTTCCCCCCACCTCTCTTCGGTGGTGTGACTGACCGTCTTTTCGACAGGCTCACTGAGCTACCCGGAAAGGTCCATATTGCCCGCGGGTTGCAGGCCCTAAACAGCTTTTGCGTCATTCAGCGAAAGCAAATCAACGCCGCAGCGAATAAGCAGCGACGCGCAGCCAAAAAGGCGGCTGCTGGGGAGCAAAATGCTACACCTGTTCCCTTTGGATCCACGAGCACGTTTCCGTTCTCGTTTCAATCGCCGCCACCCCCCTCCACACCGCATCCCCCATTCGGGGGCATGGAGGATGTGGATTAGCTCGTGACCGAGTGGTTCTGTCTCGACGTTTCTTCAATCCCTTGAACGATTTCATGTGTGTAGCAGTACACACCTACCTGTCCTCTCTCACCCTATATCTCTATCCCACAATCTTAAACGCAGGCTAATCTAAGTGGCATGAGGAGCGTCATATAAAAGTCTTGAAACGTGAAGCTATGCATGCGCTTGGTCGATGGCGACGAACTCTTAGTAGGACAAATCTATCGCGAACACAAGAAAACACAATCCTGGTTGAACACGCTCAATTGGCTTGCGTAGGTGGGACCCCGAGAGACTAGGATGCAAGTCTGTCACCCTGCTTCAAGGTTATATTTCAGGGCCACAAGGCTTGATGGCTACATAGCTGTGATCGCAGATACTACGGACAGCGAGATGGATGTCTGGATCCGACTCAAATGAAATCTGGCGACACCGTGACGAAGGACACATGCCGTTACGCGTTTTTTAACGGTCCTGCTGACCCGCGGATTTACACATCTCCGAATCTCACATCAAGCGAGATCCTTTCATCTCCATCCGGTCAACCTCCGTGACACACATCAAACCTATCATGACAGAATCAGAGCCCTCGATGAAGGCTGTACATGGTCATGACAGCGAGAAACTGATGTTCACAAAAACGCAAACTGACCCCTAGATTTATTTTGCGTCATCCTTTTCCGTTTCCCGCTCCCTCATACAGAACCAAAGTACGTTCTGTAATTTTTTTTTTTTCAATGAAAGCCAGACTGAATCAACCATGAATTGCCAGAGATATTCCACGCTCGCCTGCATCGCTCCCATGTATAAGCTTGCGTCATGCCTAGCTGCGTTGACGCTTATTTCCGCGCTTCTTCCTGCCAAAGCACACTTCAATCCAAGAGAGTACCCAAAAAAAGTGGCGACTTGTAAAGCTCTAAAACGAACGCCTGAACCAGAGATCGTCACACTTGCGCTACGTATGTTGCACAGTTCTTCGGCCGTTAGATAAACATCTCAGACCTGTTGCACCAGGATATGTCGATATAAATCCAACCGCAGAGAAGACGATATTGATGGTGCATGGTTGGCCCAGCTTGTGGAGCACTTGGTCTAATCAAATCCAGGAATTCAAGGTAGAGCATGACGCACGCTCGAAAGCACTTCAGCCCTTTGCTGATGACAATCTAGAACGACTACCGTCTAATCGTGCCCGATTTGAGAGGATTCGGTGAATCCGCCCACCCTGGTGACACGCGTACTTCTGGTAACATGGGGGACATGGTTGGGGACGTTGCCTGTATCCTCGAGCACGCTCGAGTAAGCTCTGCAATTTGTATGGGGTAAGCTATACCCTATACTCCAGCAACTCAATCAAATATGAAATATGAATTCACTGCAGACACGACTGGGGATCTCAAGTCTGCTATGAATCCGCGCGCATGCGTCCCGATATTTTTACGGCCGTTATCGGAGCCGTGGTGCCCGTACGATCCTCTCTACGTCCTCATATGCATATTAACGCGGGCGCATTAGTACATTCCGTCCGCCGGACCTTTCCTTCCTATCAAGCATCTGGTTCCCATGTTGCCCAAGCTTACATACCAACTCTACTTTGATTCTAAATTAGACATTGCTACGGCCGAACTTGACCGCGACATTAGGAGAACCATACGTGCAACGCTTCGAACCGTCAGCAGCCCGCCCCCAGACGCGTATTTGCAAAGTCAAGACTCGTTCTTGGATGCGTGGGGACATATAGAGGAGGTACGCGTCGCCTTTATTGCTGTTACAGGGACAGTTCTCAGCTAGCTATTCCAAGATACCAGCTGTTCCATTTTTCACACCCGAAGAAGAAGACTACTTCATTGAGCAATATAGCATTCAAGGATTCCGTCATAGTACGATCATCCTAAACAATTCTTATGACGGCACTGACTGGGACACATGGATCACTAGCCTTACAGTTTTACATGAATGAGGTAAGGATTCTATACATCCCGCCGTAAATTTCTTAATTGTCGCTTTTCTTTTTTACATATTAAGAATCGATACACGTCTTGGGAACTTGCTCAAAGCCAAGGCAACCATACTATTCCACAGCCAGCCCTTGCAATATACCCTCTCAACGTGAGTTAATTTGAAATAGCGCATCATTGGAAATTCTGACAGTCCGCCGTCCAGGATCCAGTTGCAGACTGGATGGCTGCCTCGCATCTCCTAAAAACAGCGGAATTTGTTCCTAATCTCACCACCGAGGTTTACACTCTTTCTTCATCTCTCCGCCGTTGATCTGACAGTCTGGGACGAAGGTACTGGAAGGTGCACATTGGGTCCAGGTCGAGAACCCAGTCAAGTTCAACGCTATCGTTCGGGCGTGGTTGCTCAAACTTGATGAGGGCAAGAATGCGAATGAAGAGTATCACATTCCAGATGAACTCTAGATTAGTGATGGACTGGTTGATAACATACACAAGCTTGTAGCAGAATAGACAACTTAGACAGATATTCAGTATGCAATGAACAACTCCATGGATTGACGCTCACGATCCTGAGGCTCCTTGGACAGTGCCTGAAACCTCTTGTATGTTTCGAAATGGATATGAGATAGAAACGTCGCCCCACACCGCCTTTGTGCTTATTGCCACGTGCCACCATAACGAACATACAACTGTGAGAGCAAAGTTCACAACCATGTCAGGCTCTCGAGGGCGGAAGTCGACAGTCTACCACCACTACAATTAAGAGGCCTCCCTAGGAGCTGCTTTCAGAAATAGTCGCACAGTGCAATGTTACGAGTCGTGGAATAAGATGATTTTCTTCCTCCAGAAGGCAGCTAATGGTAGCCCGAACATGCGTAATTTCATGCCTTTGTCGGGCTAGGGCTTCGTGGATCCTATCCTAGGTATCACGAACTTCCGTTTGCAATGTTTCTGATAAAACGAAGTGTAACCTCCATGCTTCTGCCTCCAGATTGTGAGTAGGAATGGAGGCAAAATCTCCAAGGGTGGGGGACCGGATGCTAGAATTGTCGTGGTACTGGAATGAGTGCTGTTCCAGTTTTGCGATCGAATCTTATCGTACTCCGATAAGATCAAAACATCCCGCGAAGTTCGAACACCATAACGGCGTTTATTCATTACGTGAAAACAAGGTAATATTACAAATAGATAGACGGGTAACACAGAATACCAAGATACAGAGATGATGGGGAAACTTTTAATGATGTAAGTGTTAGGTATGGATTACAAGCACGCCAATTGACCAAAACATGCAACTTCTACTGGGAAAAGCTGACCTCAGTAATGAACTCGTTCACCAGATTCAAGAGTTCTTGTACGAGAACATCACGGTCCCACTCCGTACGGTGGCGCCAGATACATCCCAAACATGTTGCGCGGAGCTGCTCCAGCTCCTCTATCGTCAGTGCGTTAGTCTCATCACGCAAGCGCTGCTGCAACTCGATGACAAGTGCGTCGTCGACGTGGAAGTCAGGTAATGGCGTGGGAGTGCGCTCTATGACCATGGGTACTGGGGACGCAGGTCTCGGCTGAAGCGGTTCAGGCGATTTGGTTCTTGTTCTGGAGCGCCGGGTCGACGGGGTGCGAGGCGGTGAGGGGACCAGAGCGGGTGCTGGTAATGGCGCAGAAGACAAGAAGGGGTTCGAGGGATCAGCCGGTAAGATAGGTGCAGGTGGTGATGGAACTTTAGGGTCGATTAACGAAGTTGACGCCTCGGGATAGAATGGATTATTCTCGATATCTGGGGACATGGGGTTTAGAAGCGATGGGTCGAACCCTCCCGTACGTCGCCCAACTTCAAGAGGACCATCCACGACCATATCGGTACTTTGAACGTTCGATAAAAGACCCTCCAGTTGGGCCATGGGAACAATCTCGGGGGCGAAGTGCACGCGAGGCTGCACGGCAGTCATTGGGCTGACGATGTTCAGCGGATCATGATCGTCGTCGGCGTCGATCATCCTTGAGCGCTTGGCATCGCGATTCTCGCCACCCTCTTCCTCCGACGCATGAGAGTCCGTGGTGGCCTCATTCGATCGTTGACGTTTCAAGCGTCGTTCCAGCCGCACCGGATCCGTGATACCGAGCTCAGGCTGCTGGCCAATATTGCGTCCACTCCGCCGCGTGCCATTCGCCTGGGCGGTCAAGTTATCTTCCAGACCCTTTCCTTTGTCCCTCTCTTTCTCTTTCTCCTTCTCCTTTCGAAGCTCCTCTCGACGCTTGCGTTCACGAACTGCCATCCGCTCACATTCCAACCGGAACTGGGGATCAAACTCTTGGATGCTCACTTCGGCAGCAGTGAACATCGCCTGAGCCTTATACAGCCGGTCCAGGTCTTCGTGGGCACGCGCGTTTGCGTTGTGAACCATTTTCCCGACGTCATCCAAGAAATCCTGGGGAGTCAGGTACCGATTCTTGAAGAGTTCGGAGTGCATCTTCTCCAGGTCAATATCAAAGAGTTGCGGGAGCTGCACAACAGCCGTCTGCTGTTGTTGTTCTTGTTGCTGCTGCTCCTCGTAGTGGTGGACGATGCCGTTCACGATTCCATTGGAAACCGCTTGCTCGAGAACTACGTCGGGCTGTGGCTCGCTTCGCGTCATGTCGATGACTCCATTCAGTGGAGGCTGCTCCTCTTGCAACGTGGTAATGGTAGTAACAGGCGCAGCAGGGACCTCAACCGGCACCATTATCTCTTCTTCGAAATTATACTCCTCCTAACAATGGTAAGCAGAAGTCAAAAGTCCAAGTGTGAACAGGAACATACCGTCGCTCGTTTTGTGAACCTCTTAAACTTGCGTTTCAGCTCAGTCAATATCGGGCCGAGACGGTATTTGAGCAACGTAATGACTCGTTGATCATTCTCCTCCTGCACAGCCAACTCGGCTGCGGTGGGGTGGCGAGGTTCCAGAGGCGGCGCGATGGGCAGCTCCTCAAGTACCCTCAGCTTCCTCTTGACGCCGTCCGCAAACTGGTTCGGCGGCCTCCGGACATCCGTAATGAGCGGCGCGAAAAATTCTGCGCGTTGTGCGGATGAAGGTGCAGTGAGCTCGACGCGGTTGTCCTTGGAAGGGCCGAACCACGCCTTAACGTCGGATGGCAGTTCGGCAAAGTTGCCATCAACGACGACAAGCAGCAGGATAGGGTCGGTGGGCGCAAGTGTGTCAAGCATTGCCCGCACCGTCGACCGTGACGTTTCTGAGACGGCGGCGCACCATCCAATGAGTGAGGGGATATATATCACCGACGGTTGGTGACGTTTGGCTTCCACAAATAGTTGGACGATGGCGGCCTCGACAGTCTGTAGCACCCTGTTAGTTGAGCCATGATGCAGAAGTGTATGACCTCACCCGAGTGGAATCACTCATGAGGGTGCCAAGCTCAAGAGTCTGAATGTGGTACCCCTCTAGATGATGCAACGCAGCAGCACCAACATAGCCCTGACCCATCCCGACGGGTCCGTGGACGATCACTCGAGGACGATACACACGAAGCGTTTGCATAGCTAGAGTGTGGTTAGCCTTTATTGCAAAACCGAAGAGTCTCGACGTACATTGCATGAGCATCTCCCTCTCCAGCGCCCCATCCTCTCCGTCATCATCTTCGAACATAGCCTCTTCTAGGGCACTAAGCTCCTTCTCCATCGGTAAGACCCGCCCGATGAGCGTCTTCATTCGTTCCAGAGTATCATTTAGCAGGGGGACAAACTGGGGAGGAAGTGGTGTTGCTGTCGACGACGTTGATCTAGCGGAGGAAGGTACAAGTTCTGGACAAAGTTAAGATGGACTGATTCATCAAAGGGGTGGGTGCGTACTTTTGATGGAGATCATGAAGTCCCTTAGGCCAACACCAATCGTCTCAGGTTTGAGCAGCAGCCTTTCGTTCGTCTTGTAAATCTGCGGGTACCGTCTCTGCACCGCATTCAGTGCCGCCTCCGTACAGAGCGCCTACAAGCCCATCAGCACTGATGCCAATAACATCCCCAAAAACCGAACTTACCCGTAAATCTGCCCCTCCATACCCCTTCGTAAGCTTCGCAAGACCCTTCAGCTTCTCCGTGGCAACCCACTTCATCTTCGCCTCATCCCCCTCGCCCTCCTTCGCCTCCTCACCCCACCCCACCCAGCCCTTCGTCATAATCCCCAAAATCCTCTCACGTGCATCCAGACCTGGCAGTCCAAAGTAAAACTCGCGATCGAACCGCCCCGGACGCCTCAGTGCAGGGTCGACCGCGTCCGGTCGATTCGTCGCGCCGATGACCACGACCTGCCCGCGCCCGTCCATGCCATCCATTAGTGCAAGTAACGTGCTGACGATGGAAGCGTGGATCTGGTCCTGTTTCGCTGAACGTACAGGCGCCAAGCCATCGATCTCGTCGAAGAAGATGATGGAGGGCTGAGAGGCACGCGCTTCTTCGAAGAGCAGACGCAGCTGGCGTTCGGCCTCGCCAACCCATTTGGACAGACAGTCGGCGCCTTTGCGCATAAAGAAGGCTGGAAGAAGGTCAGTTTATAGTTGACACAGGCAAGGTGGGGACATACAGATCGAACGGCCGTCAGAACGACAGCTCGTGGCCAGGGCTCTCGCGAGAAGTGTTTTCCCGGTCCCTGGAGGTCCATGGAAGAGAACTCCCCGTGGCGGTGTCACGTTGAATTTCTGGAAAACCTCGGGGTATAGGAGAGGGAGGAGGGTCATTTCTTTCAACGAATGTATGTCTGCAGAACATCGTGAGCGGCCTACAAACGAAATATATGACCAATGCAACATACGTTCATCAAGCCCTCCAACTTCATCGAACGTGACGTTGACATTGACTCCGAGAGGGTCAGCATCCGCAAGAGCTTAGCCCAAACATCAATCATCTGCATGATAATCAAGAACCGAATCTCCTACCTGCTGAGCCGCCAATCTTCCCCAGGTTCGATGGGGTTCCACCAGCGGCCAGATCGCCGCCGAGCATACCAGCTCCGCCAGCTGCACCCGCCATAGCGCCAAACCCTGCGCCACCAAACTGTTTTCTGGGGGTCCGGGTCGGTGCATGGTCCGAGTCCGAATCGTCACCACCCATGCCCATCCACCTGCCCAACTCAGCGCCACTCGCACTCCACCCCAGCCCCCGGCTCTTTCCCCTTCCATGTCCACCCCCTCCGTGGTACGCGCCACTCCTGCCCCCAGGCCGCCCACCGCTAGTAGGCTTCGGTGGCGGCTTCCGCATCTCCTCCAGTGGCGGCGGAATTGCATAGTTGATCCGCTGTCGTTGTCGGAGGGCGTACGGCTTGCCGTCTCCCTCTTCCTCCTCTTCTGGCTGAGGCTGTTCAGGTTCAGGTTCGAGGTCGGACGACGTGTGCGGCGCTTCGTCGATCGAACCGTCCGCATCTGCGGAAGCGCCGGAGGAGGTGTGGTGGACGTAGTCGTCTTCTTCCTGAGAGGCGCGGGCGGCGGTACGTCGGGCCATACGTCGGGTGCGGTCGGAGGGCCCATTGCTAACGGTTCTGCTTGTAGACGCAGTAGATACTTGCGTGCGGGTTGCGGGTTGTTTCTTCGGCTTGTTACTGCTTCGGGTCGAGTAACGGGTGTTGTAGGTTGGTTTGACATCCTCATCGTCGTCGGTGGCAATGAAACTTGATCTCCTGTTTCTAGTTCGTGTGTGGTATCTACGAGGTCCGACGTCGTCCTCGTCCTCGTCGGCGTCGTGTGAATGGCGAGACGAACGCTTGGAAGGGGGTTGCAGGTCGTCCTCAAAGAGATTCGGCAAGCCATCATCTTCACTTTCGACATAGGTCCTCTTTATTATCCTTCTGCCCCGAGAAGACTTAGCATACTCTACAGGTGGCTCGGGTTCCCCTTCCTCTTCGTGGCCAATCCCATTTGGTGCCTCCATAGACTTGTCGCTTTCGTGATACTCCGAACCAGAAGGACCTGCACTATCTGAGCCGGTACGATGACGCCCAGATCGACGAAGGCCCGCCGCCATGGGGAGTAGATGAATAGGTTGCGCGGATGGTTGTGTGAGGAAGAGGTCTTGCGGAAAATTGAAAATTTGTTCCGACGGTTGAGAGGAGCCACGACCAAGCATTTAAAGATCAACACAGCCGTTTATCGACGGTGCAGCCGACGATAAGAGCTGGAGGTATGAGAAGAACTGTAAAGGGCGGTCAGGCGAGACTGAACAACGGAGTGGCAGTATTACAAATTCACCTTGGCTTGGATCAGTAGAAAGCCGCTCCAAGTCAATACACTTTGTTGTTTGGCTGACCTCGCTGCGGAGGACGACGAGCGCGTTGGTTTTGGCGTTGCCAAAAATGACAGAAAGAACTTGGACAGAAGTGTCTCGAAATTGAGTCTTTGTTGTGGCGGTGCTTGTTTGATGTTTGGCCGTGTTTGCATCGCCTCATGTTCTCCTCCTCACCCCCTTCCGCCTGCCCCAAAAAATGTCCCACATTTCAACACCCAGACCCCGGTGCGGTCCTGCTCTGAAATTCGTTGTTCAAGGTGTAGAGTGTGGTCACGTAGCCATGTCCACCGAAGGCCAGACGGACGAGAAAACGGCGCAGAAGTAGGGAGAACACACTCTGCGCATACAAGATGGTATCCTGACATTGTGGAAGTTCCAGACAAAGATGATTTTCTACAACTTCGTTGCGATTCGTTTTGTCGATAACTTGTCCTCGATGTGTGACGAGCGTTACGCATGCGTTACCTCGCGTGACTCGCACGGACCTGTCACGCTTTCAACTTTACCTGTTAACTCACGAAGGGGCTTTATACAAGCCATCCAATTGGCTTGAACTTCGATAGGTGTTCGTTACGCGTCAAGAGGTACTGGACAGCTGAACTATTGGAAGCGGAAGCGCTACAATTAATTTACTCGCCAGAAACCCTCCAGTGGCAGTAACGTCAATGGCTGCCTTAGGATTCCATGCTTCAAGAAATTTCACGACTCATACATCACGCTGCTTAAGATGACCCGAGGCAAATCAAAGAGCAACGAACACGGTCCCGCCAAGAAAAGGCAGGAAACGGCACGCCGTCCACTATTTTGCGCATAGATGCCAGTGCAAATTCGCGTACTCATTAAAGACGTACTTTAGTGCCAGGATACAACTCCATCGTGATGCATTCATAAGAATAGGTAGTGTGTGAGGACTGTGCAAGAACACCACAACCGTGTCCTGGACCATCTTCGGCTTCAGGCATCTCTCACCAAATTAAATGATCGAACCCGACCCCGAAATTTGTTCATTACGTTCACTACGACAACTGTTCGAACATTCTGTGTTTCCTCCGCAGTGAGTATACGTCGTTTCTGCACACTACAAAACCTCAATTGTTCAGTTCAAGTAAAGAAAAAATCTGGTTCAACCGAGGAACTGTTTAATTCGTGTTCGACACTCTGTAAGCCCTTGATCGTTTCGCATTTTCAGTGTATGACTGATGCATCTACTTATGCGTGTTTTGCAAACAGACTTAGGCCTCTCTCCTCCAGGTAACATGGAAACTGATCATCACGGCGAAAGTATGTCTTCTCGTCCCTCACCACAAGTCCTCTCGACGCAGAGGCATCGAACGACTTGACGTCTGAAACCGGTGCTTTCATAGGTCCTTCCGCTCCTAGCATTGACAGCAATATAAATACCGTGAGTCTCTCCCGCAAACCGACACAACAAGATCACCTTGTAACCGAGTCCAATTCCGCAATGCGTGTGGTAATGTAGATCCTGCCAGTGTCTTGCCTTGACAATGACCCACGCCTCGTTTACTTGGAAGAGCCTCACATATTCCAAGCCGAGGAGGTGAACGACTTCAAACATCCGGTTTGCGTCGAGATCAAGCCCTTGCAACTCCTCAAGGAAGAGAAAGAACACAGATATAAATATAAAACGACGCAACGGTCCCCGGTGTACCGGGTGCGGTATTCGGCGTAGTATATTTGACTTCGTGGAACTGACAAAGTTTTAATCGTCCTCAAGACTAAATCGGAGAAACCCTTCGACAGCCAAGTCTACAACCTCAAGCGCAGCATGCCTGTAAGCTCATGACGACAACATACGCTCTTCTGAACTCACATGTCACAATAGCCAGAAGAATGCGATGGGGAAAAGAGAAAGATACGAATCCTCGATGTGAAATTGGAGCCTGCCAGTTCCAGTGGTATTAATTTGCACACTGACCCGATGAATAGTACGATGCCCTTTTCCAACGTGAATCATTCTTCACTTCTTCTTTCTTGATGCTTTCTTAACTCTTTTCCATAAAAGGGAGAACACCCTAGGCCTGAAATTTTTGCCAAAGTAGCACAATCGGGTGGAGCTGCGGGCCCTGCCATGTATGCCGCAATACCGCTTTCCGCATCCGTGCCTCCCTTCCAGCAGCCTGTGGAAGCGGTATATTCCGCAAACCACGGTACTCCTCCTCCCCCTACCGAGTCTCGTAGGAACGAAGTCGAAGTACGCTAACCGGTTACTTGCGCGCCATCTCAGCCACTCATGTTTCGGTATAGGTCACGCCGGTCGCGGATGTGGGACAACCTTTTCTGAACGTTGACAGCGTCACGGGTAACAACCTCGCAAGTGTTCCAACAGCAGTAAGTGCTTGGCGCCATATGCTGGTATACGTCCTCATGTCTGTTCGACAGACGCCTTACCCATCTCAGAAGCACCAGCCTGATGGACGTCAGGATAGCGTACAGGTCGATACAGTAGCCATTCTGGCCACAGATGGTGCAGGCGATGATATCGCTATGGACGTTGAGGAGCCATCGAGCATTATTGTTTCGCCTGATGTACACATGAGTTAGCCTATTGAAGTAGAACTTCACCTTCGCTGAGACTGTGCCTCTAGGTGTCTGCAGCCGACACAAGCGAGGCTTTACCCGCGGCGGACCCATCTGTGCGCGTACAAAGTAAACCCGCCAGCGGCAAAAGGAATTTCGAGAGTGCTTTCCAGGAGCAACCCCAAGCGATCCTCTCGTCTCCATCTACTACAAATGTGAGGGGAGAGAAATAAGCAAGTAGAACACCGTGACATCCCCTCTGACCTCGTTTTCAGGACATCCACGACGTTCAAGAAGATGTCGAAACTGTGACTTCCACGGTAGCCAATCCACGGCCAGAAAAGGCACGACGCGTTGTATTGTGTGCCGTTGAGTTGCCCACCGCAGCCTCCATTCTAGGGACGCGTCAGGTAGTCCTCAAGTATGATAAGGAAGAAAGCGAAAAAATGCTGAAACACCTCAAAAAGGTTTGTCCTCTCCCACCATCCCGTTCCAATAATTCACCTTTACTACTTCACTTTACAGCCTGAGGTTAAGAAGAAGGAAGGCTATACCCTAAGCGCCGACACTGTGCGTGCCCGTCTCCAGCCAATTGGGCTCAACATTTTCCCCATCCCGCTCGAAAAGTCCATCGTGGACTTCACCGCTGCACGAGAAATGATCTCCGACCACTACGGCGGGAATCGACGGAGCACTTTCCCCACCATCAGTGAAAAGAATGTCAAAAAGCACGGCCCTAACGATTTTATGTTCCCAAATCCGCTGTATAATCCCCATGTGCCAGAGATCCCAGGCGCTCCAGGACTGTGGTACACAGTCAAGCAGAATTGGCCACTGGAGCGTATCAACCGCTGGAAGTTAGAGCACAGGGTAGTCACGTTGCTCAAGACGGGGATTTGGCAGTATCAAGGTCAATATGTGCTGAGATCGACTAGTTCTTTGACGAAAGAGGAATGGGCAGCACAGGACCAGAAGGTGAAGATATTTCCCATGTAACATGGGTCAGGTTCTACTCATTCTATCTATCAGGTCAGAAATACGTGGGCAGAGAATATCCACGAGAAGAAATGGGGACGGCCGACGAGAGCCCGCATTGCACTTCGTGCACGTTTGCGCCGAGCACCCACAGACGCTGAACTTAACGCTGCCCTCGATACCACAGGCAATTTCAAGGAAGTTCTTCCGTCAGATATCAGCCGTGCATTGCTCCGCGGTGAAGAAGTGAGTCATCGCTTTCTGTCGCTTCCCTTCTACTCAATACAGCGATGTGCCCTAGGTTATGGCTGTTTGGACAATGAAATGTGTCCGATACGACATGGAGTTCCAGCTGGGTCTGATGGAGAAAAACAAGACATGGGTCCCAAAGCCGAAGCGCCAAGCAAAAGGCGGCTCGCAAAAGAGAAAGATGGTTGCAACGACAGCCCAATCTCGAAAACGCTGCGCGGTTGAATCGGACGATGAAGGCTCATCATCCGATGACTCGGTGGAAGAGTCTAGTGAAGAAGCTAAGCCAAGTACTAGACCACGGCGGTCCGCCAGAGTATACACGCCACGAGGAACGCGATCTCGTCCTATCGTCATGTAATCCCTTGTTCTTTGGGATATCATCCCTTTTTTTTTTAATTAACTTGAATTACTTGTGGTTGACATTACGCATTCGCTGCTGCTTTCGGGATAGTACATATTGTCGAGCGTTCCTGGACTTGGTTCAGATTCCAAGAGACCACTTGGCGATAAATTCAAATTAAACAAACAGACGGAGCATCTTCCACATTGTACAAGAGTTCAGTGATGTCATTCATGTCATCAGAATGCACGGTGCATGGGTGCCATTGGTTGAAGAGTTCATAATTTAAACTCTGCATGAGGTATCGGTATGTAAGTAGTATGCAACTATCATAGTTATAGTAAATACCGAAGTTGCTTACGGAGTCAAACTGACTGTGTTAATTTCATCGTGGTCGTCACACTGCAACACTGGTTAAATTTTACTCTTTGGGATGGTAAACCCATATGGACAGATGACTCGCGTTTCTGTGGGAGACTGTCGAGTCAGAGCGACAAAAGAGGCAGGATAACAGGAATTTGATCGAGACGAAAAGAATGATAGACTGTCCGATTTGGGATACGAGATTTAAGCTGTCGATAACAGCAATCCCATAGCTTTCGTGAGGGAACAAAAGGGGAGTCGTTAGTACATGCATTGAAACTTGACGCCAACTCAGCATTCAGCCACAGGCGTGGGAAGTTCGGTGCCCGTAATAAACTCACGTTGCGCTGTGCCGTGGCCTGGACTTGTACTTCTTCTTGCGATTGCCAGTTACTCCAATTATGGCAGAACTGGACAATTTCCAGGGCGACCAGACGCAACCAACCGACGAAATCTTCAAAGCCTTGAGCATGGTGAAAAATGAGCCACTGCATGACTCAATTCCAACACCAACCGAATACGACCAACTCACATCGGAACTGAAGGAACGACCCCATAATCCTGAAGCCTGGAGACGCCTAATTGACATTGCTGAAAACTCGGGAGAGATAGAAAAAATTTGCGCTTCCTTCGATGCCTTGTTACAGCAATACCCGAACACTGTGTGTGCCTCAAGTGTTCCTCTCTCCGTGTGTCTGATTCATTGCTAGTCTTCGGCACAAATACGTTACATTGGCCACTTCTTGGAAGATCCAAACACGTTTGGAGAAGCCGAGGAACTGTTCAAAAAGTTTCTCAAAATATCGCCGTCAGTTGATCTGTGGAAGTTTTATTTAACCTATGTTCGGTGAGGGCTTTTTTATTCTCCCATGTTTCTCGTCCGTGTACTCAGTAAGGGGTCAGACGCGTCAACACCGGACCGGATACGCGTGACACGGTTCGAAAGTCTTATGAGTTTGCGCTCAATCATGTCGGGCAGGACAAGGACAGTGGTGAGATCTGGCGCGACTACATACAGTTTCTACGTTCCGGCGACGCAACAACGACATGGGAGGAGCAGCAAAAAATGGATGCCCTCCGGAAAGTATACCACCGTGCCGTCCAGATTCCGCTTGAGAACGTAGAAGGCTTGTGGCAGGAGCTTGAAGCGTTTGAGAACAACCTGAACAGGATTACCGCCAAGAAATTCATGGCCGACCTGTCACCGTCGCACATGCAAGCGCGCACCACGCTCCGCCAGCTCACGAACCATGTTAGTGCTCTCTATCCTACGCCTGTCCCCTCTCCACCGAACCGGCCAGAACTCCTTCTGCCATCACTGCCGACGTTCAACACCGCAGAGCGGACGCTGGTAGGCAAGTGGAAAGCGTACCTGAAGTGGGAGGAGAGCAACCCACTCGAGATCGAAGATAGGGACAGGACAGTGCTGGTGTCGCGCATCCAGAGTGTGTACCGCAAAGCCGTGATCCGCATGCGGTACTATACGGAGATATGGTTCATGGCCTACACCTGGACAAGCAGCGTGGGCAAGCTCGAAGAGGCCATGGCGATCCTCCGCGCAGGCATGGAAGCAAACCCCGCCAGCTTCCTTCTCACGTTCGCGTACGCCGAAGCCCAGGAAGCCAGAAAGGACTTTGAGGACGTGCATGCAACGTTTGATAAGTTTCTTGGTGTCCTCCGCGCGAACCTTGAGACGCTCGAAGAACGGTCCAAGGTCGCCGACACGTCATTCGGCTCCAACGGGACTGCACCAGCCGCCGCAGCGCCGGGAGTCACAGAAGGGGGCACCCAGTCGACGAATTCATCGTTTAATTCCCAGGCATCGGACGAGAAACCGCACAAGTCCTCTGAGTTGGCCGAGAGACGGACGGAATACGGTCTTGCGTATATTGTGTATATGAGATTCGGGCGCAGAGCGGAGGGAGTCAAATCGTCGCGTGCTATATTTGGGAAAGCGAGAAAGGACCGATGGGCACCCTGGGAGGTCTATGAGGCTGCTGGTGCGTTCTTCCCCGCTCTACAAATATCATGCTCATCGTCCCTCTTTCTCAGCGTTGATGGAGTATCATTGCTCAGACGACAAGTCCGTCGCCAGCCGGATCTTCGAAAAAGGTTTGGATCTTTTTGGAGATGAGATCCAATACGTTCTAAGGTTTCTCGGCTTCCTCATTTCGATCAATGACGAGAATAGTGAGTGCCTCTCAAGTATAACCCGAAGCCCCTAATGTTAATTCGGATGTATGCTTAGATGCTCGAGCCCTTTTCGAACGTGTGATCGGTACCTTCCCGCCTGAACGTGCCCGTCCACTATGGGAACGCTGGGCTAGGTATGAATACCAGTATGGCGACCTGGACGCTGCCCAAAAGCTCGAGAAACGCATCGCCGAAGTCTACCCCACTGGTATGTCATACTCCACTCTTCCTTGTAGTCGTGTCTGATGATTTCTAGACCCCCCTATCAAGCGTTTCGCCCAACGTCACATTTACTTAGGCACCGACGCCATCGCTGCGCGGGACCTCGGCTTCGCCATGGCCCGTAAAGCCACCACCGAGCCGCCAACTTTGAAGAGGTCCGAAACGCAACAATCGATGGCCTCGACGGGTATATCGGTTGTGAACACCCACAAGCGCCCAGCCTCGCCTGATTATCGCAAGCGGGATGAGCGTGGTGACTACATACAGCCGCACAAGCGTGCCCGCCCTCTGTCGCCTCCGCCAGTTAGGAGCGATCGCGACCGCGATAGGTGGGAGCCTCCCCGCAGGCGGTACTCCCCGCCACCACCACCGTCGTGGGAACAGAGGGATCGTGAGAGGGCGCCGCTCCCGCCGCCAAGGGAAGAAGAGAAGCACAGGATAGTTACAATTCCGAATGTTATCTCATGGTTTGTCGGGGAGCTGCCCACGCCTAGTGCGTTCGACGGTACGTTTTTATGTTTACTGTACAAGGACGCAGCTGATAGCTAGTGCTGCAGGCCCTGTGTTCCGAACCGAAGACCTCATGAATCTATTTAGAAATGCTGTAATACCTAGTAGTGGTAGACCGAAATCGCCGCCCGCCCCGACGCCGCCCCGAAGTGGTGCGCACCCCTCTCTCCATTCCTTTTTACCTGGTCTTACATCGTATGACGTTGCAGGTGGTCGCCCTCCCCCTGATTATGGACCATATCAGGGCCCAGGAGGAGGCCGTACAGGCAGGCGCTATTGATAATGCAAACTGTGGTGGATGGAGCCGAATGTCTTGGCTGCTGGCTATGCATGCCACGGCTTGCTGGGTCGAGTCGAAGCGCCCACGTATAAGCCCAAGGCCAATGCAAGGCACAGCTTGTCAGGTTCCTGTTCCCGCGGTCTAGGCAAGTATCCCTGAGTACGACGAGCGAGGCATGCGCAAGTCCAACGCGTCTTCCTGGGGAAGTATATATGTGTATAAGTCTATACAGAGCGGAGCAGACGCGGTCGCCGATGGACGAGACCGCCCAACGTACAGAACCTTTCATTTGTACACACTTGTTTTTGACGCGCGAAGAGTTGTGGAGCCCTGTATCCTTTTCATGTTACATTCTTCATTTGTCACTTTTGTTTGCTCTCGCACCCCAGGCTAGGTTATGTTATGGTTATGAAACATGCACATGTATGCACGACCAAGGGGGTCTATTATGTTAGTATTCAAATACAGTCTGAGAGTACAGCAAATAAATTATGTAGGTAAACCAAGGGAAAATAAATAGACAATAGATGAACAGCAATGCGCCAGCGCATCGTACCGAATCAAGTGCTCAGAGACCTCCGTTGGCCCTCCGAGGAGGCACTGGAGGTGCCGTTCTGGGAGGGCTGAAAAAGCCTTCCGCAGTGATGCTAATCGCTTCCACCGCAGCCCCGGTCGACTTCCTTGTCGTCCCGCGTCCAATCGATATCGAACCCTTCCTGCCCCCGGTCGTCCCTGTTCCATTCTCAATGCTGATCATCGACTTTGCTTTGCTCATGGTGGGATATGCATGGGCGCCCACGCTTCCGCTATCACCAAAGGCGGTATGGACAGAACGCACACGGGAGGACGAGCCGCCTGACAAGTTGCTCCGGTGCTGCGGCTTATAGGTTGAACCCCCGTTCATAGAGGCGGCCCATGCACTCGGAGGTGAGGGCTTGGTTGCGCCGTTGCCGTTACCATTGCCATTCCCAGGGCCGATAGGCATCACAAGCATGGCGTCGTCGATGTCGTCGTCATCGTCGTCATTATGTGCAGGCTGGGGACTCGCTGAGGCGGAGCTCCGCTCCGACGAGGTAGCCGGGGGGTCCTGGAAGGACCGGGACTGAGGGAGGGCTTCGCAGCGGTCCCATATCTCGTCAAACACTTCGTAATAGCGCTGGATGCAGATTTGGATGACTACGCCAAGGGTTGCTCGGCCCTCGGCTGAAGAGCCGAGGGTGGGTCGTGAGGGCGCGTTGGATTCGAGGATAGCTGGGGTGCCATGCACTGCACACATCGCGACGTCGCGCATGACACTCGAACCCTTGACAAGGTTGGGACATATCACAACAGCGAGGTTGTGCGCGTCCATCCTATTCGATGCAGCACGCAGGGAGACCTCGTGCATCAGATCTGGAAAAAAGTCTCAGAATGTGCAAGGGAGAAGGAGAGAGCGACATACGAAGAACTTGGTTGAGGAGAATGTAGGCGCAGGGAGGGATGGCGGGTAGGAGGGTTTCGCGGATGTATGTGATGCTTGCTACATCGGATGGATCGTTTGTAGGTGGCGGACACCGCCGAATGAGCGGATATAGGTTTTCAGGGAAAACGGGTTCTGGTAGGTCCCGTAGATACTTCTTAAGAAGGACGGCAGCCAAGTGTGGATCCGCGAAAGTATTGAGCGATACCACGTTACCTGTAATTAGCAGTCAGCGATGTGAGCTGGGTCCCAAAGCAAGGTTTAGCTACCCCTATCATAAGCATCTTGAGCAGCTTTCAGCATCACGGAAGGCGGTGATCTTCTAAACAGCCCCTCCTCCAACAAGCCTGAAAGGAGTGAAATCAACACTCATACCTCAGATCGGTGAAGGGTTCAAAGGCGTACCCCTCTCTCTTAGAAATTGTATCGAGTCCTTGACAACCCTGGGAAGTCCACCCTTCTCGCCGTTGTGCCCCATCAAGTCTTCTAACGGGACGCCAAAGACATTTGACCTAGTCGGTATAGGAAGCGTGATTTGTTTCTCAAACTTCAGGTTTTCCCTGAAAACAAGATCAGCAAAACGTAAGGAAGTTCAGGGGTACATACTGATAAACAGCAGGTGGAATGTCTATCTGAATAAGTGGAATTAAAGCGGCCAACTCCGACAGTGTGTCCAGATAAACGAGCTTTCGGAAGAATTTTGGACTGGCATTGATCAGATTCAAAAAGGCAAACGATGGCATAAAGTGGTTCACGAACCTAATGATAGCACCTGCCAGAGAGAAAAGCACTGGGGAAAACGTTTACTATGTGTACAATTAGTGAGGGAGCTGACATACTCTTGGAAAAAAAAGACGAATGGACAATATACTGCAAAGACATGTTGGTCATAGGACTTGTTTTCAAGGAGGATGAAACGCACCAGTTGCTTCAGGTTCTTGCGATATTTACGACTGAGGCTACGATATGCCTTCCAAACCCAGTTCCAGCCTGGCGTGTGCCGACCTCCGGCGGCAAAAAACACCACGGTATAATCCGATTCGACTACGGAAAAACCAGGTGAATCTGTGAGAGATACGGGCACTGTAAAACCGCACCATATAAGTTGAGGTATGAGAGTATCCGTCTGACTTTTAGTTAGATTATTTCAGGGAAGAAACCGTCGAAGACATACGATAACAGAAGATCATACGAGACCTCTCGTGGATCCGGCAGAGCAGACGCATTGAGAACCACCCTTTCTCACGATGAAATATCACCTCAAGCGAATGACAGTGCAAGTTTCCACATACATTGGTCGTGTCCTGAAATCGCTCGAACTAAGACATATGGATACGACATAAAATCCGCCAACACTCACTCGAAGTCTACCCCAGCTTGGAATATCATCTTCGCCATCACCTCCTGGAGCATTGCAGACTCTCCACCTAAGGGGTTATTCTCATGTTGCGGCCTTTTGATCCACGGTGGAGTGAACGCAGCTTTCCGCTTCAATGCTGCCATCGGAGAGCGGGGTCCTTGTCCATGAGGAGGCGTTGGCGACGAATGCGATATCGAGAGGGCAGCCAGCCTCTGCTTGAGGCTAATGGGAGGCATTTCCTAACCTCACCGTCCTGGAACATGCAGGCTCGATCTATTTCCATACTATGTTTTTCTCTATTTGGTCCTACTGCCCCAACAGCCTTACGGAAATGATGGTCGCCCAATCAATCATATAAGTTTAATGTGCCTCGTAATGTTATTATCACGCTGTCGTTATACATGAGGGGAAGTTATACTGGCACTACGTCCTCAGTTGGAACGACCAGTTCGCCCATGTAACAAGTACTCTACATAATCCATGAGCCCATGGACTCAATGGTCATCACAAATGAAAGAGACTGAACCAACAAGGGTACTTCGAGGTAGATATGATTGGGCATATTGGTTGATCATGAAGTCATCATCCGACAAAGCGCATCAACTAGGATCTGCCTAGTCAGTACTGCTCTCCCCAGTATATTCCGCGTAGCCTTGAACCAGCCGTGCTTTCTGCATAGAGATGATGGGCGGTAATGACGGATTTCCTTCGGGTCCTCCGCGCAATGTCATTCCCATGAAATGCCCGAAGGAGCCTGGGGAAATGGATATGATGCAGACAATGGTTGCCAGTTTCGGAAGTAAAGTTCCTTGAGCAACACGAAGCAATCGAGAGTCGTCAAACAGAATTATTGGTAAGGCGAGTACTTGAATCGACGGTGATAGGATGGACAACATGCTATCGAAGTCCGGTTCCGTGAGGATGAAAAACCTTTGGAACACGAATGCACGGAGAGCGCAGCGCGAGCGGGTTACAAATGTCATTACACCCACCACAGCCGCCGTCGCTCGGGAAGATGGCTGCGGTGGCGTCTCAATGGGATTGAGAGCCCTGCGCAAACTAAGCATGGTGAGTGATGGGAGTATAAGGGGGTTGAGGAACTCCTCAAAGACATCCTCCACAGCTACAATCATCAGCGTCCCAAGATGGGAATGACGAATCGGTCCGATCTTGCTCATTGCATGCGGAGCTCGTCCCATAATGCAGAGGTAGCAGTGGACCATGCGTGTGCTCAGAGCAATAATCGAATGGGCAGTCGCTTGGGCAATCTAGGTCCTAGGCAAAGATATATGAGTTAGTTGCGTTTATGCTAAGTTGGGGATAGGATGTGAGGAAGATTGGGGGAATTTCTCCGTAAAGCTGTTTAAGGTAAAACGCCGTAGCACTGCAGCATTTCTGAAGACTATAGATGTTAGGATAGTCGTAATCTCCCTCGGCATCTAAGGGTCTGCTGTGGGGCGAGGCGGGGCTTCCAACCGATTGGCCTGAAGGGTTATGGACTCCAGTACATCAAACAGAAGCGGGGAGGCCATTAAGAAGAGGCAGATAAAGCATGAAGGGCAAACCAGAGTGATATGCGTGAATTGCGGGGCAAAAGGAAGGATTAAGTTATATGCGGGATCCAATCTTGAGCTCATTGAACTAATCGAAGGCATAGGTGGGCTCTGTACCTGGATTTCGATTATTCCAAGTCGTGCGCATCCACGAGAAATTATCTCGCGAGCCGCAGACATCATTTTATCGTGATTCAGAGTTGTTGATGGAGCCATAGAGTACTGAGGATGATAATTATATGGCAGTGAAGGGGACCCTTGCACCATAGACAGTTGATTCAAGGGATGAGACAGCAGTGGCAGATCAGCCTGCGGATGTGGTGGTGGTAATGAAGGTGGTGTGGGTACCATGACCTGTTGGGCTAACAACGGATGCGGTGGGGGATGAGGCGGCTGCAATGGCAAAGAAGGTGCTGGCATTGGCGCGCTGGCTTGATGAAGGGGTCGGGTGAGGTTGAGCAGCCTGCAATTGTTGAGGAGGTCCTTGATACTGAGAGGTAGAACGCGGTATCAGGCAATAAGAAAGGGACACGCTGTTCCAAAGTTCCTGTGTAGACAATGCCACCTCCCGCCAAAAGGAACACATGTCCGTAACAGCCAAATTAACAATGGGTGCTCGTTCACCCCCATTATTCCCCAGCGGCGGGGGCAGACGAAGTGGGCGTTCAGCGTTGGTCAAGAATATTTTTGACAGTAATTCTGGCGGTAGTTTTTTTTGAGGCGCTAGCGCAGAATTTAATTTTGCGATTCGTGAATTTAGTGTGCGTTCCCTTTCCAGGCTCGAGCATTTGCGCCTTCAAGTTCCTACAGAGCTAGAGCTTCCTGGACACTGTTACATATCTCCCGCAAGTCCGTCTCTGTTGACTCCGAAACAACGAAGTTTGACTTCCATGCTTCCGCTTCCAGAGGATGAGGGGCAGGGAGAAAAGCTTGTGAGTTGAGAGTGTCAGTACCGGTACTGGGAACGTCATGCTGTACCATCTTCGGCATAGAGAATGTTGTGGTTAAACTGGAATGAATATGCATCTATGCATCCACTTTTAGTAGCAGCGCCAAAATTGCTCAACTGGCTGGCTGCCGACATCCGGCATGCGGAGCTTCAATTGAGCTTCACAAATGCCATGCTCTCTTCCAAGTGGCAGCAGCAACGAAGGTGAGGGATTAGCAAAAGCAAACTCGGAGGGGGCGAAGCGCGTGGCACCCGAAAAACGTAAGATAAGGTCTATCAGCTTTGAGCTGAGTGTCTACTCTATTGTATTCAAACCAAGAAATCGATCTCGTGCCAGTATTGTACCCAACGCTGAACATCTTCGCGTCCAATCTGAGGCAGGTGGCTCATCACGTTGCTCATGTGAAGCGTTTTACCGGTAGAAAACGTCGCCAGCCCACCAATTTCAAAATTTTCCATATCAGACTTCATGATCGTGTCGTTCACTCGAGCGATATCACGGAAGAAGTCAAGCAGTTTGACGGCAGGCTATAGGCTCTATGTGAGCATTGTTCCCCAGTCAAATGGATCCATGATATGATGACATACAATAGCATCAAAGGTTTCTGCAGTCGCTTTTCCGACATAGGCCTCAACTGCTGCGAACCAGTCAGCGAATGAAACGATGTCAAGATCCCGGCCCAGGACCGACGTGACCGCGGATTGAACATTCTCGATCATTTCCCGCCATTCTATTGGTCGGGGATGCACGAGGTTTAAAACAGGTGGCGGGTTCACATCATTCACGGCAATGTCAACAATTGTAGATGCAACCACGTCCATAGGAAGCCACGAAAGGACCTTGAAGAACTTGAGTACAAGCTTTCAAATTAATCGTGAGACACACTTACCCCGCCAATCGTCGGAAGCATGCCGAGTGTCGCACTCGACTTGACGAGAATCGGCAGCCAGTCAGTGGTAGCCCAGGCTCCCTTCGGACGACCCCCGCTAATCTGACCAATCCTGAGCGACGTTGCTTGCAAGCCGCTCTTCGCAAGCAGCTAAGATTTACTGTTTTAGAGCAGGTTGGCGGATGCCGAAAACAAACTGACCCGCTCGACAACATACTTCCCCTCCCCATAACCACCTCCTAATGCAACAGATGGATCCGTTACCACCTCTTCAGGGACCGGGCCGCGTGACTTGTCCCAAGATTGGGCAGAGGCAACAGACGAAGTAAACACAAACCGCGCGTTCGATGCGTTGGGTCCTGACTTCACAAGATCGATGAGATGCCTCGTGCCCCGTATGTTCGACTCGAACGATGACAGTGACAGATTGAAGTCAAGTTTCCATGCGTTGTGGACGACAACATTGACGGATCGACAAAGCTAAAAGGTGCCACGAAGCAATCGAGCTGAGATAAATCACACTGTCGAAGGAACGGCTTCTTACCTGGCCGTATCCGCCTCGGTCAAGGCCCAAGTCCGGTTGTGCAGCATTGCCCGAAATAAATGCCAGCTTCTCACTGTCAAGAAGATTGAGGTTTAGACCTTTGTCCCTAAACCTCTTCAAGTGCCGATCTCGGATGTTCAGACCCGCGCCTTTGTTGGGTCTATTAAACGCATAAACCTTGTCAACACGGTCGTCCTCCAGCAGCACTGCAAGGATTTCGGAACCGAGGTTACCTGTGGAGCCCGTCAGTAGGACGGTTGCTGGTAGCTTTAGGTGCCCATGCAAGGTATTCTCTGGTGGGCCTTCGAAACCTGCGGTGTACTTCTCAATAAACTCCTCGATAAGAGCTGTTGGTCGTAGGGAGATAGCCTGTCGGATATCTCCAGGAGATGCACATAGGGACGCGATATAAGCAGCAAGTTGGGTGACAGTTGGATAAGAGTAAACCAAATTCTGGGTCAGAGCTTGGGCCGCTTTTTGAATGGCTGCATTGCCCGATGCCCGAAGAGCGCCAACGATACGAACGCGCAGGACTGTTGCGCCCAAACTATGCAAAACCCATTAGGCAGGGGAGAGGTAATCATAAAAGCACATCACCTGTCGAATCCTTGCTCAAACAGTTCCACTGATGTGGAAATGCTATTCCCAGACATGAGATCAATGGCTTGTTCTAGGATCCAGTCCTCTACGTCTTTCAGAGACCAAGACGTCGGGGGACAAACATTCTCGGCTCCTTTTGTACTTGATTCCATAGTCTCATACCTAAGAGAGCGTCAGTCATGCTGCGCCGTACATAAAACTCTCCCGCACTTACAATAATGCGATTTCCCCCTCATAGAGACTCAACGCGGCCTTACGCATGACCGTCCCCTTGCCAGCACGAGGCAGCGGCTTATCCTTCGAGGCAATCAATATCATCTCTTTGAATATCCTGCTGAACGCAGGACCTGCTTTGTTGGCTTCTTCGATGATGGGCCTTCAAAGATATATATTTAAGGATGCGATTGCGATTACGATTATTTTGATCGACGTACCAAAGTTTATTGCGCAGAGCAGCGAGTTGGACATGGTTGCCCACGTCGATCTCGTGTCCAGGCGCTACCTCAATCAAGGCACCAGTCTGATCATGCTCGCGGCCGAACATTATCGCGCCTCGTACGCTGAATAGGCGTGGACATCAGGCTTTGAGGTCGACGGAAGGAATGTCACTCACAGTGGGCTACTCATGATGACGTCTTCCATTGGAGCAGGGACAGTCTTCTCACCTGACGAGTGGGTAATAACATCGTCTATCCGACCCACGCTGCGATCATGACAAGCATGAACAACCCAGGCAAAGTAACAGTCGATCAACTTTATTGGACTTACATCCTCCACAAATATTTTTTTGTTGGGTGATTTTCCCATAGGTCTGACGTTGCGTACCCATCGACATCTGGCAAGTTAGTCACCATGGGCTGGTGTGTGCCTGTAGTCTAAAGGGTATGGTATGGCCCTCAGTCGTGCAGACATAGAGCTTGGGATGACACGTACCAAAAGTTGCAGTTCGAAAGTCCCATCACCTTGCGGCGCCCACCTTACATTCGAGCGCTCAGTAAAATGCATGTATTCCCATTCTTTCTCGTCTCCCTTCAGAGTCATCATCCGGCAAGGGGCGCCGAATTCGGTACTGCCATACACAGAGTGTAGTGGAATACCGGCATTGACAAGCAGGTTGCCTAGTTTGGGCGCTAAGGCTCCGCCAGAGTATCCCTTCTCAAAGTTGTCAGATATGAGTGATGAAGCGGAGGGGAGTGCGAATCACAAGAAACTCAAGCAACCTGAGGAATTCCACGGCCTCGGGCAAGTTGGACCAAATCTGAAGAAGTGTCGGGATAATCATTATGGCGTTGGCATTCGTTAGTTTCACATGCTCGAGGATGTTCTGCGGCGACGGCATGACTGGTGATAGCTCTGGTGATGTTGCTGTTGGGGGATACACCGCGATAGACACGATCCCATACACGGGGTTAAGAAGTTGCATGAAGATGCCAAGCGTGTGGAATGGTGGCAGAGCCATACATCCTATGGTCAGGCGAGGTATGTTGTCTCGGAAGTCAACGACGCCAGCTGAAGAGCGGGTTAACGTTGAGGCTACGATCCATAACGAACTTTTCACGCACGGGATGACGCCCACTGTGTGCAGGCTAGATGAGTTTGGGGGATGGCTTTCGGGAAACCTGTACTTCCAGATGAGTGCAGATAAAGATATACATCGTCTTTAGATGGGCGTTTAGAGGACATCGGGTAGCGCTTGAACGGGTGTTCTGGGAATTCGTGGGCGAGCTGGGGATATGCTGTCGTAAGAGAAGGGATCTCCTCTATCTGAAGATTCTCGGAGAAAGGCGTGTTCGCAATGTGTGATTTTATACCATCTATCAACGGCTTCAACAAGACATTGGTGGTAATCAGCCGACGACAGGACGTTTTCTGCAGTAAATTGACAACAGCCGCAGGGGTGTTCCGAGGTGATATTGGGAAGGGCTACATAAAAGACTTGAGGTCAGACATGGATGGCTTCAGCTACAACGACGTACCACAAGACCAGCGACGATAAGTCCTGCAGTAATTGCTTGATATAAAACGACATCTGCGAGGGCTATAATCGCTACGACTTCACCCTCAACCCCAGAACGGTCCGGACGTAAAGCATGAGCAATCCTGTGAGCTGCTCGTCCAAACTCGAGATGTGTGATAACACCAACTCCCTTGGGTGTGTCGGGATCTGAAAACGTGAAAAACGGCTGCTCTGGATTGTTCTCGAGGTTGAAATCAATAACATCAGGTATGAACAGGTCTTCGGTGATGAGGGGAAGCACAGAGAGAGACGTTGGCGAAGGCATTCTTTTCAGAGAAGAAGACTACTCAGTGGCAGCTGACATCAAGATCACAGTCATTCCAAGGGTTTTATATGTCACCAGTCAGTACGACGTCGCAGGAGATTGTCATAATAACAGGTACTTGTTGTAGTGGCGTCGGAGAACTCTCGGTCCCAAAATTGGACCGAGTCGGTGACATACATCTGCAAGACTCCTCGCCGACATAGCCGTCGGGTACGCATCTTCTAGTGGTTACTCTTGTTTCCTGGAGGACGCATGTCGGGGATTGCTGTGATTGATTGAGAGACAGCGTTCCGCACGTTGTTTTGTCTAAAAAAAGGAGTCCACTGGAGGGTATTCTACAGCTTTCGGAATCTCCAATCGGCCGGAAAATTTATCAGGGAACTTTGTTCGGTTTTCATTTTTCCAGGACGGACATGTACAAACAAAACCTGCAGACAAGGCTTGTTAGAAACTCGAATGGCATGAAAAATGATGTCCAAATAACAGCATCGTTAGTGGGAAGGCCGCATCTGTCAGCTAGCTGTCAGGTGTCATGTCGATATCCGGGGATATAAGCTCGCACCGCACACTTCCGGTCCGGTCGCAGGGTGAGAATGCCTTGAGAATTTCATGGATAGCAGTATCGAGTGGACTTCGGGATACCATGTCCACTTCCGTGCAAGAAACAGAGGCGTTTGGGAAATGCAACAGATCTGCAGTTGGTCCAACATTGTCCACCTCACGAACAGGAGTCATGCAGCCGCTCAGCCCTTCCGGTTGGCAAGCGAAAGTAGAATGGGGGTTTTGAGGGCGGCTTTCGGGAGGTACAGGTGGATGAACAGAGTCAGGATTGAGAGCCCTCCGAGGTTTTGAACCGACGTTTGTTCAATCTGTGGTTGGAAATCCGGAATGGTGTCCATGGCCAAGTTGCAGGAAATGGCAAAACCAGATAGAGTGGGTGAATCTGCCATAGTGCCCTGCGACCCTGTCTGTAGTGCTAACGCTCTTGGTTCGACATATCCGTCTGCCAACCACAATGCGTTATTTGCTGGCGATCCGCTGTCGTTAGAAGATTCTTCTCTCGCCGAGAGACTAGAGGATTAGCCTATGTTTGGACCGCATAGACATCCATGGAGTGCATTCTGCATTGAAGGTGCCAGCGTCGGAGTCAAAAGAGACAACGCCAATGTGTTCGCCAAGGGTGGTCCTGCGTTGGCTGGTGTGCGTTGATCGAGAAGGTTGGAGTCTGACATGGATATTACTTACGGCGGAAGTATATTGAGTAAGATTTCCTACGGAAGACGTTTCTTGAGCTGGAAAATATCTTTCAGTAAAAACGTACATTCTAAGATACAGGATACGATGCACCTGTCGGGCTGCGATCTGTTTGCATACCGGCTTCGGAAACCGATGTAGAATGGTGTAGGCGACCAAGACGTGTACCTTTCTTCATCTTACCCTTCAGTCTGGAAGTTCCCTGCGGTAGCTTATGGTTCTGCATTTTACAATATTCAAATCCCAGCTTCCGGGAAAGCAGAAGACCATATGGCTCTAAACCAGGGAAATAGCGTGGCACATGTTTCCACGGAGCCCTTGGTAGCAGCTCGGTCACACTATCATGTGGGTTCATGACAGTTCGACATGAAATCCCACTTTCTTTGAGCGCCTGCAGCGAGAGATGAAGTGAGTCATTTTTATCCACGTAGCTTGCGTCCTATCTATCCATGCGACCATTCCACGTAGTCCTGATGGGTGAACCATTGGAACACTGGGGAACATAAGCCCGGCCACTCGACCCGCGTGTTGAACTTCATACCTATTCTATGGAGTTTGGACAAGATGACGAAGAAACTGTCACCAGGGGTACCATCTCCATCGGATGGAGGGAGCGGCCCCATAAATGAGAAAATCGGACCGCATAGTTGTCGCTCTGGGTCTCGTCAATAGTAAATGGTCTGGCAGAGTTGGCTATGCTGTAAGTAGGAGATGACTGAGTAAACTCTTTGACAGGAAATGAGAGGATGTCGTTGGAGTCTGCATGGAAAATGTGTGACAGCTAGACGAACGTAGAGTTCTGGATTGCCCGTGAGATATCGACATAGATGTCCCTAGGACATCCACGGGCCAACAGAGACGGTCCAATAAAAGAGAAGTCCCCAGTCAGAGGTAATGCGATCTTTTGTGCCTGATACAATGCTCAATACCCTGCAGGGCACTATTACTGGGCAAGGGCAGGAAAGAGGCGCCGACGAACGGAATTCGTTCAGAAGACGATATATTGAGAGCAGCGTTGGTCATACGGCCAGTTCCTTAGCAGTTCTCTGATTTGCTAGAAGGGAACAGAAAGAAAGGCGAGAAGTGAACGATTGAGCCAGGAGATTGAGGTTCAGGACATTTGACGATCTGGAGATTCGGATGCAATAATCACATCGCGCACGTGACCCACATGTTGACGCGTCACGTCGACCCGCTGAAGCGATACACGTGGTGGTTGACCGAACTGAGATGGCCGAAGTTCAACTTCCATGCTTCCGCCTCTAGAGGATAAGGAGCTTAGACAGGGAGGAAAGCTTGCGAGGTAAGAACGTCAGTACTAGTGCTTGGACTTTGAACGTCATGCTAGGAATCGTCGTGGTTGAACTGGAATGAACATCTATCAGGATCCCCAGAATTGTGTTACGTGCTCTGTACGTAAGGCGTCCATTAGATCGACGTTATTTCGGCGATCTTGACCAATGTGAGCTTGGGAGCCTGAGGCCGAGTGACGTTTCATAAAGAAGTTAATAAACGGTCATCAACGCTCGTTGTAGTACATCAGCATGCAAAGAACTGGACTGGGTGGTCTTGTGAATATCATCAGAGAATATACCGGTATCCTGGCTCCTTTTGACCCCTGGCATCTTCTTCAGCTTGAGCTTTTCGGTTCAACGACGCAAGATGCATCTTGAAGATGAAACACATCAGAATGACGAGACCAGAAGCCCCAAGAGATATCCCGAAGGACTGGCGATACGAGGGTCCCCAGTTCCGCGGGAAAATATAACTAGATATATGACCATTAGGTTCAAACATGCGCCTATCATGGTCAAGAAAGGCTTACGATCCGGCAGCAGCGCCTAATTGTGCAAACCCACTTGTCATGCCGAGAGCAGCTGAGCGTTTAGCGGGATGCTCGACAATGGAGTTGCTGCAAGAAGAGTGAAACATCAACTTCAGACTCGAAAGCTGTTGTTTAGTGAAGCACTGACCTTATCCATGCGAGGAAGCAGACGATGCCAGCGAGTGCCTGTGCAATCAAGAAGCTACATGTACAAGCGGTTGAAGGAAGAATACTATTAACAACCGAACAACTTACAAGCAGACATAGCGAGCCGCCCTATGCTGGCTCGACATTCCGACGATATAGCCTATGATGGCAATTGCGAAAGGAATAGAGATGTGCCAGAACCGCTCTTGCGTTTTATCTGAGTGCCTGTGCTTTGTTCAGGTCAATTACTTGGAAGGCTGAAAAAAAAACATGCCTGGCATTGATAAAGGACACAATTGTCACGAGAATGGACGGTGGCGCGCAAAGGACAAGCGAGATGGTGCGGGTATATCCAAGAGTGGCAGTCAGAGTCGGGAAGTATACATTGAAGGAAACCGATAGGAGGATCACTGCATAGAGCAAAGAGAGCCACCAGACTTTCCAATCCTTCACAGCCATGATCAATCCAGCCCGCTCGCCTATGTTCTGGTAAGCAGGGAGAAGGGCGGCATCTTCTTGCATGCGGCGGATAGCGAGGGCTTGCTCGGCGGGACTGAGCCAGCTTGAAGATGTTTCGGGGAAGTCTGGAAGAATGAAAATGGCGATAATTGCGACCGCCATAGTGATTGCGCCCTCTATAAAGAAAAGCCATCTCGAGTGGTGAAAGGTTAGGTACGTCTGGTGATGGGTGAAATAAGGGCGGCCTACCTCCATGCTGCGTGGCCAAGCACTCCTTGCATAGCGTCCAATATCCCGGACGCTATGAGAGCGCTGAACGCTATGCTGATGAGCAATCCACAGAAAAATATGGAGGTTCGGAGGCCGAGTTCCTCTGAGGGAATGATGAATCCCTGGAGCCGTGGCAATTAGGCGGACCTCACCTCGCTTGTACCATCTACAAATCTGGTGTTACTGTAAATCTCTCAATGACAGGCAACAATGGATCATACCTAGATAACAGAAGCAGAGCTCCAGGGAAGAAAGCGGCCTCAACGAACCCCAAGAAGAAACGGCAGAGGAGGACACCCACGAAGCTAGGTGAATATTTAGACTCTGCGAACCAGGAAGCAATTCATGCTGTACTTTTGCGTTATACCTGGATGAAGATTAGATAAAAATAACACTCAATAGATGCCAAGGTCCAGACGAACCTGTCAATGCTGATATCAAACCCCAGACGAACATTGCTCCAGGCAGGTAGAGAGAGGGCTTCCTCATATAGTTGAGCACCATGTTCCTGAAAACCCTCAGACAATAATATGGACGCCCAAAAATGGAGAGCACTAACGATGGCACTTGCATCAGGATGTACCCGATATAGTAGATGGCGAGGATGGTGGCGAACTGAGTCCCATGCAAGCCTAAGTCCTCTTCGAAACCACGAAGTCGAGCAGATCTGAGGAGATCTGTGAGCGCAAGCCGAATGACAGCACAAGGAACAAAACGCACGCGGCGTTGCTACGATCAATCTGAAACGGGAGTCGAAAGGTATGGCCTAACACATACGACAGACAGAGATACGACTTACGTAGTTTAGGATGAAGATCGCAACTAAAATGCAAATTCGTAGGTCAAGCTTCCGCAGGAGCTGTCTCTCCAGACGCTTCCGGGACTCTGGATCCTCTAGCTCGGCGTGTGTCGCTTCGAAAATAGTCTCTTCCTTCTTGACACTCGAGGTCGAGTCGGTTTCGCGAACGACGGGTGGTGATGAAGCCATATCGAACGGGCAGAAGAAGGGAAGCTTCTCGCATGCGTTCCATCTGCAGAGTTGCCTTTTAATGAAGCAAGTGTTACGGGCTCCCTATGCCCACCATCGTAATCGGCATTATTCCGAAACTTTGGCAGCTGTTCCTGTCAAAAGACGTCGTCGCCCGGTGTGTTTCCACAGATATGAACGTCTTCCGTGATGGAGAGAGGAAATCGCATCTGTAATGCACAGATCCTGGATCAACCTGTCGAGACTATAAAATGCATCAGTAACAGATTGCAAAGATTTGTTTACGGCTGCGTGCTCGTCGGGTAAATCTTTTCAGGTAAGCTCCCACTCATTCAATTAATTGAACGCACTTGCCACTTGCTTTCATGTGTGGGCTTCACCAGTACAGCTATCTCGTAAGTACATCGCGCTATGCTGACCTCCAACTTTCTCACCAGTGTATGTTTCTCTGTACTTTGTTTCAACTAAGGGCCCAAGAACTAGGCTTAGGAGTGGTTGGGGAAGGCCGTCTCAACTAGATCACTTACCTGGGGGAAGGCGTTTGGCAGTCCTTTGATGCAAACGCTCATCAGGTGGTTCTCGAATCCAAAAATAGTCCACCGATCTCAAGATAGCACACGTCGCAATTTTGATTTAGCCTCGTCGTGATCTCGGCACACAGGCTCGGCGATTTCAAGACTCACCCAGACCCATCTTGTGTCGTCCGATGGAAACAGATGAACGATGTCAACGGGCGCTGAAAATGGGGTCGACCAGGATTCCAAGTCGGCATTCGCTGATCACTGCAGTCATTGCCTGTGTCCGCTCAAATATTCCTCCAACTCACAGCCATGGACTTAACCCGGACATCGACAAGTGTTCGTCACACGACCAGAAGCCTTAGGAGTAATTCAACAATCGGAAATAGAGGCATTACAACCAACTCATGATCACTGGCTAGAAACTTATAGTGGCAGTAACGTCAATGGCTGCCTCAGGATAGCCTCAAAAAATTTCACAACGCATCCACCATACTGTCTAGAATATTCCAAGGCGAATTACAGAGCGACGAAACATAATCCCACCAAGAAAAGGCAGGAAACGGCACGCTGTCCGCTATGCGCATCGTGGATGCAAATTCGCGTACTCATGGAAGCCGCACTCAAGTGCCAGGAAACAATTCCATCGCAATGCGTTTGTGAGAATTCGAATACGTAGTGCGTGGGGATTGCAAACCCTCTCTAGACACCATGTCCTGGCCAAGCTGCGCTGTCGGCTTCGGGCACCTATCACTAATTTTGAACAATCAAGGCCCCACCCTGGAATTTGTTCATTATGTTTCTTAGTAAGAACAGAGGAACAGCTGATTGTTTCTGTCTAGAAGAGGCCGGTTTACCAGAACGACCGTGGCAAGCTACTCGTATTCCCTTCTGCAGTGAGTCTACGTCGTTTCTGCGTACCCCAAAACCTCGATTGTTCAGTTCAAGGCAAGGGAGAAAACTGGTTGAACCAAGGGACTGTGCAATTCGTGTTCAACACGATAAGCCCTTACTCTACCATTTCTGGGAGTGCAACCATGCTTGCGCTACGAATGGGCTTGAGGACTTTCCCCTCCAGGTAAGCCAGGAGCTCATCGCCATCGACCGGGCGCTAGTGCATGCTTCACGTTTCAAAACGTTCATATGACATACCTCATCTATATTACACTCAGGCAGCAGCAGAAAGTGTGGTCATTCTCTAAGGATGGCAGCTTACATCCCAATGCAAAATAACACTTTACATACAAAGCTAGATTTTGGTCACGCATTACAGACATAGAGGAGTATGTACCAGTATGCGAATGTAATTATACACAGATAGAATGAGGAGAAAATAAGTAGGAGTATAAGACGAAATATGTACAGTCAAACGCGTATCCCATCACCTCAAAAATCTCGGATCACTTTTTGTTTTGCACAAGAGCCATTACCGTGCATACGGGTGGAAATTGTGCTGACCGCGCTGAGATCTCTGCGGGCCCACGCTGGCCCCGCCAGCGCCCATCGGACCCGTGGGGGTCGTCCCTCCTCCCGCACCTCTCGGGCCCCTGGGAATATTTGGATTCATAACCCCCACCCCGGCCCCCATGGCTCCACGACCCATACCTCCCATCCCGCCTCCCATAGCCATGCCACCCATAGCTCCACCCATAGCCATACCCATCCCCGGACGCATGCCGCCACCAAACCCACCCGCACCCATCCCGCCCATCATCGGGTTCATCGACCCGCCCATCCCTCCCATCATTGCAGGATTCATTTGCCCCGCTCCACCTGCCATCTGGAACATGCGCGTGTAGAGCTGCGCAAGCGCCTGTGGGTCGAAAGGTGTGTTTCCGGCGACAGCTCCGGCACCCATCCCGGCCGCAGTACCAAAAGCTGCCTGCTGCCCGCCGAAACGCCCGGCGCCGCCGCCTTGGAAGTCGCCCCCTACCCCGTCTTCGTTGGGGTAGCTGTCACGCTGGTACCGCGGCTGGGCCAGCTTGACGTCGATCTGTGGGAGGTGGTGAGTATAGCTTGTTCGAACATAACAATAATAGGAGCGTAAAATGAGTGGCTTACCAATTTCCCGTCGATTTCGAGGTTACCAAAACCGAGGAATGGCTGTACGTTCGTGTCTTCGAAAGAAACGAAACCGAAACCCTTGCTCCGTCCGGTCTCGCGGTCTAGCATGACAGTCGAGTCGATGACCTTGCCAAACTGGGAGAAGAACTCGCGCATCGACTCAGAGGTGACACTGCCTGCCAGCCCGCCGATGAAAAGCTTCGTGGCCCGCTGGTGCTCCTGTCGCGGGATGGCCCGTTTCGGGTCGATCTAAGGGGTACTTTTAGTGCCAGGCAGGGGGCAGGAAATAGAAGGCGCTAACGATTTTACCGTCCAGGAAGTGTTCCCGGACCATTACGGCGTTCACACTCGCTGGGTCTTCGAACGTCAGGAATGCAAAGCACCGCGAGCGGCCCGCAGCATCACGCATGATGGTGCACGCGTCGACCTTTCCAAATTGGGAGAAGTAGTCGCGAAGAGAGTCTACGACATCATTAGCGCCTCGAACAAAGAGGTAAACGGTATAGGCGACTGTACCATCCGTGGTGTCCCAGTTCAGACCTCCAATGAACATCTTGCTGCGTGTTTGAAGTACACGAGGGGACGGGCAAAGGGCACGGCACGGGCACGAGCACGGGGGATAGGACATATGGAAAAGCAAAGAATGCTATTAGTAACGGTAGGCTAGAACAGAGGGTGTTATGACAGAGGAGGATAAAATGGAAGGACGCTACTGTGGGTGCTTAGCCTAGCCTAGACATAGAAAGGCACCTGATACCCTAGAGCTAGCTTAGAGACGATTGCGACTGACTACGCGAGCGTCATCTACAAACTCATGTCAACGCAACTGGCGGCGCCAGGCAGTCCCAGAGTAACGCCTGGGGGGGTGAACAGAGGAGGATTAGTGCGGTGACTCTCACCCTTCGTCTTTCATCTCCGATGGTCGCACGGTGCGCTCATTGACGGGGATGTTTTGGTAAGGCCCCTCACGGCCTGTGGGCGTGGCGTCCCGGTAATCGGATGGTTGAGGCTGTTCATAAGTCGGGATCTGCTGCGTTGCAGGTTGGGTGTAGGTTGGAACCGTCGAGGTCATCGTCGTCGTCACCGATGAGTATTGTGTCGTACCATTCGTTTCTGTTGACGTCGCCGGTGCAGCCTTCGCTGCAGGTGCCGGTTCCTTTGCAGGCGGAACTGCTGGCCGCGTTTCCGTCGGCGTTTCGGTTGTAGATTGCGCGTCCTTTTCCTCGGTTGCTGATGGGTCGTGGAACTCGCCCTCGTCGTTTCCGTAGAGGTCTGCAACGTTCTCAGTGAAATTACAGCTCCGTACAGCTAAAATTCCTGCTCACCGCCGTAGAGATCAGCGTCAAGGTCAGACATGGTGGTGGTACAGGAGAGAGTTTCAATTTTGCCGTCACACTGCCCCATTGGCTTATGTCAGCGGATATCGGAACACGGACTCCGTTTTTTTCCAATGCGTTCGGTAGGAGAGCGGAAAGCGATAAGAGGACTCCAGCCATCTAGACAGGTTTCAAGGTATATTCTGTCGCAGAGAACGTTGTGCTTGTACAATTGAAAGAGGAACTTTCAGGCTGAACGCTTGCGATCAAGACAAGTGCCATGGCGCCTCTCGATAAGAGAGAAGTAGTTGTCGGCATCCTTGGTAAGTTCATATTCAACTTTTGATAGTCTTGACATCTGAACAATCACGAAGCTCTTCAGGGTGCCTTTGTTGAGCATCAGGCCATGGTCCAAAAATTGTCTTTGAAAAGAAAGATCGCGGTGCTACAAGTTCGCAGCGTGGAAGATCTAAATCGTTGTGACGCCCTCATCATCCCTGGAGGAGGTATGAGATCGAAATAAAATGAAGGATATAGTCATCCCTCACCAAGTTGCAGAATCTACGACTATTGCGTTACTGGCACGTGTTTCCGGTTTATTAGAGCCTCTCCGAGAGTTCGTCAAAAAAAAGCCTGTCTGGGGAACCTGCGCTGGGGCGATTCTACTCTCGCAAACTATTGAAGGAAGCAAGAAAGGGGGTCAGGATCTGTTAGGTGGTATTTCTATTGCTATCGAGAGAAATGGGTGGGGATCGCAAGTATGTCATGAAGTCACCAGACCCTCTCCATGCATCATTGATGGACGTGAATAGGTCGAGTCGTTTGAAGTAGATCTCGTTGTCGAAGGGCTCCAAAATCCTGAGCAACCGTTCACTGGTATATTCATCCGTGCTCCGGCAAGCATTACTGTCTCGCTTTATGATATACCACTAATCACCACCCACTGCAGGTAGTCCTCAATCTTTCCCCATCTCCTGAGGACCCGTCCATTCAAGTGATTGCTCGGCTACCTACTAACCTCCTTCCCCGGTCGCTCCCTCCCCTGGACGACAACGATCCAAAGACAGTTGTCGCGCTGCGTCAGGGCTCTCGCTTCCTGACCACCTTCCATCCCGAACTCACGCAAGACAATCGATTTCACGACTATTTCATCAGGGAATGTGTTCTCCCTGCTGCAGTCTAGGTCCACACAACGCTTCCTTGGCGGTCCGCAGCTCCCTGGGTTCCATCATGACTATTCTATTCCTATATCGCCGACGTGACACATATAGCTTTTGAATGATATAATCATGATTCGTTACAGCCAGATTCATATCGATAGACCCCTTCACGAAAAATCACACAGAGAGCGGAGAGCAAAAGCAAACGTCGGTTGCGTCCGGCTATCAAGCAAGGGCAACTTGCCGAGGTTCGCCAATGGGCGGCAACAATCCGAAAGTGTTCCGAGGCAGCCGAATTAGCCTCCGATGTCACTCCGCTCTATGTCTATTTTTTTCGAAGGGGCCTATCGATATGAATCTGGCTGTAACCGGGGACGTAGGTGAGAAGCGGCGGCTGTTATCGCCTGGTGTGTTGAAGCGTGACAGCTGCGGAAATTCAAAGATTTCCTTGAGCTTGATTTGAATGCGTCCAAGCTACTGTGTGATCCCCCTGTTGTAGAAGTCAATATGAGAATACTACATAGATGTCTGCATCGCTGATCACTGCAAAGCTATAAGTTGTCGAGCGGCGGTGACACGAGAGTACAATGTACACAATGCTGCATTCCGAAAATAGGCCACCTGAATTACATACCCACGATATGTCATGTGGAGGGGACCCTTACCTCCGAATCCCTACCGAAACCACAAGGTCGAATGCCAGATAATCGACGCATGGGCATATGGTGATGACCATCACCGCCTTCTTCTGGGTGCCGTTCTTCGCATAAATACGTATTATAGTCCATGAGACCGCGCTTCTCCCGTCCGCCCACCCGCGGAGACTCCCATCATGTTCTCCAAGCTCTGGCTGGCTCTCCTGGTGACCGCGAGCGTGCTTGTTGTTGATGCACGACAGATTCGCAAGGAGGAGATTCATGCTCGGCAGGCGGAGGCTGCTAAGCGTTGGCAGAACAGCGCCCACTCGTTCCCAGTTAGGCGCGCAGCTGCACCCAAAAACATCACGTTTTCGAATCCTAAGGCTTCTGGTGAGTATGTTTTATATTGCGATTATTTCAATACTTGAGCCGCTACACAGAGTTCTACGTGGACGGAACCAGTATTCCTGAGGTCGATTTTGACGTGGGTCCCAGTTGGTCCGGATTAATGCCTATCAGTGGAAATGCCAATGAGACGCGCAAGGTGAGTTGTTCCCTGACTTGAGGTCAGTAACATGCTGACAAGCGTCATGTGAACCAAGCTGTTTTTCTGGTTCTTCCCACCTGGCCCCGAGGGAAGTCTTGATGACCTTATCTTCTGGTAACGACCAACTCTCAATAACCCGTAGATTTAGTCTGATTAGTCCTGTGCAGGACGAATGGCGGACCGGGTTGTTCTGCCCTGGAAGGTTTCCTGCAAGAAAACGGGGTACGCGTAATTTCTTATTAAACGTTAGTGAGAGCAACATTTAATGGAACATGAACAGCCCTTCCAATGGGGCGTGGGCACCGCAAAACCCATCGTGAACGAATTCAGTTGGACGAATCTCTCTAGTGTTCTCTGGGTTGAACAGCCTGTCGGTACCGGATTTTCCCAAGGCACTCCCAACATCAGGGTGTGTAACGAGTTGTCGATGGCTAGCAACATTCAACTCATGATGACGTAGAACGAGGATGATCTCGCGGCGCAGCTGGTTGGATTTATGCAGCAGTTCCTGGAAGTCTTCTCAGAACTCAAGAATAAGAAGTTGTATTTGACTGGGGAGAGTGTATGTCTTGCTACCTCTTCCTTGCCCACATCGGCTCCAGCTAATCTGAGCAGTATGCTGGGACCTATGTGCCGTGTAAGCGAAATCACCCCATGCTTCCTGGCCTGCTATTTAAACTGGAGGTTTGCAGACATTGCGAACTATATCTACACGCATCCAACGGCCCTTGACCTCAGCCTTCAAGGAATTTGGATCGCCGATCGTGCGTGTACATGTACGTTTGGTGGGGCTCGACTAATCGACTATTGTTTGACCAGCTTCGCTCTCGTGGGATGTTGTCCAGGAGCAGATCCCCGCCGTCGACTTCGTGCACAAATACGAAAACGTCTTTGCCTTCAAGTGCGTACTTGTTATTCAGAATGAGGTCTTCCGACTCACGCAGTGTACATTTTGCGCAGCCAAACTTTCATGAAGCAGCTCGACGCTTTGGCGACCAAGTGTAACTATGCCGGTTACATTCAGAAGCATGTTACATTCCCTCCCAACGGACTCCTGCCGCTCCCCGGAAAGTCCACTTTTGCAGACAAAGGATGCGACGTTTGGGACATCATCTTCGATGCAGCTCTACGTGTCAACCCCGCATTCAACATCTACCGTATCTTCGACACATTCCCTATCCTGTGGGACGTTCTCGGATTCCCGTACGTTCCTTGGATTCAACTAGAATACTAACGCACTTACTTGGGTTACACAGCGGTTCGTTTGAACAAATCCAACTCGCACCACTTTACTTCGACCGCGAGGATGTCAAGACCGCAATCCATGCTCCTCTGAACGTTTCGTGGACGGAGTGCTCGGCAATCGACGTTTTCCCTCGCGGAGACGCCAGTGTTCCCTCCGCACTCAGTGTCTTGCCCAGCGTCATCGAAAAAAGCAACAGGACCGTCATCATCCATGGTCTTGCCGACTTCATCCTCATCGCTGAAGGGTGAGTCAATCGCTCTAAAAAATATCTAGATGTCAGATTGTAATTTCGGGACTCACCCACAGAACGAGGATCGTCATTCAAAAGTGCGTAGCTCCTAGCAGGTGTGATTCTTGAAGCCTGATTTCGTCTCTTCTCATAGTATGACATGTGAGTTTCTTTGTGTGGGTCTGAATGCCTCATGCTGACGTTGGTTTTCGCACTCAGGGAACGGAAAACAAGGTTTCCAGAAGCCAATCGCTGATGACTCGTTCCTAGTCGATGGAGTTGGTGCTCTTGGCACTTCCCACACGGAACGAGGCTTGGCGTATGTCGAAGTCGAGCTGAGCGGACACATGTGCGCCTTCCTTTCAACCGTTTTCCTGACTCGAGACTAACAAGTCATCCAAAGGGTCCCGCAATTCTCTCCCGTGGTAAGTTGCGAATTTTATGACTTGAAGCTTGAACTGAATATTTCGGCAGGCTGCCTTCCAAAGCATGCAGTACTTGCTAGGCGCAAGGTCTACCCCTTGAACAACGAACTTAACTTGACGTACATAACGCCCCAGTGTAAACTTGTACACGATATACTCGAGTACATGACCGAAGCCGTCTAGTCTAGACCACAAGAGCAGTCAAATCGCAATCCACAAATACACACTTGTCCCATCCTAAGACAACGCCGTGGTCCGTGACGCCCTGCACATAAAATCGAACCTTTGATGTCTTCTTGTCAATAAGCTGAGACCAGAACGGGAGCTCCTGCGGTACGAGGGCGAGACTATTCATGACTCCATCCAGCCCCGTCGTCCCGATCCATAAAGCATCCTCTGGTTGTCCAACGTTCCCATCCGTATCGTGCATAAGTGTATAAATGTTAAAGTACATGTACTCCGGGAACCACTTGTTGGAAGGGTGTACTGTCCATGCAGAGATGGGGTCATCAGGCGAAGTGATATTGACATTGGATAAGGGCGGGAATGAGACTCCGACGTCCCAAGACAGGGTTCCAGGCGCATCCTTAGATGTGGGGGGAACGAAGCTTGCCCACAGTATCGTGGATGTGTGCACGGCAGCAGTTTGTGGCGGGACTGCATAGACATTCATCTGTCCGACGAGGATCGTCACATCCAGCGCCTGGGAAGGATCCTCTGCTACGATCGCAACGACAAGGCCAAGGTCAACCCCGATATGTGCCGGCGCTGGGTGGCTTTTCGGGACGAACAGCTGGATGGACAGCTTGGACCAACCACCGGGAAGCTCGCTATCGGCGATTGCAATCGGTGTGACTTGCAACAAGGCGCTGTCGTCTGCAGGTTTTACGGAGAGACCGAGGTCGAGGTCGACCTGTTCGAGGTTGGGCATTTTGTAGCACAGTGTCGCTTCGTAGTGCTTGCCTGTACTAATCGCTAGGGATTGTATGGGCACCCAGATGCAGCGATATACGGCGTCCTCAGCTTCTGAGCCCGGAGTCAGAAGCCTGAGGCTGAGGCTACTGCCTCCATTCCACGCATCCTCAAAATTGATAGTTGGGAGGACTGTAGGAATAGGATCATCGCGCTCGCCAAGTTCCCACTTGACAGGAGCTTTAGGCCATACCAAATTGCCAACAGAACACTGCTTGTCGACATTGGTCCAGCCATTGATCGTCTGACTTACCCTGACACCGTTTACAAACCATGCGCGCCCAACCCCAGGACAGAACGTTGTATGGAACGGTAGAACAAGAGGATCTGGGGGAGGGTTACGAGGAAAAAAGGAGTCGAGCGGCTGAAACGGGCCATGGGAACATTCGGGCTCGCCTTTTCTTCGTGGTGCTTCGGGAACTTCCACTTCCCCACTCACAGGCCCAACCCAAAGTTTGCTCTCGTACTCCCACCATTTGTCCCAATTCCATCCCGGTTTGTCCTGCTCGCTCTCCCAGGTCCACCCTTGTCCAAAGATGGCAACGCTCAGGCCCAGAGAGTCTGGTGCGATGTGAGTAATGGCTTTGTACGACCCAAACCCGCCTCCGCCGTGTGACCCACGTCCCCAGACATCGACACCCATGTAGATGTCATTCAAAGATTTTCGCGACACTTGTGGCTGAGAGTCCGATGCGTTCCCTGTCAGTGCTGAATCAAGAGCGAGGAAATATTCTGCTGTAGCGTTCGGGTAGTGGGGCGGCCACTGTCAAACGACTGTCATTCAGACGTACTGACCAGAACACCACCAGGGAACGTACCGTGTAGTTCGAAAATAAACTCGAGGAAGAGAGGAAAAAAGGCAGATTCAAGCTGTTCAGCCTATCTTGCCACGCAAGTTGACCATCGAAAATGACGCTGTCGTACCTAGATATTGACACGGGTTTCAAATTGCGAGTTACGATTGTGCGTTAGTAAGGATTACCAGACGACCTCCCCGTGGCTTCCAACCATAGCCAGAATTTCGTTCTGTAAAAGTGTAATCCAGGCAGCAAGGGTTCGTGATTGCTCGACGCCGCCTCGAAGCGGGCACTCAAAGTTCAGCAGATACCCGTCGAATCCTCGTTGGCATGCGAGCTTAGCCAATAACTTCGCATAGTGGGAAGATAAAGGGAACGCCGTCGTCCGCGGTGTTGATTCAGCAGGTCCGTTGATCGACGACGGTAGATTCCCAGCCAAGAGACGAAGACAATCTTCCTCGTCGTCATCTTCAAAAATCCTATACAGTTAGAAGGTTAGTTGGCGTTCGGGAACGGGAAAAAATGACGAACAGAGTACCGAGCATTTTAACTCCCTGGCGATGAGCTGCCGTGATCCATCCAGGTGGAGGGACCGTGACACGGTGGTGAGAAAAGCTATCCAACCTCTCAGGTCTTGGCGAATAAAATCATGTCTCTTTTTACCCACTAGACAAAGATATCACAGCTTGACCAGAAATTGAAGGTATACGAAAGGGAAGAGGGACTTTCTGTATACCCCCCCTAAAAGCCGACCATCATGAGCAGCCCGTTGGGACAAGAAGAGAAAGTGATGATGCCTTGTAATCATGGCACACCTCGAAGGTAAAAATGTCAGCTATGACATGCGTAGACCGTAAAGAAAGCGGTTACTAGAAGCTTTCCACTACGTCGTCCGGGTTGCGCAGGTCGGGCCGCGTGTTTCAAGATTCCATTCAGCTTCTGCTTGGAGCCTCCCGCAGCCCAAATGTCGAGCTCTGTCAATGACGAGAAGTAAGGGACTTCCATAATCGCGTACCCGCTAGGCCACGTAGTGAATTTTCTGGCTTCCTACCTTTCTATCCCGCTTTTCACACATGTTACCAACCTGCCGCTTTGGGATGACAGGCGGCACGACCCGGCACGACAGGCTAAGTGATGGCAGACATTTTCAATGCATCCATCATGATCACGGCATCGACAGGAAAGTCGGGGAGAACAAGTCACCACAACTAAAACCATCTGCGTATTCGGAATAGAAAATTGCCCCCGTTTTAACTCGCACCGTCAATCTTGCCAAACAGGGAAAAAAGGGCGTGCCGCATTGTGAGCATACACCTCCAGTAAACTCCGACCACCGCAATTCCCCAAGCCGAGTCGGTGCGGCAGTAGTTCACTTGATAGGACCTTGAAATTTAAATGCTCAACCACTCACCCAGGTCCTGGAATTGGAAAGTCTATTGAAAGCGTTATGTACATGTATGTGACATGGGATCCAGAATTACATCTAGCAAGATTATGTTAAATTCGTTGGAGGCTCAACTACAAAAATTCATCTGGTTGTGCTCGGCGCCCGCGCCGAAGAAAAGACATCCAGGTCGCCATTCGAAATCCTGCCGCAACTCAACCACCCTCGTCTCACTATCCCTTTCGGACAGGGGTGGTTGGCTCCAAAACACAGACTCCTGGCATCACCATAGTGCGCCACTTCTCTTTACGTCATCCCTCACTGGGCTGTTTGAGGTCTATGCATACGGGCGTAGAAGCAGCGGATATGTTATCATCCATCGACTTTTTGTATACACCGGTGGACAAAACTTTTGCTCGCGAGACTCAGCCGCTCATTTTCTCAAGGACGTCCGCCCTCTGTATGTTTCCTGACTCTCTGACAGTTGGCACATGGTTCAAGCAGATTATAATAGTCCATTGTAGATCCAGGAAATATTACAAGTACAAATATGCTAGTTGTAAAAGAGCTCGCAGACAACATCAGAGTGATGAACAGTGCTACCGGCTGAGGTTCGTTGTTACGACATGGTGTCTAGTCAAACCCCACTCAACTCCGACTTTCAGCGGCAGTGCCAACGTGGATATCTCTTGCAACAATGCTTCGACGTTGTGGCACCGTATAATCCCTGTATGAATAGCAACGTCAGCCAGACACACCTAGACAAGAAATGTCCACTAACTATGGTCGTGCAGAAGCTGAATTGCATCACGCACCCAGCATTTGCAGTCCCAGTGTCTGCTGCTGGCGTAGTGGTTAGAACCAACACTCACTTGCCTGAGGAACGCGTCGAAGCTCGTGAAGGTGGTCCAGGTCGGGACCTCACCAATTTTAGTAGCCAGGATACCGGTATACGAGGTCTCGAACGGCTTGTCCTCTGGGAGGTACACCCAGCCGGGTCGCTGAGCTGCATGATAGAGTTTGCCGTTCGGCACATCCTGTGTTTTTAGGAAAAGGCCCCAATGGAAGGGATCGCCGGGAGGAGCCGCGCGAGAATAGACGACGACGTAGATCGCGTTTACGGTCAGGGACGTTGACATATCTGCGCACATGCGTGTGAGCCTACAGGCAGATAATCTTGTACGACCTCAGCCATACCTGTATAGATTGAGGGTTGGAATGGCTAGGTCAAGTTTCGAGGGAATTCTGTGATGAAGTTACCGGAAAATGCAGACGGTTATATACGCGAGCACCAGCGCCTCTTCCGCATTTTGTGTGGCTTGTACTCCAAGTGGTCACAGATAGAAGGTGTACAAGCAGTGACTCGGGCACGACACGATACAGGGAGGATATCAGTGCCGATGTGGATCCCTGGAAAGTTGTTTAACATCGGTGGCGCTTATGATCTGCTTTGCACAGAACAGATGCTTCACCCCTGAAATGGCTTGCATAGATCTTCCAATAGTTCGATTGTGGCGAATATGAGCTGTCTCCGAGTGATAAAGAGGTATTATTGCTTTTGGCGGCTTGTTTTACCAGGATGTCGACGAACATCGGCGGGAGTGGCGCGCATCGAGCGATGACAACTTCGGCACAACAGAAGGAGAGAGGCACATTAAAAGTCTGCTTGTTTGTCCAGGCCTTCCGTTGCTGACGAGAATCAACCCGTGTGGCACACGCCGAATAATACGAGACCCAAGCGACCTTCAAGGGGCTCCGTAGAGTCACATATTGGTGCGTGTCCATCAACGAAATGAAGTCAGAAGCTGTGCTGAGAATGTTTCCGAACCAAGAATGACGGTATCGTATGCCGAGTGAGCAAAAATCACGAGGTAGACGGTTATCGACTGCAACTGTGGCGCACACTGAGCAATGACGCAGATACAATACGAGGCGAAAAGATGATCAAATTTCGGGTGCTTAAGTCGCATATGGATGACCGTGTCCCCCAGGGCTGTCCGGATTCCCGCAGAGGATCAACACTTTAGATATACTCTTCCGGATATTTTCCATTGTTCGTCTGTGGCCAGTAGTCCGATATCCCGTAAAGAAGTCGTTCTGCTGCCAAACGGGCGCTCGTAGTCTCTGTGTGCATCACGGTGGTAGATTACAAGGCTGAGGAATAAGTGCCGACCTGTGAGGTACGTTGGTGGCCCGCGCTGCTTTGGAAGAATGACTCTAACGCAAGATGAGGTAGGAAGTTTCCTAGGTAGTTTGCGTTCTGATTTCACGTTCTAGGTGGTCATGAACACCGACATCCTAGGCCTAGGGGATGGTTTTGATTAGGTCAAAGAAGATTCAGAATGTAAATTGTGTAGGTCGTTAACACGTGATCGTGAACCACGACGCCCACACACGTACAACCATACAAATATCTAACAACAGCTATTCGCAGGACAACCTCCAGGTGATCTCGGACACGGCGTGAACGTTGCGCTCTTGTCTATAGCGTGCAGCTCACGGCGATCAAGTGAAGGCTTTTGTGGTTGCAGTACGTACCTGTTTGAAGCGCGTGCATACTTGACCTGACCAGGCTTTCCTAGCAGCCACAATACAACCCCCCATACGGACGCCACATTCGACTGACATTCGACCACGACCCCATATCTCGAGTAGCCATGTCTTGCGTTTTTCTCCGTCTCTGGCTTTCCCTTCCCTCTGCCCTACGTCTACGAGCATACCAAGCTCTCATCAAGATTGGTGGTCTTCTCTACGATTACAACGGTTCACCAAAGTGCTTCAAATTGCCGTTTGGTTTGTATGCGAAGGTCGGCCTGAACGTTCTCATGGCCGAAGCAAATATCATGCGATATCTAAAGGCACACACGACGATGCTGGTACCTTCAGTTGTCGACGCCATCCCAGTCCCAACTGGCGCGTTCATTGTGATGACGCGACTAGAAGGCCAACCTCTGATGAGCAAGTTGCGCGAAATGTCCAAGCAAGAGCTCGTAGCTTTCGCAGAAGACCTCAGATCCAACTTCGCCCAGCTGCGCGCCGTGCCACAACCAGACGAGGGCCCACGTATAAGTGGATGGGGAGGAGGCAACCTGCGAGCTGGTCGAATTGAGAGCACCCGTATAGGTCCGTTCTCTACTGAACGCGACCTCTACGACTACATGATATCCATGTCGCATCTTGGGCAACAAGAGCATCTGAAGGTGGTAGCCAAAGAGTTGCATTCTACACCTCACCAGATCGTCCTCTCGCACGGGGATATGCATCATAGCAACATTCTGGTGGATCGCAACAACAAGCTGTCTGGAATCATCGACTGGGAAGGTTGCGCGTGGATGCCAAACTATTGGGATTGGACCCATGCCCACTATCCCTCTGGCAAGGATGTTTACCCTGAGTGGAAATTCGTCATGAATACAACGTTCGGGACGTACCCGGACGCGTTGAAAGTCGAAAAGGAGCTTTGGAAATATAATGACCCCTGGTAGTACGTGTTTTCTTCGTCAAATCTAATGACCAGAACCTAACTACGATTATACATCCAGAAACGTATATACCTCTTAGTCAAGGGATGGTCTCATACAGGCTCTCCATGAAAGAATTTCGTCCGTTATTATACCTCGTAGCAATGCTTCCAAAAAGTCAAAGACATTATTGGTTTCTTACAACCGCTTTCTCTATAAATCGAAGCTATCATCAGACAGCCTGCTTCAAGTATTGTTTTTCATACTTGAATGATACGCCTTTGGCCTACCATCGCTCCAATTTGAGACCTTGTTCGATGCTAATCTTGCTATTAAGATCGGTGTGGTCTCGGCCAGGACTGATGGATGGACTTTGCCTCCTCAGAGTCTAGCAAGGACAGTTCGAGCGTTTGCGACTCCAGGCTGCTGCAGAGCTGAATTGGCGCTCGCTATGGGTGAAATTTTGGATGACCCTCGAGAAGGTTATTGAACCAGTTCAACATTGCGAGGAATGCGTCTAGCCGTTCATACCGATTTTCACGTCGGGTTAAAGCAGTGCAGTCGAAATAATTTCATACACTTATATTATATAGTAATGTAAACATGGTCTTGCAAGGATAAGCACGAGGTTACTTCTTAGCTTTTCCCTTCCCCGCAGCCCTTTTCTTTTTGGCAACTTGAATCAGTTTGTCATTGGCGACATCGTCGGAGCTCGCTTTCTTCTCTTCGTCCGACACTTCATCGACGACATCATCCATCTGCCGAAAAGAAAATTCATGATTAGAATGTCCAGTACAAGGCTATACGTAAGGGAAAGGAACGTACATCAAATGCCTCTTCCAGATCTGGCGCGGGACCAGCAGCTAGCTTTTTCGGCTTCCCGAGATCTTGCGCCTTGTGGAAGGGAATAGGGTGTTCTGAGCTATTATACCTACGGCGCCGCCACCTTCAGCAAATGTCCAAAGTGAAGGTCGGGACTGATTCAACATACTTCCTCGTAAGAGCTGACTTGGTCGCGCTCGAGATCTTCTTCATTACCAGTTCGTCCTTTTGCTCGTCCACACCTAGTTCTACGACGGTATCCCAGTCCTCCTTCGATAGATAGTATTCATCCATACGCTCTATGACTTCCTCTACCGCGCTCTGTAGGAGTCCCAGAGTTGATCAATAACGTGCAAATCTGACGACAAACGTGGAAACGCACCGCTCCGTCGTCCATCAAAGGCTTCACGATGTGCGGGAACAGGGCGGGGATATAAGACTGCCGTATCTCCCCCCTGTCGCCCGAGACCTTCAGCCGCATGCGGATCTGGACGTCGGTCAGTTGACGACTTAACTTGCCCTGCTTCGAGTTCTGGCCGAGCCACCTTTCGACAGGAGATCAATAACCGCACATCACACCAGCACCGTACGAGCAGGCGAAGGGAAGTACATACTGGGGGAATGACATGGAATTGGGACCTCCGTAGTGTGCGCCTGCGCCGTAGAGGGATGATGCAGGGCGCACGGTGGAGCATACTGCGTGGAGCGGCATCAGGCCCCAGTGTTGTTCTGGGCTGAAGACAAGAAACGTGAGCCTAACGCACCCACAGCAACAGAACGAGGATAAAGGCGGCTTACCCATGGATAAGAGCGTCCACAAGGTCACCGTCCGAGATCGACGACGCTGCTCGGTCCATCAACTCCAACTGCTTTAGCAACTTCTCGGGGCCCTCAAGGTCGCGGAGCCTCGCAGGCTGAGTTTTGAGATAATTTTCCTAATAACTGACGTTCAGAATCCTGTGGTATGAAGGAGAGATCATCAACTGACCTGTATGAACAGCGGCACGAACGAGTGGTCATGGAAGTACAGCTCCATTTTGTCGCCAAGTGTCTCACGAGAGGTGGCAGAAAACAGATATGGACCTAGCATCTTCGAGGTGATATCGAACGGACTCATGATTGAGTACTTCTCGTTCATCTTTGCCCTGTTTCATAAGCAAAAATTCAGGCGATTCCAAGGCAATAGGCGACAAGTGTAACTGACAAGGTCTTGCCTTGATCAAAGTCCATCGTGTCACTAGATAGCTTCCACGTTGAGAGCATGTTTAGGACCTGACGGATGTCGGACTGGGCGCCAGTGATGAGCTGGTCGATGACATTGGCGGGAATCTTCATCTTCTCCCTGGAGCGGTGATACATGAGTACCGAGCGACAAAGATATAACGGGACACACTTGAAGGCAATGGATAATATCCTTGAGCGCACTGCAGCGGCTTGTGGTCTGTAAGGCATCAACCTGAGCAACTCGGTTATACCACATCAAGATATGTACGCACCTTGAGAACGACATGTTATACGTCGTCCCCATCAGTGGCTTGAGTTTCTGCGCTTGTCTATCGTTAGCGATGCAGATGATCGGAACCTGCATTACAGCGACCGTTAAATTACGAACAACGCTGGAAGACAAAACGCCAATGCCTTTGTCTTCTTGATCAAAGCGTTCAGAGCCCCAACACCACCGCGATCACCAGCGGACATTCCGTCGACTTCATCCATAATCAGGCAAGTCCTGTCAGTGATGGTTACGCCGGCTGTTGTATCCTTAGTGCGATATGAGCCTCTGGAGGTAGATAATTATGGCTATGGGAGGTGCTCACATGGCTACCCATGACATATCCATCCAACGAGGTATTGTTGATATTCATGCCATTCTATCGCGAATCTATCAGCATTTCCCCTGTTGGGAAGATAACCACTCCGTACCTCGACCAGTTTTTTGCTCCTGGTATCGCTGGCATTGAGTTCAATGGGCGTATAGCCTTCCATTTTTGCGCACAGATGCGCACTCGTGGTCTTGCCAATTCCGGGCGGCCCAGTGATCATTACGGCACGATAGACATTCATGCCGTGCTTTCCCGGCTTCTTAAATCCTGCTTTCTTGCTATCCTGCCTGAGAAACGAGACACAGGTACCTTTAGCCGCGGAAAATCACCCAAAGTGGAGAGCTTGCCAGTCATGAAGCCATTGCTGGAGCTTCTCCACTTGCGCCTTGTTGCCGCAGATGTCCTTCAAAGATTGCGGGGCATACCTCGTCGTCCACAGTTGCGTTGATAGATCAACAGTCTTGGCGCTGTAGAGTGCACAACGCATCAGTGGAGAGTTTGAATACTTCATGACAAACGAACGAACCTCCCGGCAGCGGCTTTCTTCTCTTTCTCCTCTCTCTTCTCCATCTCCCGCGCAGCCTGTTTGATTGCCTCCTGTTCCTTCTCCATTTTCTTCTTCATCTTCCCGTCGACGTTGCCGTTCCCCAGCCCTTTCCTTGTCCCAATGAGGTTCAAGAATTCGTCCTCGTTGACTGTCCTTATACCATGCTTCTTGATCGCTGCGAGCTTGCTGGGACCTGCGTTGTCGCCAAGCACGATGTAGTCCGTCTTGCTCGATGGCTGCCCCACGACACGTCTGATAAAGGCAGACGAGTCACTTCGCGCAAACCACTCGTAAGAAAGTGTTCTTACCCTCCGAAACGCTTCGCGAGGTCGATGGCTTCGTCCCTAGAGAAGCTGCTCAGCTCTCCTGTAAACACGAACGAGAGCCCGGCGAGCGCATCTATTGCGCCGTCTGGAACCTGCTTCGACCCGTGTGCAACTGGACCAGCAAGCTTAGCGGCTTTGGCTGCTGCCCAACTACGGAAATATCAGCAAAAGTCACAAGGGAACAGATGACGCCTTGTACTTAAACTTGGGTTTCGGCTCCTCCTTCTCCTTCTCCTTCTCCTTACCCTTCCTGTTCGCCGCCGACTTGTCCTCTACCTTGGCTTTCACCGGTGCGCGCTTCACAGGCTTATTCCTTGGAGCTTTGTCTACTAGGAGCTCTTCTGCGTCCGACGATGGACTCTCCACATCGCTCTCCTCGTCCGAATCGACGATAAAATCGTCGTCTTTCTTCGACTTCCCTTTACCTGTCGACGCTCTCGGTTTCTTGGTTTTGGACGCTCGGGGCTTGACTGGAGAAGATTTAGGTGCTGCTGGAGTCTGTTTCTTCTTCGAGGATTTGACCGGTTCTTCCTCCGAATTGCTGGATAGAAGTACGGCGCGGTTGGCCTTTGCTGGTCTTGGAGCAGCAACGGTTTGCTTCTTTTTGGGCGGAGTTCCTTCTTCCTCTCCGCTCTCCTCGTCGCTGTCCACGACCTTCTTGCGCTTATTCGAAGTAGACATTTTGGGCGCTTCGTCTTCACTGATGTCCATAGGAGCAATCTTAAATGGTTTAGAAATTGCCGGAGGTCGTGAAAAGTTTGTTACGGGGGCAGTCTTCTTCGGTACACTGTGGCATGTTATGGGAATCCTACCCGGAGCAAAAAGCACTGAATCACTGACTCGTCATCATCGCCTTCCATGTTCGACGTGAAATTAGACCATCTCGAATATATAAGGTTGCTCACATATTTCAATCGCATCTCTCCGCTGTGATCCAGAGCCAGAAGTCTGTATGACTCGTCAATCATTAAGTCATTCGTGATGATTGTTGAAGACACCTGTGTCCCCGTCTTTTGGCTGCTTGGGGTCGTCCCGAAGAACATCCTGATGTCTTTCCCCCCTACCTTAGTGACCTTTGTAACCTTCGCAGGCGGCGCCATAGTAGACAGAGGCAGTGGTCCAAGTTGAAGCTGGTTTTACGACGTGACGGTGACAAATATGTGACATGACGCGCCTGAAATTGACCTTGTTTGCGCGAACGCGTCGCATGAGCTTGCTATCCGTTGTCTACTATTATGCTTCGACACTCGGGAACGCCGGCTGAAGGCCAGTGATCTCGCATCCGGACGAATATACACATAGTCGAATTTGTTTTTTTTGTATTAACATAGAACCAACGCTCGATGAGGGTCTTAGTACATTAGATACTGACTAACTACTATTAGCGTGCTACCTTGTTAAGGTTGAGGAAGAAGCAGGTGCGGGCGCCGTGAAGACCATGAGTGCGACAGTGACTGGATAAGAGAGAAGGATGGCACTAGAGAAACGACCCGCCTCCATGGTTTGAAAACGAGGGTCCAAAAAATTCTTGAATGCGAAGCAAGAATCTCAAAGTTACGGTGCCTTTTGCGCAATAGCTAAATCCTCCGACTTCGTGAAGTCAGAAACATCAGACATGAGGAAAGCAGGACGGGCAACACTCACCGAAACATCCTGGGAGCTAAGCTTATGCATCTCCGTAGAACTGGGTGCCACACTTCTGGTGTGGGGCTCAGTCTGATTGGTGACAACAAGTCCATCCGTATTCGCCGATAAATGATTCAGATGATGCATGGGCACACTGCGGCCACCATCAACATGCTCAGGATTGGGCATGGGAACTGGTCGCTGATTGAGTACTGCGAGGAGAATGTTGGCGTATCTTGAAGAAGACCGCGGTGGATATCAATGATTAGACCCAGTTCAGCGGTGTACAACGCACAATCGACCCATTACGAAACGACTGTGAGTGAATTTAGTAACATTCGGAGATAAGGATGCGCAGCGGACCTACGTTGCAACATGCAAGAAGCCATTGTGATTCCACCTTGCAAACAAAACTAATTGCGCAACGGCCGCTAGTGCGGTGAGGATTCCCGTCTCCACGATATATACAGCCGTGGCGTGGAATACATTTGTTCGAAGAGGAATACGTGTCTTCCACAGCTGGAATGTTCCACATGACCCAATGAGACGAGGCGACCTACAAACACTGGGTAATCACTCACCAGGAAACCCATGTTCACCGCAATTGTCACATCACTAGCAAAACCTCCGACAATGTAGGCCTGGGGGATAATTATATCTGACATGCAAGTCCTCGAAGTAGGGTCTTACTCACCATGTGCACGGGAGTAGCGGCATTGAACTGCGCCGTGGTATGTTGCACCCATATGTTCTGGATGATGGGAATGTCAGTTTGTGAAGTATCTTGCGATGCGCGTGTTCTGTTCCCACCTGGACGAGTATGGCGATGGATGCACTCAACTCAAGCAACGCAGCCTGCCCCGATATCTTGGAGTTTAGAAGGTGCCAAAGAGTGAAGCGACATTACTGACAATTACAACGATGGCGCAAGAGGCTTCCGTGATCGTCGCTCTTTTCAAGCTTCGGATTCTCCTTTGAAGGTCGGCGTGTCAAGAGCGGAGGCATTGCGTCCATCACATAACACATACCAAACGAAATAGATCCGAACGGCGAGAGCAACTGCAAGCGAACCACTGAGCACATGGGGCACCCCACCGCGGGAAACGACGTACCTACGGACGCGAGCAGCGGCATCGCGACCGAAGTCCACGGTATCGTCCGAGAGAGTGTTGGCGTTCCCCACCCCAGCACCAGGATCACCAACGCACTATTCGTCACAAACCAAGTCTGGACAAGTTCCAACGCAAAGATGACATATACTGCATAGCGGATCTGAAAAGTCTTCGAAACGGATTCAAGATGCGGAGAAACTCACCCATAAACATGATCAATGCGTAGTCTGTGTTACGGTATGCATTCAAATAATCGTCTACGTCGCGCGGCAGAAGATAAGCGGGCTGTGTCACTAGGCGAGCAGGAGGAAGGACATACATTGTTGAACGACCAATGTACCAAACAGCCCCCAGTTGAACAAGCATCCCAGCAGCTGCGCAGACCAAAACCGCTACATGTGAGGCGCACATTGCATCGCAGATGGGGTTTACGAACCAGCGGGCCAGTCCTAAGGGCAATTTATGATTAGAATGAGGTGAAAAAAGGAGAGGCGCACATACAGAAGAGCCGTGCTATCTGTCGCTATTGGCATGTAAGACTCTGGGAGAGCACAGAGCTACTAGTGTGCCAGCGCAACCGCTGGGCGGCGAAAAAGGTGAACAGTCCAGGTAGTTGGAGGGCGTTTACGTCAAGGTGCCTGTTGGCTTGTGAGGGGTTTAGGTTAATGAGCGGCGTAATGAGGCATAGAGAACGATGCCAATAAAGGGGCAGGGAACCAGTGTTGACACTAGAATTCTGGAATATCGACCTTGACAGGGCGTGAGGCAGAAATGGGGAGTTGTGTTCGAATTGGGGATAGGCTGGTCACCCTAGAACCCATTGAATGAAGCCTCGTGTGAGAGACTCAGGAATGGATGACATGACGCATCGACCCTGATCGAAATCCGAAAGAACGCTAATGACGGCGTCAGTGAGCAACGGAATTAGACCCGCAGCGATATGTACCAATCCTCCCGTCTCGAACGAAGGGCATTCAGAAATAGCGCCACACAGACGGACATGCAAGGATTCTCTAGTGTATCACCACTCCGAGAATCCCACTATCTTCCCGTCCCAACTCCACCAAATCATCTCATCCCACTCGTCATCGCCAACACGAACGCCCGTTCCGTCTTTGCCCACCTCCGTGTCTAGACCGCCTTTGCACGTCACCCACACACCCTCTACCGCCTTTCCCTTTTTGTGCGCCTTTTTCCGCTTTGCTGACTGTGTGTCAGAAAGTCGGATGCCAGACTCTTCCAGAAACTCATCGAGAGTACTCTCTAAGGACGCAGAGATATTCTGACGCGGTAACCATGCAGGGTGAGCGAAACGACGCGGGGCGCGTAGGAGTATGTGTGTTTGGGTTGGAGCTGGATACGGCAGGGTTGTTCAGTCAGCATTCAAGGGTGGGGGTGGGCACTTACCCATGTCGGCAGACATTCCATTTCCTTCTGCGTCCGCTGCTGCTAGAGTGCGAGAAAGGAGGCGTTCGGAGGCGTGTAAAGCCCGCTGCTGTTCAGCGTGGCTAGGATATGACGGGGGGGTTGGAGAAGGCGAACGAGATTCTGGTGGAGAGGAGGCAAATCCGTCAAAATCTCCTTTCTCGGGTTCATCGTCTGTGCTAACATCCTCTTCGTCATCCTCCTCGTCGATATCTTCATCGTCATCCTCTTCACCTGCACCCTCACCGTCACTCTCGTCGCCCTCCTCTTCGCTATCTTCATGCACTTCTTCGCGGGGCGACTTTAAATCATGGTTACCATTCGTGACGTCGTCTCTTGCACCAATAGCCTTTATCTCAAGTCCATTGACTGCGTATATCACTTTGGATTTAGCAGAGGCTGTACTTGAACCGATGAAAACAGCAAGGTACACTCGAGGACATTTGGGCTTCGATAGAGTAGCTCCTGCTTGCCTATCAGGTAGCACACTACCCTGCTTTGGAGTCTGTGCAAGAGCAGACGAAAGCGCAGTGAACGTGGTATTGAGATGTGACGTGAGCGTGTCGAAAGAGGCAAGGAGATCGTTCCGTTGTTTCAGTGCTCGCATAGTAGACTGCTCGTTGCAAGTGAGAAACTGAGTGTTCCGGCGATGATTAAACTGATTACACACTTTTGAGCTCGACATCCGAGAGAGTTGCATTACAGGTCTAAAGGAGCCCAGAGTGTCAAGTCGCATCCCCTAGGCCTAAAAACTGCTGACTCACAGCGGTACCTGACCTTTCAAAAATAAAATATGGCCAATTAAGCTCGTCGCGAGCCTCGCCGCCAACGCATCAGTAATCCCCTCGACGTCCAGCGATACTATGGGAATATTGTTTGTCAAAATGTAGCATTCCCCCACCCTTACAGTCCCCTCATCGAATTTTTTTGAATGCTGTGCCGGGATCTGTGGCGCAATGTTAGGAATTGGAGCTTGAGCGGCGGGTGCGAGTAAAGGCATTAAGAATGGTTGGACTTTTCGGGACTGTACATTTTTTGGCAACGCGTTCCCCACGTGCATATCACGTGAAAATTTGCTGCCCAAGCGCTTATTAATAACGCGTCGCGTCCGAGTATCTGGAGTGAATCAGTGGCTGATATAGATCTCCAGCTCAAACCACGTCCAAGTACCAGAACTTGTGGTCGACCTCTACGAGGGCATATCCACAATGCCTGCTATCCGCGTCGAAAAAGTTTCCCTTTCTTACGAACCTGTTGGAAATAAAAGGTTGAATTCCGCTTCTGTTGACATGGAATCCGCGGAACCGGAAAGCCATGGGGACCTACCAGCGACGGACCCTCTAAGCATATATTATCCAACTACACCTTCAAAACGCGCACTGTACCGCACGGGTACCGGAAAGGTCCGTCACATCCTATCCTAGGACCTAGTCAAATTGAAAGCTGTGTTAGGCTGTTACATCCCACCAGTGGGACGTTTATGATTTTGTGCGCACAATCCCTAGTGGTCGCGTTACCACGTATAAGGATGTCTGTGTCGCTGTTGGCGGCTCACCTCGTTCTGGTACGTCAAATTTCAAATAACTATAACGCCGTATGCCTCTTCCGTACTGACCCTACGTTAAAAATAGTAGGCAGCGCGCTAAGGAATAACCCTTTCTCACCGTATATTCCCTGTCACCGAGTCATCGCGTCTAACTATTTTGTGGGTGGGTTCTTCGGTGAATGGGGGACGAATGACAAGACGGGAACCCGCTGCAACCAGAAACTGGCCCTCCTTTCCTCAGAGGGCGTCCGTTTCACGAAAACCGGACATCTAGTCGATGTGGACACTGTCATCTGGAGAAATTAGCCGCCACTTCTTCCAAGTTGGACTTCCCAGACGTGGTGCATGTAAGTTATGCATATGATTAATCCTGTAACGCTTCATCCGGTTTTCATACCAAGTTATCTCCAAGCTAGTCTTACTATGCACAGCTGTAGCACTGCAACCTGTATTCAAATATCAAGCAGGTAGCAGTCGGCTTGTGCAAGACTTCTTTTGGCATATTGCGAGGTTGTGCTGGAGTAGTGTGACAGCATCACGTGCAAGACGCGTACGTGTGACTCACCCTAACTAACAGCCTGAACACATACCACCATCTCTGAAGTGATCCGTTTTCGTTCCCTTGGACAATGAGAGCTAGTTTTCCATCCCAAAGACCTTTATAAACCCTTTGTTTCTTCTGTTTGAGGTCACTTCTCTCCATAATTTCAGATTCTCTTAATTTTCTCCGGCAATGGCTCGTGAAACGAACAGCTCGACTCGAAGAGGCTCATTCCACCATGGATCTACATCTGAGGGGCTACCTGATGAAAGAAATTTTGAGGATTCTAGCCCAGACAGAATCCCTTTCCCTGTCGGAGAGAAGGTGCTTTCTCGTTCAGTACCCGGTAACTATAAAACTGCTCTACACCACTCAAACATTAACCAAAAATCGTTGCAGAGATGCCTCCAAAGATGACGGAGTCAAGCCCAGGTGATAATCACCGTTAAGCCTCACAAAGGCATCAGACTGACTCGACATACTTACAGATTCGCAAACTACTGCTTCGTCTAAACAGACGTCATCCGACAAATTGTCTGCTCTTCCTGCATCTCCAAGCGCACCAAACACCAATCGACTGCTTCGTTCTCCCGTACTGAACTCAAGCAATGTGAATCCAAGTCGTAGTTATCGTCGTAGTTTCGATGCATCTGCCTCACTGCCTTCATTCCCGAACGCCGATCTGGACTCCCCTCCTATGAATAATGTATGGAACACGACCCACAACTCGAACGCACATATAAATAGTGGCAGAACGGGCCCGCGCGGGACATCGGCCGATGGCTCTCTGGATAAGGGAACCCCAAGGCAGAGAGTCTCATTCGAGAGCGAACGAGGCTCGTTGCCCACAATGCAAAGTGTTAGACAAGGTACCAGGTCTCCGATCTACTTACGAAGTACACTGACTAGTATGCAGCTTTCTCTCGCATGAACCGAGGTAGTGACCCTGCCGTCACATCTCCCGCCCTCCGCTCCTCCGCATACCGTGACTCGCAGAAAGACCCTGAATCGCTAACCCCCGGCTCCCGCTCTCCTTCGCACTCTCGGGCGGCATCTCCGTTGCGGCTCTTCCAGCAATGGTCGGCCGGCCGCCACCGTCATCGACAACCCGCCGACGACCCTTTCGTTCCCATCGACCCCTTCAAGTTCAAGGCTCAATTCCGCCTCCCATGTTTTCCTACCCGTGCCGATCCGCTCATGCCCAGCATTCACACTGCAACTCATACCCACGGCCCAGGGACGCCAGATACCCAGGGATGCGACGCATGCATACCCACGCCCTCAATGAAGACTTCTTGGAGTAGCGCCCACATATTTCTCGCCGACACCCTTCCCCGCCAAGTATACCTGCATGTCCTCCTTCGTCTCCCTGCCATGTATTTCACCCGCGTCGCCAAGATTTTCGAAGACGCTGAAGTCAGTCGACCTGATATCCAACGGATGATAGAAAGTGGCGGGGGAGGCAGTGCCTTTCTCGTCCCTTCAGCCTCGGAACCCGTCACCGTTGGCACTGTAGAGTCCACGAACCTCGTCCGGGCGAACACGAACACGGAATACCCACCTGGGACGTTATCACCTACAATGGCCGCTGGGATTGGATTCTCAGCCCATGTGGGCGCTGCTGCGTCTGCCACGCACCTTCCTCTCCCACTCCCGGACGAATGGGCCTCGCCACAGGTTTCACCTGCGCTCATCCGCTTCAAGCTTTCTTGGGAGGCGTTCGTGGACTCGCTGCTCAGGGAGTGGAAAACGTTGAACGTCGTTTCCGCCCTTTTGTTATCGTGCGTACCTCTCGCTTGATGTATGTCCCAATAGGCGTCTGATCTATAGCCCTTAGTGCCATTTTGACCATGTTCCAGATTCCTAGCGCAGCGGATGATCCTTTGACACGAACGGTCGCACTGTTGTCGTTGATATCTGCATTGATGAGCTTGTCTTATGGCTGCATGTACATCGTCAGGTTTGGCACTATGCGCAGCATGTTCAGGGCGGCCAAGTGGGCAGAGGTATTGACAAGTAGTACCCCCAATATCTGTTTGATCTGACCCTGTTACTCCTAGGAGGCGCGAAAGACCGATACGCTCATTTGGTGGAACGTTTGGGTCCTGCTGGCTATGCCTGCAGTCTGGTTGGCATGGTACGTAACGGTCGTCGTAAATAGCATACCAAAAGTTAACAGCCAATTACAGGTCAATGGTGCTCTTCGTTGTCTCAATCCTCTCCTTTGTATGGCGTACTGGTTCCGTGCTCGACCCCCCGGACCGCCCTCCACTCAGTGCACGCGCCGCCCTCGGCCCTCGTATCGCCGTGACGGGGATCTTCGCACTCGGCATGGTCTATTTCGTGCTCATCGTGAGGTCACTACGAAGCTACGGGACGCATGCAGGCAGGACCGTGGCGTGGCCGCGGAAAGAGCGCGGGGCGTTGGAGCAGACGCCCCGCATGCGGGCAAGGGATATCGATGCGGCGATGGAGAGACGTGGGCGTGAGCGGCGGCGGAGCGGGTCGGGTCCTGCTGGTAGAAGGCGAGAGGAGAGTCTAGAGAGGCGGGAAAGGGCGGCGGATGCAAGTGTTTATAGAGAGGAACGCAAGGACAAGGGTGGTTTGAGAACAATGTTGGGTTTGGGCATTGTTGGGATTGGGTCGCGTGAGCAGGACTTTGGGATACATTTGGACTTGGAGAAGGGGGAGCTGGAGAGGGCATAGATGTGGGATTGGTGTACTTTATTGGTCAATTATTAGATTGTGTGGATTATGGTATTATGGTAACATAGGATTGGTAGAAAGCACAGGTATAATCATTGTTTTTCATGTGAGATTCGATACTGCGCCTGGATCGGACGTCGAGCTTGCCATGATGCCTCCTTCTCTTCTCAGTATGTGGTAAATTGCATTGGCAATGTCTAGGCATCTGAAACTGTTAGGAAGCACTTGACGGCATTACTATAACCATCATAAGTGAGTAGACTGGATGGAGCGAAATTATCGATAATAGCGATAGGTCTAAAATAATATGGTGGGCCATTCTACCGACGAAGTTTGCTCTACAGCTGGAACTGAGCATTGAACGCAACAATCATTCGTCCAAATATCGCCGAGGCTTGCGCCTCTTTCGTGGATGGCGACTGCTAGCATCGACCTCTCCGTCTGTGATCTCCTGCCCAGTATTCAGACTTGGTTTCTGTTCGGGGAGGCTCTTCTCGACGACCTCAGGAGTGACAGGAGGCTGACGTTTGGTTTTACCGCTCTTTCTATCCCCAGTCGCGGCCTTGAGTTTGAGTTCTGCATTCCTAGGCATGGCCTTTGAGTCCTTCTTCGGCTTCGGCTTCCAGTCGACGAACTTCGCCTTCATTTCTCGTTGAAACGTCTCGTCATAGGCCACGCATTTCATGACCCACACGTTTATGACCTAAGTGGATAATAATGGTCAATGCGAGTAACAAACCTTAATTCAGGTGTCCACCTCTTGACCATTGTCTAATGCGCGCTGCACGTCTTCGGGAGTAACACCACTCCCATTGCCGCTGGCCGCCTCTATCTCCTCAACAGTGGGCTCGCGGCGGAGCTTCTTGCGAAGCGAAATCCTGACCCGAACCTCAATTCCCCATTCCCTCTCGCTAGTATGCTTGCTCCAAGTTGTCTTTGTCTGTTTCATTTTATTATCAATTGTCCCAGCCCTGAAGAAAACGACACTCACACGAGTTGAACTGGCCGCCCACTCCTCTTGACTCAGAGGTTCTGATCGAACCAGCTCATACTGTCCCAGATACAGCCAAACTCCGTCCCTGATGCGAATGAAGACACGATGAACCTTTGGCAGGTCACTGGTACGACACCGATAGAATAATCCAGGAAAACCAGCCCGTTGTGGAGCATAGGGATTGTACTCAATGTTCAGGAACATGAAGTTCCGGTAGCTGTGATGCGCACCCTTTTTCTTCTCGTCGATTGAAGGGAAGGTAGACTGTGTATTGCCGCCATAAGTATCCGAGATGAAATCTCGCGAAACTGTGAAATCAAGGAGGTCGTCGTCAAGTTCGAGAGGGAAAGGCTTGAGGTCCAAGGCCTCCAATCGCCGAAGGACTGAGCATAACCCAGCATGCTCGTCCTCTTTACACCGCTTTATCTTCCACTTCGGCTAGGAAAACTGTTCAGAATCATGGGCTCAACAAAAGAACTAGACCTGCACACATGGAAGAAGTCCAGTTCTTTCTGATCATCTATCTCCCTTTTAACGCGCAGACGTTGGTTTTCTAGCCACGCTGGAGTTCTGATTTCTACTGCGTCTAAAAACATTCGGTGCCTCTTTCGAGGGTTTGACTGTTGGCTTGATAACCCATCCTGCGAACGCGGATCCGGCGTGTAGTGGCTCAGATTCGATTCCTCAGAAAGGACGTCCACGAATGACATCGGCGAGTCAAGAGAGGAGGCGGGCAACGCCGTAACCTGTCCAGAGGTTAAGATTATCCGGCTGAGAGGGAGACACAGAGAACAAAACATTACAATCTGTTTTGGCAGGTATGATGAGGAATTTGGTAACGGGGCTCTCGAGTCGACTAATACAGATACTTGGTCCCTGCCTTCGTTCTTGACCTTACATACATATTTTGAGTCCGAAGCCCGCGATGGACCATCCCATATAGCAGCATGCTCCCGCTTCACAGATAAAACCCCTGCGGCCTGGTCGGAGACACCTCCGACGTCCTCATCATGTTCGAACCAATCGTAAAATAATAGTCGAGACCGGGCGAGTTCTCCTATTAGTCCGCAAACCGCGCTGTCCAAATTAGCCTACATGTCTATCCAGAGGCTATCGCAGTCGAACACTTTCCCTGCGAAAGGGGTTCTAATCCGCTTCAAGGTCTGATGATTCGTCACGTACTTTGATACCCAGAGTTGACGCGTTTCCGTCGCGTGCTTTCCCGAAAATAGTGTCGAGATTGATTTCCATGGACCGGGAACGACAAGGGAACGAGGATAAGAAGAAACAATTTTTTTGCTCAGTTTGATACGCCAATACCAGTCATGGCCAACGACTGCCCAATCGGCGGGTGTAGAAACCCCACGGAAACTTCCGCAAGGCGCTTGAGAGCACTCGATCATCGCACTCCACTTGGACCTCCATTGGAATTTGAATCGATACTTCGTCGCCTTCGGTAAAGTGGCAGTAGAATCGAGCAGGGTTCCTGATCAAGGGTTTTCAAGTTGTTTCTGGACCCAGTCACCAAAAAAATACGTCACGCGACCATGCACGCCAGGTTGCCTTTGACGACTCTTTGGTGGAGGGGGGGGGGGTTATTATACTGGTACTAAGTCCCCAATTCTCCGTTCTTCTGCGACTTGGAGGCGGATATTTGCCTGGAAAATTAACTGCCATTTGCCATACGGCTTGTAGCTCTAGTTCCGTTCCTGATCATACATAGGACCACCGGCGTTCAAGACAACTATGGACATTGACTGCATATCTTTTGTACTCCCCCATAATTACATACCCTGCAGTAGTTTAAGTTCTTACCATGTTGCTTTCCTGCGCGTCCTGTTTGTTAGTGCCGTAAGACGCCCATCCTAAGTGAACGTTCTTATCGATCTTTTTCTTACGAATTTCGCATGAGTGTGCAGACTCGAGCTTGTTCCCAAACGATTTTCAGTTGACTCATCGACAAAGACGACTTATTAGAAAAAGTTGGCGCATGAGAGAACTCTATCAAAGCGATCCAATCGCGTCCTCCGGATCCACGCTCGCTCGTCGCAAGGTTACGAACCCTTGAGCTCGAACACGATCTTCGCCAACACCCCATGTAGGCTGCGATAAGTTATAACCAGGCCAAGGTCCAAACTGGCTATCGAGACAGAAACCTCTTGGGTGCACGCCTCAACCGATGAGATCGAGAAGCAGCGACCTCCACGTCCGCAGTCTCATCATCTTCGTCTGGGGGAAAGGTCCTCGTCCGTGTCGCAATCATCAAACAAGTTGGCTGTCGCAGCACCTCGGCGCTTCCATTTACCTTTCTTGGGGCGCCTGGAATGTTCCTTCGATTTTTCCCGCGGCGGCGGGATCCAGGTGCGAAATTTCCCCTTCATCGCTCGTTGGAGGGTGTCGTCGTACGCCGCACATTTCATGACCCAAACATTCATGACCTATCGTCAGTCATCTCAGATTTCTCCGCACCGTTCGTGTAACCTCTTCGCCATCGTCCAAGACGCTCCCCACACCTTCAGGGGTCACTTAGCTCCATCTTCGCCTGTTTCCTCGATTTCTTGAGTCGTAGGCTCGCGACTAAAGCGTTCTAAGTGCGATTTTTACACGCGTATCTTTTCCCCACTTCCGCTTGCAAAACCGTTCGACCCAGGTTTGTTCCATTTCATCTATTGAATGTCCATGACGGAATGAACAGGTAGTCATTGCGACCCACCTGACTCGAGCTTGATGCCCACTCCTGGCGGGTCAGGGGCCCTGCGCGCAGTGGCTCGTATTGCCCGAGGTACAACCAGACACCGTCTTTCACCCGAATCAGCACGCGACAGTTGTTTGGGAGGTCGCTGATGCGACTCTGATAGAACAATGTGGGGTACCTCGCTCGTTGCGGTGCATACGGGTTGTATGTGATGTTGGGACACATAAAGTCTCGGTAACCATGATGCGCACCCTTCTTGTCTCGTCAATTGAACGGAATGTCGCCTGCGTGTTGTCGCCATAGGTGTCGCTTATGAACTCTCGGAAGACGGCACAATCTAGAAGATCCTCGTCAAGAAAGTGCCTGACGTTCAGCGCCCCGACGCGTCGGTAGACGGAGTCTTTTCACTGCCAGTATCATGCGTTTGAAGGAAGTCATGAGCCTGCATACGTGATAGACCTCCTTTTCCCGGATCTCATCAGTCCCTGTATCATTTCAACTGTACCTGAATCTGAATTCCCCCGCGGCCGCTTCCGAGGACTTGATGGTTCGGTGCTTCATGTTGCATGTAGATACCCATCGTCGAGTGACCCGGATCGACGCCTGACCCATGAGATGAGAGGAGAACCCTAGAGGTGGAGATGCAGGGGCGTATCCAATGCCAGATCCTACATATGAGAACCACTCAGGTGCGGGAGATAGTACAGCCTTGAGAAGTATTTACAATGAGTCCCTTTGAGTAGACCAGTGTGTTCAGGGCGAGCAACTCTTCATCATCCTCATCATTCCATTCGTTCAACCTAGAGCGTGAACCTGGTGACGGGCTCTTGATTAAAACGGAAGCCAAAACACCACAGGTTTCCTATATTGCCCCAGACGGTACCGCGCTGGGGTCAGAGACTCCCACGTCACCCTTACCCTGTGCGAAGAAGTCGGTAAATGGTGACTGGAGAAGGATGATAACAAGGTATTTCGGTAGGACTATCGAGGTTATGCGCAGGATGAGCGCTGAGCAACCGTAAAGAACGAAAGCACGAAGTGTGGAGATTTCTGGTCAAGGCATTCATTTAACTTGCCGGAACGAAAAGTTATTACGGATGCTATTTATAGGAGGGTTCTTCACAGTTTTGAACATTCCAAGGCAATCTTGGAGCTTGAGATGTTCGGTCGTACTACTGAGAAACTTCCGTGTGTGGATTGATATTCAGACCGAAACGGCGCACGCACCTTACTGTACACTGTATATTGCTGGAATGAACTTGAAAAATCAGGCCCTTTCATGCTCGCGAGTGACACTGCGAATCGTAGGTCTGTGTTCGGCCATTGGTGCAAGTCCCATCTTCCGCTTCTCTGGCAAAAATATGGATGAGGAGGACAAGACTGAGACTCCTCAATTTGATAAATATAGATGACAAGAACGAACGGGTTACCATCAGCTGCCTTCGGCAAAACTGCCTCCATCAGGTCGGTCGCGTCAAGCTTCCACAAGGCGTCCCACAAGAAAACTGATGGAAGGATTTATCCTGTGACAGTCAAAAATATTGTTATACATACGCCAGGCACAACGCCACTTAGTGCTCAGCTCGACCTCACCCTTGTATGTCTCGCATCTTGACTTCGGGCTGCCAACTTTTATACGTCTGAGCTGGAGGCTTGGACATATCCTTTTTACCACTCCTACGAGCAAAGTCGAGCCCGACAGGTCTTGAAGAGATTGACGAGGGTTACGACATCATGACACCTCTTGGGTAGATCTTATTTTTCTCCTTTTCGTAGGCCTGCTCCAACTAAAACTTTGCCAGCCTCCAGCTTTTTGTTTCATGGCTTAACCTCATGTTGTACTCGTCGGAGCTCGCGATGGCCGTTCTTTACCTTGACAAATTCCCCCGAGACGCGAGGTTCATTCGCTTTCTGGTATCCTTCTTAGTCCTTGCCGACACTGTAGGTACTATGTGCACATGCGCCTCGACCTGGTTGGTAAGGACGTCGCGATACCTAGGTGAAATGTTACAAACACTGACCACCCCGATCTGCTGCAGTTTGCTGTTACATTTGCGAGTTAGTAATTCAAGTCTATCTCGACAGGATCTCACCCGCAACTATCCAGATACTCCCGTTATGTATAACTTGTGGACTATTCCTGTCTTGATTCTTGCAACTACGGTATCTGCGACGCTGGAGCAGTCTTTTTTGATTTACAGGTTATTTGCTTTGTACGCGTTCAGTTCTATTTAGGATCTTGGTTGATGGCGAAGCTGATTCGAGACGACTTCAAGGTCGCGCTCAAAACTTATTTGCGGCTTCTTGATGCTGCTTGTTGCGACACACGTATGTTACACATCCTCATATCATTCGTATATCTATTCAATGGTCTGACACCCCAATGCAGGTCTCGTTCTCGTTTTTGTCAAGTATCGAGGTTGCTCTTCATCCCGAATTTAAACCGGGATTGGGTACGACTGCGACCACGTGAGTACATCTGTTCCGTCATTTTAAACTACCCTAACTGCCATGCTGCCAGGATTTCTTACTGCATCGGAGCTGCTGTGGATATTACCATACCCATTCTCTTGATATGGCACCTGCGGAAATTTACCTCTCCTTTCGAACACACTAGAAAGTATTGTTTCAGCAAAAGCCATCCGCGCTCACTCGCTCAACTCCTTCTCTTCCAGCCTCGTCCGCCGCACATCGGTTTTTGCCATCTCTTCAGGCTCTTTAGTAGCCCTAGCATGCATCGCCTTTCTCATCTTATTCTGGGGGCGACACCCTGGTAATTTACCATCTTATCTCTTTTTTCGCTGTTTTATCGGCTAATCGCTTCTCTCTCAAGCGTTTTTGATCGTCATGAATATTCTTGGTCGCTTGTACTCCCTTACAGTTTTCGCCAACCTAATGGCCCGTAAGCCGCGGGAAACACGAGACAATACGCCTCGCACAGGGAATACCGACACTCATCGGGACTTTCGTATGTCCGGCCTTTTCAGTACGTCTGCATGGCCTGGAAACTTTTTTCGTTCGCATCCTGATGGTATGACTGCAGGCCTCGACTTAACTACCCCCAGTCGTATGGAATCCGTCGTTCTTGACGAGGTACGTTCCTCTGCGGAGTTCTGCTTACCTGGAGAGAGAGAGCTGACTTTGCATAACAGTCTGATCCTTCCTCGCGAAACACAGGAGGCAACACGAGCGACCCTTCAGACCGGTTTAAAGGTCAAGCAAGCCTTACGGAACCGCTTTGATCGTAACCGACCAACCCTCGAATAAAATGCTTTCGTTCTCTTCCCCTTGATGGTACAACCCGGCAGCTTGGTTCTGGGTACCAGCTAAGCTATGGATGGCTGACTCTCTGAAGTTCGAGACCTTGTACGTTAAGTGCTCGGCAGGAACGTCATCACATGTTAGATTCGGTGTTTATGTTAACAGTTATGATCTTATTTTCGCCGCGCTCAGCGCCAACACAATCATGATGGCAATACCAGTTTATACCACCCCGTCAAGATCGTCAATGCGTACGGCATATCATCACGTTTCATGGATGATGCGGTATATAAATACCTAACGCCACCAACCAAGATTTCTGTTACTGTGTTTGAAAGGGGAAAGGAGCACTCGAAATGTATGAATATTCATTTGATTTTGGAATCGTCGGATGAACCCGTTCCATACAGATTCCGGACTCGAACTGCCGCTCGAGCTATGCACTGAACCATGTTGACCCCGAAATATGATGGTAAGACGTAGACACCTTGACGATGAGGACGTTGAAAACTTGGTTGGGAACTATTTGCGTTGTTGAAAGTAACTTTTCCCTTTCTTGTTTTAATATATAGTGAATACAACAAAACTTGCATGAGGGAGGGGAAAAAGGCTTGAGAACTGAACGCATTCGTGGAGATGACTTTACAGTTTCGTATTTAGGTATGTGTAACGACAAAGAGAGAAGTAAGAATAATGGAGAAGAGGCGTGCGGTAACACTAATGATTTCCCCAATGACCCTGATGTGTTGAATTAATGTCCACCCATGCCACCTTTGCCGCCCTTGCCGCCCTTGCCTCCCTTTCCGCCCTTTCCGCCCTTTCCGCCCTTTCCATGCTTGCCATTCTTTCCATTGCGGCCATTATGACCGTCACTACCATCACGGCATCGGTGCCATCCGTGAGTATCTCTGCACCATTCCTGTCCATCACCATCCCGGCGCCAATGCGAGGGCCACCTCCCACCGCCACCGTGCTTGGGCGGTTGCCACGGCTGCCAACGATTCCATGGCTTCCAAGGATTCCAAGAGTTCCAGGGCTGCCATGGATTCCTGTTTGGTTGCCAATTTCCAGGTCTGCCAGGCTGCCAGTTGGAGGGTGGCGAGTTGCCGCCCTGTCCGCCAGGCTGTGAATTGCCAGGACGTGGTTGTATATTGCTGGGCCCTCCAGGTTGCGAATTGCCAGGTCTGCCACCAGACTGTTGGTTGCCGGACTGTGGGTTTCCAGGTCCGTCTCTCTGGAAAGGCGTGAAAAGCGTAAGTTAGTACGATTGACTAGTATGAACATGCATGTGCGGACCTGGACAATTGATTCGCCAGCAGGAGCCGCCGCCGCTAGAGTGACAAGAGCGACTTGGCTGAGGAGGGCGGACAAAACAAAGACTGTGAATTTCATGATCGACGACTTGTGAATGAAGTAGGTTGTGGGTGATGGAAATGCTGGAATTAGTGGTCGACCTTCGAAGGCCTTTTATACCACAGCGATGGTGGGGCTGCGAATATCACAAGAAAGTCGTACGGAGGCCGTGGATAGACCAAGATCACCATTGATGAGCATCGGGCTCTGGTAACTGGGGCAGTCAACCCACTCGAGGACGAAGGGAGACAAAAATATCGCATTAGGAGGTGAATAGCAAACAATGAACAGGACTGTAACCCACTAAGTGAGATAAAAAACGTATTAGGAGGCAAAACGAACGAACTTTGCACGTCTGCAGTCCACTGTAAAACCGAGATAAAAATACATCTCATTAGGAGGTGAAAGAAGAAAAAAAGGGGGCCCACCATGCCACGGAGGTGAATATCGATCGTGAAGTTTTACGCCGTCGACATATGATTGTGGGCGTAAGTGGAGCATGCAGCAGCGGACGGCTCGACTGCGTACAATACGTTAGCATAGCATCCACATCGAGACGCAGTGCGATCATGATGCTTGGTCCAGCCCCGCTGCTTCATACAATAGCGGAATACATCACAGCTGGCTCGGCTTTCGGTGCACGGCAACGACACGGCTCCCCTGAGTGTTGTCTGCATTCTTTGTGACAACGCGCGACGCCGATTTTGTCATGAGAGGAATTCCAGGGTATATTTTTATATCTCTAGTAACACGACTTGGACGTCTTTGTCTTTCGGCATCATTAAAAGTTCTGCGTTAAAGGCCACCTAAAGCAAAGGAAGAGTAGTAGTTCAGTACAAGAATGTGATATGAAAGGGAAAGAACTCACCTTCTTCTGTCGCTTCGCTGCCCTGAGAGTGCCGTTTAACGCTTCCACTGTATAAAGGAACGCTGTGAGTGGACATTGCGTTTCGCTGGTCGGGCGCGTACGCGTATTTGCTGTCTTGTCGAAGAGCACTCCATAGGGCACGCTAGTAGTTCCGTCGGCATTCACTGTGCCGAATTCCTTAATAGCATCTATGAGACGCAAGCATTGCGATGGTCAGTAAGAGGACGTAGCATGGAATAAGACTACGCAACCCTTGAGAACCTCAATTTCGTGGGAGGTATTCATAATGTTGAAGGGATCTACCAAGGAGATCACTAAACAACGTGCCAGGATCTGACTTTTGTCGGAAGTATAATCTTGGTTTGTAGCTGTTATTACTACACGGCGACGGCTTCAACCAAGTTAATGAATTATATTTCAAAGGCTTGCTCGCAACCACTACCATTACCTCCACCATTCTAAGGAAGAATACTACTGCAGCCTGGCAGTCGAGAGGAGGATTACAACCCAGCTTGCCAAGATTGAGAGCAAAACAGGTTTCGGTGGGCCACCAATGACCCCATGGCACATTGATTCCTTACGTTCCACCGTACTTGACAGATACCCTAACTCGCCACGGCAGGGCGTTTCAGCAGGGTAGGTGGTCAAAGCGGGCTCCTTAACTGTGGGCGAGATTCTAGGGGGCTTGCACGCAAGACAGGTTCCATTGAGCTGTCCGTAATTTCTCGGCGCGTGAGTTTTTTCCAATTTCCACGCGTTGTGTGCTGCTAGACGAACATTCCTTGCAAAGCCCACCTGACGGGCTGTCTATGTATGCAGGATAGCCATGTCGGATAACATCGACACGGAACGCCCGCCAGTGGTGCAGAGCCTTCGATCAAAGTTTGAACAATTAGCTGTACAAAAATCTCCTAAGTCGCACCAGAGAAACGGAAGTGGAAACCAAGGGGACTTGGTGGCACCAAGCGCGCCAGGGAGCCCACGTCCGCGGGCGACATCGAACACATATTTGGATACCACAGTGGACACGCTCGACCTTCGTCCATCTTCGTCATCGTCCGATCTCAAAGTCGGCACGAAGAGACCACCGCCACCGCCACCATCTTCTCGCCCGTCGAAGGTCCTTTCTGGATCTCCGGTTCCGGTGTCCTTGCCGTCACCGCTGCTTCGACCTGTCCCTATTCCACCTGGAGCTAGTGCGAGCCCGCGCATAAGCTCTTCAAGTCTCCCTACGCATGGTACTTTATCGACGCCATCATCTCATGACTTCTCCGGGCCCGGTATCTCATCACCAAGGTATAAATTGTGAGCAGTCCTGGAATGCCGAATTCGGTCAAGGGTTGATGTTCCAATGCAGCGTTACGGTACCCCCTGCACCCCAACATATGCACTCTCCCAGTACACAGACGGCAAGCACCAATTCATCACACAAGCCACCTGTTCCACCTCGTCCAGGAAAATCCCCCGAATCATCGTTCCTCCAACCGCCCCAATCGCAAAGCCCAGAAGACGTCTCTGGCTCCTCTATCATCGCGTCTAGTCTCCGAACGGTCAGCCCCTTTTCTGACGATGAAGATGCGGAAGGTACACCGTCTGCACCGCTCACCCTTCCTTTCAAAAGACACCACTCTCCACACCACCGTGAATCCAGCGCTCGTTCGAGCGAATCAAGCATGATCTCCAGCGAAAATGACCACAGCTCATCCTCAAAATCCTCCCTTCCTCCACGCCCGCCGTCGCGCTTCCGGTCGCCCGCTTCACCTGCGTTGTTCGGGGCTTCCTTAACAAGCTCTCCAGCAAGCTCATCTTCCAATCTGGCCCCACCCCTACCTGTTCGACGTTCTGCTGTCTCGCCTCCAGAAGAGGGTAGCATTCCCCCACGTCTCCCCAGCCGTCCGCAACTCGCCATCCCAGCTCACGTAGGCCTGCCCGACTCGCCAGTCCCCTCGCCAACCTCGGCCACTGAACGCAAGCCGTTGGGGTCCGCCAGGCTCCCACCTCCACCTACGCGCACTATCGCTCTGGGTGACAAATTGCCGCCCGCGCGACGACCACCATCACCATCTTCGGACGAGGACTCCGGTGAAGAAGACGACCCGAAGGCCCAGATGGTGGACACGCTCCCCGATCATTCCCGAACTTCGCGACGCCCGCCCCTGTTGTCCTTCCGCGAAGGCTATCCAGAACCTGACATTCATGTGCAGGCGTTTTCCGGCGTCGTTTCGGTAGCGGGGACAACCGCCGTCGTAGCCCACCACCACAACATCAAGATCTACGATCTGGTCAAGTCGGATGTCCCGGTGTATTCGCTTGAGGCGAAGGATCTAAGCCTGAAGGATTTCAAAGTGACCAGCATGATGTTTCGTCCATCAGCGAAAAAGGTGGACCGGGGGTTCGTACTGTGGTTGGGCACGAAGGAGGGGCATATCTTTGAGTTGGACACTCGGACGGGCACAGTCGTTGCCTCGAAACACTCGGCCCATCTTCACGCCGTGACGAACATATTCCGATACGGCCGCAGCATGGTGACGCTCGACGACTCCGGGAAGGGGCTTATTTTCGCACCGGACGCCAGTGGGGAAGATATCTCACTGCCATATACCCAGCCGCGGGTGGTGCGCATCGCGGAGAAGCAGGACTTCGTGAAGATTATAGGGGGAAAGCTGTGGACTGCGGCGCGGACGGACCAACAGATGATCACTGGCATCCTGAAGATACCCGTCGTGCGCGTGTACGACATTTTTACACCGGGGAATATGACGAGGTCAGTGTTGCCCTCGGAACATGTGGGCGCGGTGACGTCTGCGACGATTATACCGTCGGTGCCTGGGTTTGTGTATATGGGGCATGAGGAGGGCTTTGTGACCATCTGGGCGCTGGAGACAGAAGACGGATACCCTAGATGTACGGAAGTTATGAGGGTTTCAACGTCGGATGTGATGAGTGTGGAGGGGGTGAATAACCGGTTGTGGGTTGGTGGGAGGAATGGGGTGATCTCTGCATTGGATGTGTCGCAGAAGCCATGGGTGGTGACGAATGCTTGGGCCGCACACCCTGGACTGCCAGTGTTGAAGATGGCGGTGGATCATTATGGGATTGACAAGATCGGACGGCTTTGTGTGGTCAGTATTGGACGGGACGAACAGCTTAGACTCTGGGACGGGCTCCTTGGACTGGATTGGGTTGGTAAGTCGTGGGGTTTCCTTGCTGCTGAAGCAGGTCGAGCTTATCACGCCCCGCAGATGAGGAACTTTGGAAACAAGAGCAACTGTTTAGCAGAACTCGGGATCTGAAATTACTTCTCATATCGTGGAATTGCGACGCCGCACGGCCGGATTCGCTTACTGGCGAAGTTGCGAATGTTAACTTCCTTACCGAGGCATTGCGGAGCGTCGAGTCGCCCGACATCATCTCCTTTGGTTTCCAAGAAGTCATCGACCTCGAAAGCCGCAAGATGGCTGCAAAGAATGTCTTGCTAGGCACGAAGAAGAAGCTTGAGGACGGCGGCCTGTCGGAGAAGGTCACTGGTGCATACAGGCGATGGTATGACCGTTTGCTGATTGCTCTGCGGCAAGCTATGCCAGCGGACGAGCCTTACACAGTCGTTCACACCGAGAGTCTTATCGGCCTGTTCACTTGCGTCTTGGTGAAGAATACTGAGCGAGGATCTTTGCGGGATGCTTCAATCACCACGGTCAAGAGAGGTATGGGTGGGAGATATGGTAATAAGGTCCGTGTTTTTTCCCTTGATCTGAGAGCGAGCTTCGTGACGTGATGATGTTCTAGGGTGGAATAGTCTCACGTTTTATGATTGAGGATACTTCGATTTGCTTGATTAATTGTCACCTTGCTGCTGGACAGAATTCCGTTCGCCAACGTAATGCAGATGTCGCTGCAATTCTCCAAGCAAAAACACTATTCCCAGAGACGCATTACCCATTTGCGTACGTTGGAGGAGGGGACGGAACGATGGTGCTCGACCATGAGATTGTTGTTGTGCGTTCTCAACCTTTCGAAGCACGACCACCGACTGACGGCGCTGCTTCCATTCCTCCAGGTCAGCGGAGATATGAATTATCGTATCGACCATCGGCGGGACACGATCGTCGCTGCCATTCGTTCCAACGACCTCTCTAATCTATACCCCCACGATCAGCTTCTCCGCGAGATCAAATTCAACCGGGCCTGTCGCTTCCGCGGCTTTTCGGAGGGCCAACTCACTTTCGCACCAACCTACAAATACGATCCTCACACCGATGACTATGACACGTCCGAGAAACGTCGGTCCCCAGCATGGTGCGACCGTGTCTTGTGGCGCTCGCGTGTCCCAACTCGGGTTCATCAGCTGCACTACCGGCGGTACGAAGTGAACGTTTCGGACCACCGGCCTATATCTTCGGCATTCACTGTCACGATCAAGAGCATTAAGCATGACGTGAGGCAGCAGGTGAAGGCGGCGGTGCAGGCGGGGTGGGTAGACGAGCAGAATCGCTTGTTGGGAGCAGCGAAACAATTCTACGTTCGGCAGGCATTGATATGACGCAGCTCTTATGTTTCATTGGACTGTATGTGTTTCTGTAGCAAAGCATTTGTAGAACTTCACCATCGGACTTCACCACTTATAACCCTGTCATCGCACTTCTGATTGTCCTTATACTATTATCGCGTAACTACCCAATTTGCATGTGTCCTTCCTCGTACCCTATTGTCCTCACGAGAGTTCGACGTCCTTTTTGTTCTGAGCGCCCGCGTTGCGACGCTCTTTTGGCAAGATTGAACTCCATATCAGTGACGCGGCAAGTGGACGTGTCAGTGCTGATTAGGAGTGAAGCAGGAACGTGATTGCATGTGATCGTGGTCGCCACTACGCGAAAATCTGAGACTCTTCCCGTGTCAAAGTTGGAGAAAAATATAGATTGGGGGTTGCAGTTGGTGGGCTACCTTCCCCAAGAACTCTCGGATTGGATAGTTTGGTTAAATTCTCCAGACTCTCAAACACAAACCTTCCGGTTTGTAAGGGTGAGTAACAGATGGCATGTCCTGTTGGGATGAGGAATGTGCGTGTCTGCGGGACACTCAAAATCCAGAAATTTCACACGAACGGCACAACGATGGTGCAACGAGGTATGAGGCGCCGCTAATAAAACATACTTGCTAGTATCTTTTTCTCACATAGCCTGGTGCCGTCGACCGAATACTCACGCCGAGCCCTTCTTCAACATTTCCCTGTCTCGCCAACCCGCCCACAAGCTGAGAAGAAGGGCGACAAAACACGCGCCCATTGTCAGGTAGAGTGCTTCGACATAACACTGGCGTCCCAACATACACCGTGCTTCAGGGATTATTTCTTGGGACCCAGGTGACGCGCCTGAGGAAGTGCCATGCGAGTCGAGAGTGCGTCCGAAGACGACAGAAAATAGATTTCCTGCAAATATTGGCGCAAGTGCGAGGTACCCCGCATTCTCCGAAAAATGTGCTACAGTGCAAGTCGAAATTAGGTGGAAGACCAAGCTAAGGAGGCGCGGGGAGGAGGTGGGCTTACGCATGCCAAACCAGTCGAGACACACACAGGCAAGAAGCGAGAATACGCTGCCGTGCGCGAGACCAAGCGTTGCGCTCGCCATCCAGAGGTTGCGGATGTCGTCGATGTTGGTGAGCGTAACTTGTGAGATGAGAAAGAGTGAGGAGACGAGAACGAGAGAGTAGGATCTTGGGACATCGAAGTGGTGCTTGCTGTAGTCGGATACCAGACCTGAGTACGATTGACATCTGTGTGCTGCTATTAACAAGCTTGTCCACGAGCGTACCTATGAAGATGCGTCCAGAACAGTTCAGCACACTGATTATGGACACTTGGTCAGCTTGCCAACGAGCTGCCTCTATCAAATTGTAGGTGGCGGTCGATTTAGCGTAGAGAGCTTGAGAGATGGATCCGACATTGTTAATATCTGTGCAAAGGTTCGATGCAGACTTCCTATATGATTTCAAAGAACCGACGAACACATTAAACCCGTCCCAGTCACTGTCAGCGAGGGTTCACCAATCGGCTTGAGCATTTGGAGGCGAAAATACAACGCACATAAGGAAATAATGGTGAAAAGGAGCCAGAAATCTTTGCTGGTCCACAACTTACGGCCATACACGTTAGGAGAAAGACCCTGGCTGTGCGCAGCACGCCTCGAGAGTCGAGCAGGCGCACTTCATTGCGGGTTAGTGCTGGTTTGTCCCTGATCCGACCAGCTTACATTGGATGGTTCGGTTCGGACTCGGACGCTAGCAGAGCGCAGGTTTCGCTGTTCTGGTGATGAAGAGCCCCGATCTCCTGCCATTTCTGCCTACTCTTCTGTGCGCCAGCTGGATCTTTTGCTGGAGGCAAGGGTATTGGAAGGATGAGGAAGTATCCAACGATCATTTGGATTGAGGGGGCGAGAGATAGTAGGAGGATAAATGATGATGTATTTCCGGAAAACCAGACGCGGGAAATAGTGGAGAAAAGAAAGGCTGAGAGCCCGAAACCCGACAGCACAATCCCAGTAGTTGTTGCGCGCTAATAAGCTATAGGAACCAAGAAAGACTGATAGAATACAAATGTCTCTCACCGCCTGGTCTGGAAAAGTTCTTGCCGTTGAATTTACGGCGCTGTTCAACCCGGCATTACTGCCTACGCCCGTCATGAAGGAACACAGTACCAGGGAGCAGAATGTGAAAGTGGAAATCGTAGTCAAAGAAGCGGGGACCCCAGAGTCAAAGATGTATCGGATACCAGAATAGCCGGCCAGGAGCAGTACAAAGGCTGAAGCAAGCAGGAGGCGGGGACCATGGAGGTCCACCATACGACCCCATATTGGTCCGCTGCTAAATACACCAACTATTAACGTCGGTTAGACCAGTTGGAAGCCTCCATTTGACAACGTACTTACCATTGCCAGCTAACCCGATAATGTTCAATTGTGTATGGGTTAACCGGAGCAGTGATCCCAGCTGTGGGGCATATGCTGTAACGTCGTCGGTTAGCGTCAGACGTCCAATAGTCGCCGATGTTTCGAGGAGCGCTACTTGCCTGAGTAAGCCTAATGGATATCAACCTCAGTCTCAGGTCCGAGAAAAAACAGCCACCGACATACGTAGTTGGTCCCAGCAGCCAATGCAACGAACAAGGAAGCGACAAGAGTCCTAAACCGTGGCCCACTAACCAGCTTTGGATGCTCAACCGGCTTGAGTGTCATGCTAGCGAGAGGATCGTTCCAGAGACGTTCTAGCAGGTGGAAGGCTGGCTTATCTGTCCAGCCTCACATATATACATGCTACTTGAGATTCAAACGGTATCGGAATTTGGAGTGGGGTTAACCACTTCAAAATCAAAATTAGTCTACCGATATTCTATAGTTTCTTGGCCATCAGTCAAGAAGCGTGATTTGAAATCCCTGCAGCTAGAACGGATGAGTTTATAAAGATTGTCCTTCTGAACTATATTCTCGAGTATCCTTCATGCCAGTTCATGGTTGCACATAAGTTGCCAGTATAGGAGCTATTTCAGGTCAGGATGGCGACTAGATGCTATTCAAAGAACAAAAAGGCATGAGGGCTTGACCAAGTGGCTCGTATGTAGGGCTGAAAGCAAGAGCCAACTGGAAGGAAAGCGCACACGAATCGTCGTCACGGTAATTTCCGGGCGTAGTTGCAAAGACCGTTTCCGCCAAACTCCAGCTTGATAAGATCAGGAGATAATCTATCAGATGTTTGACACCCCAATACAATACTCGGTTCCCACTCAGCCAAGTTGAGAGCCGGAATGCTCGGCCGATAAGAGGGCTTACAGCTACCACGACAACGTCGAGCCATCCCTTGCCAGTATGGCATCTAAGTCAGCCCAGTATCCTGGCCTGATCAGTGTGCCACGTCTCACAACGCTCATTGTTTCGTTGTTCGTCACATTGAGTTCGGGAACAAATTATGTGTGTGACCAGCTTACTTTCCGAGAATTTTGGCTGACGTTTCTCGCGGATAGGTATATTCTGGTGAATAACAGGTGCTGGACTATTAGGAGTGCAATTAACTGTCTCTTAGCGTATAGTCCACAGCTAGGCTCGCGGCTTCAGATTACGCACACGCAGCTAAACATTGTCGGATTGGGAGGGAATAGTGAGTCTCAGATCAAGTCAGGGCTTCTGACTAGTATTAACAGCATCGCAGTCGGGGTGTATAGCAGCGGACCAATCTGGGGTCGTATCGTGGACCTTCGTGGACCCCGGATTTTGCTCGCTTCAGCCTTCGCGCTGCTTCTGACTGGCTACTCGGGCATACGATACATATTCGACTCCGGCGTACCCACCTCCTCAACTACAATTTCTACCCTCACGTTCTGTATCCTGGTGCTATGCAGTTTCATGACTGGCGCAGGTGGTAATGCTGGTTTAACCAGCGCTGTCAATTCGACGGCAAAGACATTTCCAGACAAGGCGGTGAGAGTGCTTTACCTCGCTGATATACTGTGTTTCTTACAGCCCGTCAGCGTGCGACAACCACTGGTGTCGTGATATCTGGTTTCGGACTCTCCGCGTTCCTCTTTTCGACCATCTCTCGTGCTGAATTCGCCGGAAACACTTCATCGTTCATACTCCTCTTATCCCTCGGCACATCAATCCCCATGATATCTGGATACTTCTTTATCCGCCCAATACCCCTACCTCCGACTGACCCTGATGCTGGCGTCGAACATGGTGGGCCGCATGACGAGAATGGAACACTAGCCAACCAGGACAGCGAAAACCATGCGCTTTTGGCATCAGAAGAGAATCTCCCAATGTAAGTTAACCTCATTACGAAATATGCCGTAATCAATTGGGACTAGTGCTCCGGTTCAGCTCTCAAGACGAGCTGCGCTTAGTCAAGGCCTCCTTCCTAACGTTCACGGCCATAAATTGTGGACCAGCAAGGACTTCTGGTTACTTTTCAGTATCTTATCCTTATGTAAGTCGTGTCGACATCTCAACATATAGACAGGTTACTGACATCTACTGACAGTGAGCGGGACTGGGTTAATGTGTACGTCGTCTTTTGGATCTACGTAGCGTCGCTTTTGACTTGTGGGCAGTTATTAATAACGTTGGATCGATGTCTCAAGCTCTCTACACAAAGTCAACCCCGATTTACAACCCAATAGAAGCAGCTCGCTGGCAAGCTGACCAGGTCTCCACCATTAGCGTATTGAACTGCTTGGGCCGTATTTTTATAGGTATGGTGGTCTCGCGCACACCAATGCGGAAGTACTCATTGTAATCAGGCCTAGTCACGGACTATGGCAAAAACCGCTTCGGCCTCCCAAGATCTTACTCCCTCGTCCTTGTCTCATCCTTTTTCTTCATCTCGCAAGTAATGGCCGCCAACGTCGACGACATCCGTAACCTCTGGATGGCCAGCGCGATGCTAGGCCTTGCACACGGGAGCGTGTTCTCACTCTTCCCCAACGTGTGTCTAGAATGGTTCGGCATGCGTAAGCAGCTCCCTCTCATCAACAAACGTGGAGTACTCACCCGATATGTCTCACAGCTCATTTCTCCGAGAACTGGGGCTACCTGTCCGCTTCGCCGATCTTCGCGGGAAACTTCTTCTCAGTAGCCTTCGGACGTAACCTCGACGCCCACGATACGTCCCCCACTGAGTCCCTGGCGTCATCTACGAGCATTTCAGTGGGACAATGTACTTTGGGACGCCAATGCTACGTTGAAGCCCTCTACCTGACGACAGGAGCATGTTTTTTGGCAATCTTGCTTAGTGCTTTGGCTGGGTGGCGAGATCGGCAGAAGCTTGAATTGAGCTCGAGGGCGTCGGGTAGACGGAATGAGGTCATTTGGGAAAATAATGAAGATGAGTAATGAGTGTTTTCAACCCATATATACTATTGTACTCTCCCTTGTATAGAAACAAAACGGACTTATTGCTATGTTATTGCCGTGGATCGTTTGCGGATAATCCTCGACAAGTTGGTAAAGTTATGACGGCATTTCGGTCACGCCAGACCCTCATTTTCGTCCTCGATGGTATTGCATCTGAGATCTTGAGACTGGAGATTTAGGCTTTAAGAGCCGATGAACAAGATCTGGCGATTATGTCGTAACTGTTCCGAGAATGCCAAGTACTGACGTCTCGTGAAGCCCATTTAGACGCGTTTTGCTTTGGTCCATATGGTTATTGAGGACTGGACTACGACATCTCCACATCTTCATTCTGGCACTATTTCCCCTTTCGTACAAACGCCACAGTCAGTCTGGGTCTTTCAGCCACAACGATGTCTCCGACACGTAGCATTGGCATTGATGCAGTCTTGTCTTCCTTCAAGCAGAAGTTGCATGAATCGAACTGTACATTTGATTCTTAGTCACTACTTTTCAATGGTGACGAACGAAGATACATATCAACGGCAAATAACTATCTGGACTTTGAATAGAATAATTCTCTAAAGTGTACATAAGGGTCCTTGAAGCGATTCGAACCACAGTCCAGGAGAATCAAATCTGCGTCGGAGTCTCTACTCTGAAGGAGCCGTGGATTTCCTGATCAGAGCGTGGCGGGACGCCACCAGAGCGCAGCTTAACCTCGTGGATCCAATTGTCGGAGTCCACCTTTGTGACCTTGGGCCGGGGGCTGAAGATCCTCTTCGGGCGCGGGAACGTCCTGTCGCCCACGAGCCTGTTGGCAGCGCTGACTACCGCACGACATTTGGCGGTGGTGACGTCGGACGAGATGCCGACGCCCCAGACGCTGCCGACGCCAGACTTCGACGGAGCCGTGCCTGGGTGGTGCATCTCGAGGAATGTGACGGACTTGGCGCGCGAGGGACTGTCGTCGTTGATGGTCTGGGAAGCGGACTCGCCGATTTCGAGGTCGAGTGCGAGGTCTGCACGCAGGGCCTCAAGGAAAGCAAGGACGGGACTACGACCGTCCCCGTGGATGACTCGCTGAACGCCGTCGATGGTAAGTTCGGCCTCGAGACGAAGGACGCTCGGGGATTCATTGGACGGTACCAAGGTTTGAAGGTCGTCAGAGTAGTCTGACATGGGAGAGGATGGCTCGCGAGAGGTCGGCGAGAGCGGAAAGAGACGATACGAATGCAAGAAGAGTCGTCCAACTGGCTGAGGGTCCAAGCTATACGTCTGTTTAAACGCCAACGCAATGAGCGCAGCGGTCATCTCCTTCCCAATACGTTCGCTCTCGTCCTGAATGACCTTGTAGAATGAGACCTGCATACGGCGCGGGAGGTCAAGAGACATAGTCTGTTTTATCACGTATGCAGTGCCGGCTTTGCCGCTCTGGCTGCTGACACGGATAAGGTTCTCGTACCCATAACCTAGATCTTTGGGGTCGAGTGGGATGTAAGGCATCGCCCAATGTTTCGTCCCCTGGCCGGAGCGATCGACCTGGGACCAGCGCTTGGCTTGAGCATCGAGACCCTTTTTGATCGCATCCTGATGTGTGCCGGCGAATGCTGAGAAGACGAGTTGCCCAGCATACGGGTAACGAACAGGGATCTGCATCTCGTTGCAACGGCAGACCAAGGCGACGGTGTCGGGAAGTGTGGAGAAATCGAGGCCAGGCGAGATGCCTTGAGAGTACATGTTGAGGGCGAGGGTTATAAGGTCGACGTTTCCGGTGCGTTCACCATTGCCCAGAAGACAACCCTCGATGCGATCACCGCCAGCGAGGAGAGCGAGTTCAGCCGCCCCCACAGCAGTACCTGCATGCACGTTAGCATCACTCGCGCGGAATAATAATAAAGGGCCTACCTCTGTCATTATGAGGATGGATGCTGATAATCACGCTATCTCTATGGTTGATGTTGGTGCTGAAATACTCGACCTTAGGAAGGGTAAGTTGTTGTTCGGGACCATGAGGTCAATTTCTTACCATATCAGCGTAATGGTTGCTCGGGGCGCACTCGACCGTAGCGGCGAGGTTGAACATCATCTTGTCGTCGGGTGTGGCTTTTCCCCATTCCTCGAGAACACGATTCCCGAGTTTGACAGCGAATTGAGGTTCAGTCTGAGAGAAGGTCTCCAGGCAATAGTTCAGAGTAAAGCGTGTTCCTGAACAATGGTAAGACAGCTTGATCTGTAAACGGAAGTATTCACTCACCCGAGCGCGCAGTTTCTTCTTCTGTCAATTTCTTCACGAGGCGGACGGCATTAAGTGTCAAATTGATTGTTTCTTCCTTCGTATTTCGGAAGACGACTTCGCGGAAGACGGGTGAAACGGCATTATACAGATGTATGATAGCGTGTCGGCACCCTGACAGAGACTCGATAGACATCTTAATCAAGTCAGGGCGTGCAGGAGTGATAACCTGTGGAGCGAGATTGGTAAGAAATGCGTTCGCGTGAGAAGCCGAGGGATTTAGACTTGCTTGTAAAGAGACGTCATCCGGGACTTCTCCATTCTGGATGATCGATCTAACAAACTGGAATTCTTGCTCTGATGCAGACGGATAAGCGACTTCAATTTCTTTGAAACCGATTTTGACGAGTTCTCTGAGCAGACTGTTAGTTTGGTGAGAGATAACGTAATGGTAAAACATGCCTAAAGAGCTCCAGCTTCGTGGTATTGCTCATAGGGTTTACGAGAGCCTGGTTTCCATCACGAAGATCGGTCGATAACCATGTCGGCGCGACGGTGGTCCTTCGGTTGGGCCAGCGTCGGACGTAGTCTGATGGGAATGGCACGTCAGGGTAAGGCAAGTACTTCGTAGACGGATCGCGTCTATTGGACTGTCAGCTTAGAGAGCGCACGAGGATGGAGGGCACTTGCAGCATTGGCATGACGATGAGAGACCAGGGATAGAGCTGTAGGTATAACGTGGATATCGGGTAAACGTTGGATGTTTGTGAAGATTAGGAGTCCTTAAGTACGCTTCTTGCGTTCTTCTCAAAGATTAAAAGATCCCCGTTTCTCACAGGCAGCAGTTCATTGATTGATCGCTTGGAGAGCGTATGACAACGGGGTGAACGACCAAGAAAGGCCAAGACAGTTTAGTATTTCCGTCCGTTTCTATCATCATAAAAAAATACGGAGGACCGGCGACGAATCCGGGTTGAGGAAGCAATCTCGGCAGCAGGCAAAACGGGATTGTTGAGAAAGACTTTGTATGAGGGGATACCGAAAACAGAATAGCATGGGGTCGGGAACATGTGCCTCGCGCCGATATCGTGGATTTGGTTCCAGCTCAGGCAATACCCAGCCCACAGGTGACTGGAATACCCTATCTTTTCGCGGCTGCACACCTCGTAATAGCCTAGCCCAAGATCAACTGACACGGTGATGGGAGAGCAGTCAACAAAGCCTTCCTTGTCGCATGAAATCTGGGTCGCATGGGAGCGCTGCGCGAAACGAGGAAAAGCTTCCGTTCAAGACGTTGGAGCAAGGTCTCCACGCTCATCAAGTAGACTAGATTGCAGATCCACGTCGCTCTTATTTTCGCATCGTGTGCGTGTGCTTGGAAACCGTCAGAGAAAGAGACCACAGTCTTTGTTCGAAGCCTAATCGCCTGAAATGTAGAAGCTCACCTCAGTCCCAAATTTGGTTGTCATTTCATGCCACCTTGAGTTCAGATCTGGCTTCCAGGACGTGCCATGCTCTACAATGTACCTGAAAAGCCACGCACAGTACAATACAGTGCTAGCTCCTCAGAATATTATCATGAGAGTCAACGCTGCCAAGTTGATCACACCACTCATGGAGCGTCGTCGGTGACATTCAGAATATTCCCATGGACGTCGTGACTGCGAATTTCGGCCAAATTCAGACTTCTGCTGGGGCTTTAGTGATCACCGAGCATGCGAAAGTCTGTAAAAACTGCGATGGGCGAAAGTCGAGGTATTTGCTTGGGAGCTGCTTGGGTTGTGCTTGGAAGTTGAAGACGATCGACGCTGATTGCCTGATAAGGGTAAACGGTCAACAAGCCAACAGGTCGCATCATGACACATCAATTGTTGCCAACTTTCTGGATCTCATTGTCGTGATCTTGGGTCTTTCCTTCGTACCATGGTCTGTTCTTACCCGTATACCGGTACGCTTGATCAGAAGATCTTGGCCCCAAGAAAAAACTCCAGCTATATTTATCCATGACGGTGTGGCATTCTTAACGGTTTGTGGGATTTTTTCTATCTCTCCAACACGTGGCGGTGTGTGGATAACGGGAGTCCGAGGAATCTCCCCTTCCACCGAGTGAAAAAGACGTCGATGGTGAGCATCGCGATCCTAATTTGTCGGTTGTGCTATCACCAATAGTATGGCTTGGCAATCCAACAGAGGTGAGGCGAGGTGCATCCTGTGGCACCAGTCACACGTATAGGCTTGGACGACTTCTTTGCACCAGCCGTTAGGATGGAATGTGAAAGCTTGGATTTTCTAAACTCTAACCGTGGTCTTGGTTTCAACGCGCCATTTGAACCTTACTTGGCGCTGCAAATCCGGGCTCACCTTACCGACCTTTAAGTTCATTTTGTTGGAGCTTCACTTCTGCGTGAAATGACGTCTCTTGTTCCTGCCTCTCTACAACAAACTCAGCTCTACCCCCTTGGAAATTTATGTGGGGAATTTCTTTTATGTGATGGGGAGCGGCGACTGAGTTCGGCACTGAACAGACTCACCAACGAATGCGGCATCGTTACGAGCAGATTCAAATGGACTTCATCCGCTCGACTTAGATGGTTCTTCTACACTGCGTACCGGACTGTCATCTCGTAGTCCGACTATACAGTCCTCCGAGAAAGAACCTGAATATACAGGCGGCTTCGATAACATCATAGGGTGGGATGGTCCTGACGATCCAGGCAATCCTCGAAACTGGACGAAGCGTCGCCGTTGGATTGTAACACTTGTCGTTAGCTTATTTACTTTCATAAGGTTCGTCTATTCCTTGTCTTACGATGTGACCTGGATGGAATGGTATATTCTAGTCCTGTGGGGTCGTCCATCTCCTCTCCGGCACTTTCAGCGATTTCAAGCGATCTTGGGATCCCCCGTGGCTCTATCCTCGAAAATATGTCACTTTCAATTTTTATCCTCGCGTATGCTCTTGGAGTAGGTTCAAGAATTCCGAAAGTCATGAGCGCCACTGATTTGGTGCTCTAGCCGTTGATATGGGGGCCATTGTCTGAATTATACGGTCGACTAGTGATTCTGCAGGTATCCAACATATGGTTCTTACGTGAGTGCGCTTGTCCTGCTTTCGAGTCTATGGGGCCTCACTGGCGTGCCATACAGTTTTCAACACTTTATGCGCTATTGCGAAGACTCCCACACAGATGCTCGTCTTCCGTTTCCTTGCCGGCTTCGGCGGAGCAGCTCCTCAATCGCTGGGAGGTGGTATTGTTGGCGACCTCTGGTCACCTGAAGAACGCGGCATGGCCATGAGCGTATATTCCCTAGCGCCACTCGTCGGACCTTCGACCGGTCCACTAGTCGGAGGCTGGATAGCCGAACGTACCCACTGGTCCTGGGTATTCTGGAGTGTTAGCATTGCGGATGCCCTTTTACAGATCGCCGGATTTGTACGTGGCCATCCTTCGTATTTTCGGATGCCCTTTCATTATCTATCCCAGATCTTCCTTCAAGAGACCTACGCCCCGGAGCTACTGAAAAGGAAAGCACGCACGATGCGAAAGGCGACGGGTAATCCGAAGCTCCGTTCCACTTTTGAACGCCCTGATCGTCACTGGACCGCCATCATGGCACGTGGTATGATCAAGCCAATCGTTTTCCTTGGTACAGAACCCATTGTGCAAGTTTTTGCACTGTATATGGCCGTTTTGTATGGCGTACTTTATTTGAGCTTAACAAGTGAGCTGCGTTTCTTGCTAGCTTCCAAGGGTCGACACTGACGTTCGAAAAAAGCGTTTGTCAAGGTGTTCACCGATCAATACGGCGAAACCACAGGCATAGCGGGCATTCATTACCTTGCAATAGCGCTTGGATCTACAGGTTGGATTAATCCCAAACTCGCTACGCAGAAAGCTTACCTTCAATTTCAGTCGGAGGGCAGCTGGGCGCCAGGGCGCTCAACTCAGTTTACCGGAGGCTCAAAGCCAGAAACGGTGGCGTCGGTACTCCGGAAATGAGGTCTATCAATCCGCGAACTTCTACTCGCTCTCAGACTTCTCAACTACTTCTAGATTGCCGCTGCTCATGGTTTCAGCAACAACTTTGCCTATTGGACTTCTCATCTATGGCTGGACGGCAAACGCTCGGCTATACTGGCTGATCCCTGGTGCGTGCATCTAGCTTTTGATTGGTTGAGTGTGGGCTACAGCCTTGCTGGTATTGGACAGATTTGGGGGTCTTCATTTTCTCGGTTGGAATTGGTGCGTGATCGTCTTTGAATGATGTCCGAATGCTCAGTCTGATTCATGACTCAGGCGGAAATTGGACCTGTATTCAGACATACCTTGTGCGTCGTCCGTATGTTTGACACCCTTTTACTGTAATTGACCGATAATCGTAGGTCGATAACTATGCATTGCATGCCGCAAGTGCAATAGCAGGTGTCTCAAGCTTCAGAGCCTTCGCTGGCTTTGGCTTCCCGCTATTTGCAGACAAGATGTACGAAAAATTGGGCGACGGTACGCGATTGTGTAGCAAGTTGAAAGCTCATCTATTGACTATCCCGAAGGCTGGGGTAACTCGATCCTTGCCCTCATCTGCTTGGTAATCGGATGTCCGGCACCTTTCATATTCTATAACTACGGACCTAGACTGAGGGCGTGGAGCAAGACAGCCTCTGTAGAACAATAGCACCCGAGGTGAATGAGAAGCAAATGATCGCTCGCTGTAGACGGACTTGAATCATTCTATAAACAGATTTACATGGGAGCGTAAAAATGTGCCTGTATTCCCTATCGGTGTAGAAATTACAGAGACATTATGGCGGGCCGATAAACTACGGCGTCCATGGGAGGTTGAACGAGGGCTCCAAGGCGCAGTTTCGCCGTTCCGCATGGAGATGCGAAGGACATGCATCGAAGTTTCGGGTAACTCTGAGGTCCAGGCGTTACAAGGAAGCACAAGGCTACCAGCTCTGTGCTAAACGTCTCCGTTGATTTGGTGTGAGCCGAGTGGCTCACTGAAAGCCCAGAAACTTGGATCCTTCATGCTCGAATCCCCCTCAAGTTGCCGGTATACACCCAAAATTGCCTGATGGGTCCGGTCGCCGCTAGGTAGGCGAAGAAACTACAATGCGCCTTCTGTGCCTGGTGGCGTTGAAGTGGCACATGGATCCAGGTGAGCAGATAATTCACAACACCCCGCCGCAGTTCGCATGGAAATCAGACGAAGCCTTCCTGAAAGATAGTGGACGAAATAGCCGGCTGAATACAAGGAAGGCCGAGAGAGCCATGCTAAAATTTCCTAGTAGAGATATTCAAACACTCTGCTGGCTGGAACTCCCTCGCTCTCGGTGTCTATCCGAGGGTTCTGTCTGTTCGATAGGTGTAGAATTTATTGATGTCAGAGTCGCTGCTGCAATAGTGGTATGATATTCAAGTTTGTGTCAAGATAGAGCCGCGGTAGGCGCAACGTCATGCCCATATTTAGTTCCATTTATGTATTGCGTAGTCAGGACTGACATGGGCTTCGTCCGGGGGTCAATAAACAGGGATATTAAAATAAAATAAAAATGCCCACATCTCATCCAGACTCGACCAGCCTTAGACGGGGATATAGTAATTGATATTAATAGTGACAATGAGCACCCGTGGATGGTCCCGAAAAAGAACACGGTATGATACAATGGAAGTAGACATTGGGACATGCTTTCCTAAACGGTGATCTGCCACTCCTTTTCACACACCCCTCTATCTTCCTCTATCTACCTCCAAATCTTTGGATATCTTACCAGGGGCTTCTTCGTTGTAATATCCATGTTGTATAGAATGCTAAATATTTCGATCCAGCAATCAAAGCAAGCTGCGTTGGGCAACAGGCAAAGTGGGAGTTTCGCACATTCATCCCCTCTCTGGTGAAATATATAGCATCAGATCAAGTGATTCGAAAATCTCCCCAGATAGATACCCATTATGGAGACCTTCCGGAGACTAGTATCTGGATATTGGCGCAGGACTGAAGTCGAAAAGGAATGCAAGGCCCAAAAAGGTAATGATCACCACTAAATGTGGTGGATTACGTCACACGCCGCGAATGAAGTGAATTTGGATCAAAACGGCCTCGTCGCGCTCTTCACCGTCGTGTAAGGCATCCTCTACCTTTATTTCCTTCAAAATTGTGCAATAGACTCCGCATATGCCACAGACTAGATTGGCTAACTCAGTTTTGTTAAAAGTGAACGGTATAAATTGTGGGACAAGAAATATGAAAGGGTGTGAAAAGCTAAGGTATAAGGAGAGGCAGCCTATCAATGTAGCAGAAATCCGCGTAATCCGCAGATTGCTGTTATCATCCAGCCACGTGTGGATCATGTGGCTTTCGTGTTGTTTTCCGAAGTTGTAGCCTAGTTGCTTTCTGAGCGTCTTCCTCGAGGGGTGCGTTTCCATAGTGAACAGAGCGTCCGAATCGAATCGAACGAGATAGCGATAGACGCTCAAGTCTGTCTGATGGTTCTGTTGGAAACTTTCACAATTTTTTTCTTTCCAATTTCGCAGGACAATACTACGATCAAGTTATGTGGCATCTATGGGCGCCTCGTAGGGACATATCAGGAGTCGAGAAACTGCAATTTATTTCATCTTGACGGGTTACATAGGAAGAACGATGACTTGGACAAGTTAAATATAGACAGAAAAGCCCGAAACAACCACTATAACTGAGGGTTCACTGGAGCTCCTTGGGCAGAGCATTGTATCTATGGGAGGACGAGGATCAATAGATGGTTTCGGAAAGACAGATCGTGCAACTTACGCAGGGCAAAGAGCCTCCCATGCTTTCGTGGGCCGGACGACCTTACGAATATCCGCTGGGTCAGAAAGCATGACAGTGGCGAGGCCGGCTTGCATATGCCAGAAGATATGGCAATGGAACATCCAAGGCCCTGAAAAGGCGATATGAGACTGAGTGCGACGGAAGAAAAATGTAAGTCTATTACCAAAGTTGTCCGTCCTGAAGCGGATGGTGGTGCCAGAGCCTCCGACGCCAGCAACCTGGGTCAACAATGAGTTATGGTAGGATCTATGGTGGATAGAGCGTCTTACGTCGCGACGAATAGGATTGACAGTGTTGGAGTCGGGGGAGGATATGGATTTGACGACCCAGAAGTTATTCTGTTACCCGTTGAGCGGAAGAACAAGCATACATTATGATACAACTCACGCCGTGAAGATGGAATGCTATGAAATCGGATGAGATGCAGGATTAAAAGTATGGAGAATTTTACTTACGGTGGGCATCGTCGTCATCACTGAAGGAGGCATCGGCGATAAGCACGGCTGGAAGTAGCAGTAACCCTCACCTGGGTGGGAAGATGATTTGGATGGTCTTGTGAGCAGGTAAAATGAATGTGTTCTCGGTTGGATCAAAAGATGCAGGAGTGGTTGCTCCGTCAAGGACTTTGTTCAAGGTCGGGACGGCAGGTGGGAGGTAGGAAATGTTGTTAACGTTCCAGATGGCTTTTCCGGCGGTCTGGGAGTAGTTATCAGACTTCGTTGCCGAAAAAAAAGCAACGACACCTACCACGACAAGGTCAAGTGTGATGTTAACATCGGCTGGTGGCGGCTACCAAAAGGATGTTTAATGATAGCTGAATTCTGGTTTGAACGTCGTCTTACCGGGATATTGACCAAGGGCTTCAAAAACGGATATATATTAGGCCTATAAATCAAGCAGAGTGACGAATGAATACGCACGCGAAGATCAGCCTCGGCAAGAGCAACACCATCCGTAGGTCCAGCAGTCATGGGCGTAGTAGGTTCGGCATTGGGAGCTCCTTTATAGCGCAGGACGGCCCTGGAGAGAGTCGAATTTTCTGCGAAGAGAATTTTTAGTCATTGAAAAAGGGGATTTGATGAGACGAGAGCGACACTTACGGTGAAGATTGCGCTCGGGAAGTCCTCCCACGAATGGGGCATTGATCCAGTAGTTAGCAACAGGTTGGTTGGCGGTGAGCTGTGGCGTTACAGTTTAACCAATGATGATGTTCGAAGTAAATCGTGTCACTTACGACGGCGGAGTAGCGTTGCCCTGCGAGCATCTGAATTACATCAACCGTGTGTGGCTGAGTCGCAACACCATCGGCCTCGATGATCGCTGTGTTTCAATGTCAGTCCCATATTGCGACGGAAAACACAAGGAAAACTTTACTAAGAGCGTGCTGGTCGACGGACATGGTGAAGACGTTTCGCGCCGACTGGTTGATGATCCGGAGCCGGTAGCGTTTCCCAGATACGACGTTTACGACTGAAAATGGAACGGCAGGCCCGCCATTGAATCGGCCAGCGCCATTGACTGTGCCGGAGTCAGAGACAGGGACGATGCCCGTTGCCTCGTACCCGGACAGCAGCGGTAGAGTAGAGGTCTGCCACCAGTCACCTGGGACGATTGCTCAATATTACCGCCGAATAGGTGTGGTATAAGCAATGTCTTACCGACTTGAATGATCTGCGAGGAAAGTCAGTAACTGTATCGTAGAATTAAATGATCTCAACATACCGTGGACACATCATCGACATCGTAAAGATGCCTCAAGGGGTCAACAGGGTCTAAATCGCTACAGTCAATCCACGCAAAAAGTTTTGATAACGCGTCACCAACCGTAGATGATCAATGGTCCGCGAAGTCCCTGTGAGGGGCGTGAATACAGAACGTCGATGCTGGAATGTAAGCCTTACATCGACATATTGAACGCTCAGTTGGCTGACGGAAGGTGTGTCAGGGTATGTTGAACGGAAGGATTATTGACATATGCACCTGTGGTACCAGAAGGTTCCGGTCTGGCTGCCAAGTGGCAGTTCATAAGTATAGCTAGCACCTGGAGCGATAGGGCACGCAGTGACGAAGGGCGTTCCTTCATCGTATGCATCCTCGGAACTGACGAAGACACCGTCGAAGTCCTGGGATGTTTCAGTCGACGCTGCAGCTGATATGCCGAGCTACGAGACGCTTACGATGGATGTACTACGACGCATGGCGGGATCCGTCTACATGGGACATGATTACATGAACTGTGTCCAATCTGTGACCGTACGTACAAGTTTGTTGTTGACCTTAACCCGCAAGGTCTGGCCCTTGGTCGCGAGAATTGGAGGGCCCGGGTAGCTGAGATGACCAGAGGTGAGACAGGGAAGTTCTTCTTACATCACACTCACGTTCCGTTTGCGGTAATGGTGCCTGGAAAGGCAGGCTAAGTCTCGACCGAAGATGTAAAGGTAATCGCTTACTCCTCATGAATCCATCTGGAGCCAGATTCTGGTTGACGATATCAAGAGTGACATCCTTGATGTTAGCTCTGACAGCAAGGCCAACGGCAGGGTGAGGCTTTAAGAGGGTCAGAAGAGCGGTGGATGCGAGGAAGAAATGCATATTTGAGCACCTAAGGATCTGTACTCCTAACTTCGCTCCTTTTATACCTCGCACTCGGTCGCAACAAGCAATGGAGTTAGAATTTTGCAGAGGCATTTTTCCCAAATGCTACATCATGTGAAGCACAGAATCGAAGGAGGTTGAGCTGCAGAAGTGGAGAGACGGGCGACGTGGGTGTATAGAGACTAAGGCGCCAGACAGGATTGGATGGAAAACGTTTCTCCAGCGTCATATTAAGGATGCGTTCTAAATGTGGAGAGGAGAAGCTCGCCAAAGCTCGACCTGTGATGGAACGAGATACGGCGCGCAGCGACCAGAATGGAAGGGCGGACCAGTAACGCTACCGAGAGCATCAAGCGCTATCCAAATACCGGCATTTAACCACACAGATAATATTAGCGAGCGAAGTCGTGGAAACGAGGACCAAACGATGATGCCTTATTGGAGGAGGATGCAAACCATCGAAAGCATTCCGCAGACCCCTGCCGCACGGCAGTAGTACAGGAAGCGAGGGGACGACCTCATTGCACATGCCAGTATTGAAACGTTGGACGGCGTGTGAGCCTCCGCGGTCATCATCCTAGTTGTTCAGGAAAAGACCGAGGGAAAGGACCTCATCACGTGCACATCTTCATACCATCTTCCAATCAGGATATCGCCTATTCATCATTCAACGTAGAAATCGGGGCGCACCTTCACTGTGTGGAGCGTGAACTGTGCCAACGAATGCCCACTTCCCTCCTGAAATAACCTTGCGTGGAGTTAGTGACAGAGAATAACAGCAGAGAATCGTTGGAACTGACTTACCGGACTCGTGTTCCAATTCTCCATTGTTGAGAGCAGTGTCCAGTGAGGCTTGCACACGGCAAGAGAGATGGAAGATCCAAAATAATCAACGAAGGTGCCACGAGCGGATAAGATGGTGTAGTCCAACCTCCGCGGGGTGTGCGCCTTCAAAACTAGCGGAAGTCTTGAAATAGTGGATGGGAATTCGCCATAATTAACCCTCGTTCGCCTCTCATATGGTGAAAGGACCCGACAGGGTTATTTATGTCTGACAGCCACTTGGGTGACGAGGTGGACAGCTTCAAGAGATCGTATGAAGGAGGAAGAAGTAGAGCTTGGAAGTCACGACTGACGCTCTTTATATTTCCCCATGTTGCCGGTGAAAAGGTCCATGAACAAAGTGTTCACGAGTGTCAGTCCAAGCATTTTGCAGCTTGTCGCCAAGACAAGGGCTATTTGGAATTCATGGGTTAGCCAAACAGGCTCCACCAAGGCACAACACACACTGAAATGGCGCAATCTCCTTGTGGAGAGCCGCCACAGGCTCGAGAGGGAAAATGTGAAAGCCTTAGAAGACTGTTTTTCAAGGAAATATATCAGATTGAGTGCACTCTACAATGAAAAAGAATGTACCGCTGCGCCAACGAAGGTCCTTCATGCCTTATGGGGAAGCCAGTTGAGCGGCATTTAGAGGCAGATATGGTCAAGTTCACACCTGACGGGAGTCGGATTATCGCCGTAGATTGTGCGGTCAGAAGGAACTTGAAGTGTATACTGTTAGAGAGTAAGCAACCAAGCTACAGCGCGCAAGGATGGCAAGGAATAGAAAACGTCACTAGGATAATCGCTGAACCCTACTTGTACTCAGTGGCCAGTCCTAAATTATCCCAATCCCGAATTATTCATCTATAATTGAACGAAGGTCTAAAATAGCCTGACGGCGGAGCGGGAATCGAACTGGAAGTTATTCTACGCTGTTGAAGGATGTAACGGCCTCCTTCGCAAGAGCTCCACTGCTCACACCGTGGCGCGCGTTGAAGGGAGGTGCATATTCATAGCGACGTGTTCTGGTCCAACGATGATGCTATCATGCCTGCCGAGATACCCACATCGGCGGCACATATACTACTGCCGCGGAAAACCGGCATCTGACTAGGAAAACGGAGAGACGTGATTGGCTTGTCCGTCCGCAGTAGAATCGTTCAGCGAAATAATACAGATTTACTCTCACCCCATGCTACCCACGTCGGCAGCCCAAAAACGTCGTGGACAATGTGTAAGTCGGGTATCTCGTTCCGGATTTTCTTCCATATTCTCTCACATTTGTTCACCTGCCGCGACGAATCTCGACATCTCGGCATCAAAAATCTTCACGCTCCAAGACCAGAACAACACCGGTTGACTTGGCTGGCGATCCTCGTACGCAGCTATTGGAAGTTGTATAAGCACTCGGCAGGAATGTTCCCGGACACATTCTTCGGCGCGAGCTGCTGGTTAGACGGCTTCTAGTCAGCAAATGGAGAAACATTCTGCATGCAAGATACGTAGATCTTCCTCACTTTATCGGATTGTTTTGAGCCCGCGTTCTTGTGGTCAAACGGTCGTTTAAACTTCCCCTATAAATGGAGGCGTGAGGTTTGTCTGGACATAAACCGTAAAAAAACGATTTCACGAGGTCGCGGGCGAGCCTTTGTTTAAGGTTTTGTTTCGTGCTTGACATGGGTGCTTTGTGAAATTTCTTATTTAGGACACGGTTAGCCGGCTTCACAGGGCGTAAGATGAAGATCGCGCTGTACGCACGGAGCTTTCCTGCATGCTTTCTGACAGTTAGAAGCGAGTCCTCGTGGGGGCGTAATGTACAAGAAAGGGTACCGTCGCGGCTATTTTATGCAGTATGGGAAACGGAGTCCGGGTTAGAAGCAAACGTGAGCGAGACTCGCTGCTTTATAGCTTTGGCCCGCATGACACCAAATGAAGATCGAGGGGCAATCCGACGCCGTGGATTCGAGCTACCAGTGCGCGTCGTCCGACACTTCCGATACCAAGTCACCTTGCTTGCCACAACAGTCATAGGCATCATAAACGTTTGTGATGCTGATCGCTTTGCGTCGTCCTACAGTCCGATGGCTGTCGAACAGCGTTGACGTCGCTCGTACATGTGAGAAACGGGAGTGCAAATCTGGGTCACCCAAGTCCATGTGTCCATCAACTTTTCAACCTGTGTGAATCGAACGACAGAAGCAGAGATCAGGTTCCGGGTTAATTTTAGAAGGTGTATAGGCGTGGGTCTTACTATGTTGGTGCGCTGCCAGACCTTTGGTTCCATCAGACATTCCTTGTAGGTGGATAGACGGGCGTATCTGCTAAATCAAAGAAAAATAACATTCACCTCGTTGTCTTGAAGATCCGTCGGAGGTCCGTGATATCCTTGGCCGTCCGAAGTATTGATCATTGGGTCGCTGGCCATCGCGGCACGACCACACAAGCCTAAGCGGTGGCATTCTCGTGCTCTGAGCCTACACGAAGCTATCCAAGCGCTTTCAGTCTCGGGCTCATCCCTTCGTAACATTGCGGCGGAAATGCGAGTAAAGATAGCAGTGATACAGCGGTGCAAACATGGTGAGCAACTACGGCTTTTTCGAAGACTTCTTCGAAGAGCTCCAAGCTTGGTTTTCCTCCTCGAGCATTTCGGCCTGACGCGACTGTTTGTGGACTCGCCTCATGCGCGGTAGCGTAGCAGGGACTTACCACTGGTCCTGGACGTTTAATCTGTTGATCACCAGTTGCTGTTGATGGCGCGGTCTATAGGGGTGTCAGCAAGACCATCTTTGCATACCATAAAGCCTTGTGACCCACCGATGAAGCATTTGACATAGCCCTGTAGAGTCGGACATGGATCGGCGTCACTGGGGCTTGCGAGCCGTCCGATGTTTGATTCTGCATCGGAAAAAAAACTGCGTTCGACTAGATTCGACCTTTGAGCAAGCAACATACCTTGGTTTTCTTGAATTTAAACATACCGCTCGATGTTAGGAACCGAAGAATAATTTATCAGTGGTGTGCTAGTAGAGGTTCGTCGTTTGGAAGAAAATGATTGTGATGGGCCGATTTGTGAAAAGCTGGCGTCGTACCCAGGCATCCGTTTTAATACGAAGCTAGAGCTCACGAACTTCCGGAATGCATCGGCTCAACGCCTCCCAGTAGCAGGCGTCGTCCATGTTGGGGAGAAGAATCTCATTCAGTCAGTCAGCCCACAGGTTTAGGCAATTTTTGTTCACGCATCCCAAGTCCAGGTGCCCTGATCCACGTGCAGCGCACGGACCATGCTACTGGGCGTTTGCTGAACGGTTGATTGCTCAAGTTCGTCACTGTTTGCAACGTTGCAGAGCCTTTCCCAATTACGTGCCGAAAAAGGAAGGCGAACAATCCCAAAGAACGACCGCTGCCTCGAACTTTCATCCCACCGAAGTCCGAAACCACGAGGAAGGTCCACATTGGGTCGACGTATAGGATTTACCAGTGGTGTTATGGTCGATTGGTCGGATAATCGAAGGTACACGTCTTTTTTTGCTTGTCCCAACTTACCTGCACGTCCTAGTATGTGTTGTCGCACTGCCGTAGCCAATATCACCATACCTGGCTCAAACGTTCCCTCGTGCAGCGGTGCTCATGTATATGTGTAACAGCAAACGTTCGCTATGTCCACGGCATTTCACAGCATAGTCGACCAGTCAAACTCATAATTTTGGAAAAGCTTTTGGAATGTGAACGTCGAATCAGGCTTTGTGGAGTTTCCTTGACGCGGAGGAAGGGTGTCATGATCTATTCTGAATGCTAGACATGTACTGTTTTCCCGTAGTAGCATTTATTTTCGTGTTCGCTGCGCCCTCCACTCCACTCCTTGCGTACGTCATGCGAATTTGTATGATTACTCGCTAATTGCATCCGTTATATTTTTGGTCTTCTATTCTTAGCTGCGAACAGGAATATCAACACCGTAGGCATCGCGTCGGCATCGTACGGAAGGTGGAGCGTGAACAATGGTGAAACACCGTTATATACCACAACAGAGCATGCGCCGGACGACGAAGGCTGGCAGCCTTCTCGTAACATACGCGTCGGTGAAGCCAAAGCTACGTTCTCTGGCGGACACTGTCAGCGCGCCACCCGATTTTTGTCGTTTGCTTGCTTGGCGAAGCATGGTGTCTTTGCATTGGAGCTCTGCTTGTATGCTGTGAACACGATTCCAGGTTTAATGCCTTAACGACATATCGCTGCTATCTCTCTCTCACGAAGCGTTTCTCTACCTTGTGCAAGTCGTTAAACATCTGTGGTCCATTTTTAATACAGGCTCCTTGGTCCAATCCCCTGTCCGCACTTATTGAAGCACTCGCGTTTCAGTCTCAACGCACGCACGACAAGCCTTGGAATGCCTCTCATACCGCGTCGATTTCGCCTCCTATGGTTCGCATGGTGTATGCGGATGACAGTTTCCTCTCGTGCCATTGCCTCGGTTCCGAGTCCTTTTTGCTAACACCTACCTTTCCAGAGCAGTACAAAAGCTAGCCGGATCCGCGCCAGGATGGTCTCTTCAAGTGCTCAGCATGCAACCCTTAGTACTTACCGCCGCTCTCTTAGCTCTTCTTAAACCGCACCCTGCGGCTGGAGCTGCCGTCGCTGCAGGCGTCACTAGATCCGTCACTCTCAATGTCGCGAACGCCCAGCTGGCACCAGACGGGTTCAGGAGAAGTGTGTATCTCTGCCATTCCTTGTACGAATCGCAAGATGACATAGTCACATAGGCGTCGTTGTTGCGAACGGACAGTGAATACCAAATGAGTCTTCGTCGGTCGAACTCCACTAACATGTTGCCAGGTATCCTGGCCCTTTGATCAGAGCCAACAAGGGCGACACCCTTTCGGTGACAGTCCACAACAGGCTGGTGGGTTCTACCGCTCTCGTAATCCCCAACGATGTAATGACTAGTTTTATCAAAGACCGACCCAACGATGCGCCGTAGCACCAGTTTGGTACGATAGTAACTTTATCTAACCAGTCTATATCTGATCGTCGAATAGGACTTCGATGGCATCTTCTTCAACACCGCGAACTCCTTCAACGAAGGGACACCATTCGTGACAACTTGCCCCATCGCACCCGGAGCAAGTTATACGTACAATGTTCCCCTAGGCACACAAACTGGGACTTTCTGGTACCACAGGTAAGGATCGCACAAGTTTTCAATAGTTTCTGCGATTTAACCCCGCGAATAGTCAACTCAGCGTTCAATATGTTGATGTAAGCATGGCTCTAAATCCTCGTGGTTTCGTTACTCATACATTCATACTTTCTAGGGTCTTCGTGGTCCTCTCATCGTTTATGGTGCGCAGTGAGGCTGCAACTGATGCCACGATACTAAGAATCTGTTGTGAACAGATCCTGCGGATCCTATGAGGCGTCTCTACGATGTTGACGATGAAACCACGGTTCGTACCTTCATTTTCATTCTCCATCGATGTTTTGAATGTTGAGTGATTACCGACAGATCTGGCAAGTTGGTAAGCATTATGACTGGGGGGGTTATTATTATGTTTCTCATCCTACGCTATCAAGGCGATTGGTGGCACAACACGACAATTCCATTGCTCGCGGGATATGTCGCCACCGGAATTGTACCGGTTTCCGACTCTGGTACTTTCAACGGTGTTGGCCGCTTCCAAGGCGGTCCCGCAGTTCCCTTCTTCGTTCAACACGTTCAGGCTGGCAAACGCTACAGGTTCCGCATCATAAACCAGTCGGCTCGCAACGTCTTCACCATGTCGGTCGACAGTCACCAGCTTAGTACGCCCATCATCCCCCTGCCTAAGTTGACACAGCCTGAGCTAAATGGGATGCGTAGCCATTATCGAGGCTGACGGTGTTGCCACGGCTCCAATGGTTGTTAACCAAATTGATCTTCTCGCAGGCCAGCGGTACTCTGTTATCGTACGTCTGATTCTGACTAGCACGCATTCATGACTCTGAAGTGGCTCTAGCTCACTGCTAACCAACCTGTTGCCAACTATTGGATCAACGCACCTTTCGTCGGCGGCCTTCCTTCTCGCAACCTCAATCGTAAGCCTCGAAATTTGCTGTGGCAGGATGCCGCGTAATGACTCGTGACAGAAAACGCAACACTCTCGCGTGCCATTTTAAGATACGCTGGTGCCCCTAACGCGGACCCAGTTGGCCCCATGACTCTTGGCCCTGCGAACCCCAACGCGCTCGTCGAAGCCAATCTCCGCGTGAGTGCTTACCCAAAACCAATGCATAGACATCCAACTAACTTCTGACTGTATTAGCCATTCGCTCCTGAGATGGTGCGTTATAATTGTACCTCGTTCCATCGGCGCTCTGACTGACCTTCGACTCGCCAGCCCCCTGCACCCGATGTCAATATCTCCCTCAACCTTGTTGTAGTAAGCAATACCCTTCACCGTTTTCGGAAGAGCGGCTTATTTTCTTGTCGTAGACCGCGGGCAAAGCACAATGGAATGTCAACAACGTTTCGTACTTGCCTCCTCAGACTCCAACTCTCCTCAAGATCCTCGATGGCGCCAACTCCAGCGCTGACTTCGATATTACGGAGAACACCTTCGTTTTGCCCAAGAACAGTGTCATCCAAGTCGACTTCCCGGCTAAGTACGTCTTTTTACTTATCTGTCTGCGTTCTTCACCCTGACGACATTGAACTGTCCAACAGCGATGACGATGAAGCTCATCGTAAGTGACATTCGTGCTAAACTGTCATGATATTGAGATGCCCTTGTTTCTAGCCTTCCATTTGCACGGAGTACGCGCCGCTTTCCTTTCTGCCTTTGTCTTTGGAGGATACTAACTATCATCATCAAAGAGCAACTTCTGGCTCATCAAGTCGAACAGCTCCGAAGTTATTAACACTGTGAACCCTATTCGTCGTGATGTACGAAACCCGTCGACCCGCCTCAATTCCCACTTTCTGACGTTTGTCATATCAGGTCGCTGGTGTCGGAGCTGCCGGTACCACCATCCGATTCGTCACCGACCAACCCGGTCAGTCATCAACTTTTTTCATGGAATGCCTTGTTATGTGTACTGACGTGCATGGCACATGATCAGGACCCTGGTTCTTCCATTGCCACATTTTCTGGCACATGCAGGCAGGCTTGGCGACCGTCATGGCCTCTGGTCTTGATGCCGTCCGCTCTGGTGTGAAACCCAGCGCGGCATGGGAGGCGCTCTGCCCTGCGGTACGTGGTGTTTTGTCGTTCCTGTTGAGTTTGTATTGACTTGAGGGCAGTATGACGCTCTGCCGCCGGACCAGCAGTAGGTGCGCTTGAGAGGACTTTTTGTTGTAACTTCCGATTTGTACTGGTTTGAATTTTGGCGTTCTGTAATACTCGTGGCCCATCAGTATTTTCAATAGTGGAATACATACAAGCTTCAACTTGCTCTTGGTTCTAGGCAAAATATACACGTCAAGGTCTGAGGTATCACCAGTGCGCGCGACGACGTTGACATCACATTGTCTTTCGAATTTCACCCAAATTCCAAATCAACTTCCTACGAGGCACTCACAGCTGTCACCACTGGCACCCATAAACTCCAGCCTTATCTACAGCCCCAGAACCCACGTCGCCAAGCGGCCATGACCCGTTTGCTCCTATCCGACTATCTTCTTGGAGTTGAACAGCTGCGCTGCAGGATGCCCGCCGCCCTCGTGTGCAATGCGCAGAACGCATTTGCCGACTCAGGACGCCCTCTTTGCTTGCAATGATGACTTGCGACTCACTCATTCATAGCACAAATTCTTGAGACAGCTCTTCCATATATACCCTGACATGTTTGTCCCACTCCGATTTATTTCTCCTGTCGAATTCATCGATGTGGTGGTACGCCATGACAAATTACGTCCAAGGCTGGATGCATGTATATACATCCATAACGTCTTCTAGGTCTTCGATGATCGACCTATGCTAATTTTTGATAACTCATATCATTGACTCTTGGTATCAGTTGTCCGTTGAATAGCGCATGGGTAGAGTAATTCGTGGGATTCGTTAAATCGCAGCGGCTATGGTTTACTTATGGGGTCCATAAATGCTGGCAGTGTGTACGTAGTTACGGGCCCCGATTGTTCTGAGCTTTGGGACCACTGCGGGTTGCTATCCCATTTGTGGCAACATTGTCGTCATCAGCCTTTTCGCGATGACAAGCACCATCATTGCATTGCCGGCTACATGCGTATTCACCGCGCACATCGTAACATTAGAGGTATGTCTTGTGTTCAACTATCAACAACAGAAAGATGAGGCGGTAGGGCGGGTCCTTGGCCCTGTCAACGTTTTCTCACCTTGGCTTGAATTTCGACATGGCTGGAGTCATTAAGTGCAACACCACACGAGGCAACAGACGTGTGGCCGTAGTATACCCTCAAGGAAGGCCCTGTGTTACTGTACTTGAGTCATAACTGTCTCACCTCGTGGACAGGGGAGTCAACCATGGGATTCCGCGAAGACCACATGGCGACAGGGATGGCGGCGCTATAAACTCAAAATGGAAGTGTCGGGACCGACGTGTCTCGTTATGGAAGCTGGCGCAACGTCGGGACCACGTTTCAGGCACAAATTGAACAAGCGATCGGTAACTACGCACCGGAATCATCTGGACCAGGGCTGAACTCGAAACGACAATGATAAAAGGGCGACTTGCTGTACTGGACATTCCCCATCTCAAATCATGCGCCAGACTCCTGAAGCTGAAGCATTCCTGAAACGTATTATCGCATTGCCAAAAGGCCCTGGAATATCCCTTAATGAAGCCTTGCAACCATCTCTCGACGACGAAGCTGAACTGCGCAAACTGTTCGCGACTGACAAGACGAACACGAGACTCAACGATCCACTTGTAGGCCTTGTCGATGTTTTTGATGCTCCTGCAGACATTCGCACCACAAGGGCGCGTGTCGCAAAGGACGATCAAGACTTAGCCAGCAAGCATGTCATGCCTCTTTCTGAAGTCAACAGGAGGGCGGAAGGTTCCCCAAGCATGGTCAACGATCTTGAGGAATTCCAGAAGAACTGGTCAATCTTCACTGAAGGATCGCTTTCTCAATTATTCGACTGGAATAATGTCGTTGCTGCTGGCGGCGCCGTGCTGGCATGCCTGACTCCACTCTCTGCCGCAGCGAAGGAATCCAAACGCTCGATCAGGAAATATTACCACTCAGTCGCCTATCCAACCTCAGATGTCGACCTCTTCTTATGGGGCATGAACGCGGAGCAAGTGAGTTTAAGGTCTCATACGTATGTGATGACCGATCTTCAATGCTCTCAATTTTCTCCAGGCCGAGAAGAAGATCATTACCATTTACGAAGCTGTTCGGGATTCTGTCCCATGGGACGTAACCTGCGTTCGAACCAGGCACACTGTTTCGATTCATTGTAGGGCTATCATTTCTTGATAAGTCATCCTTAACTGACATTCAACTTCGCAAGCGCAATATCCGTACCGCTCAGTTCAAATCGTCCTTCGTTTGTACAGCTCTCCTGCAGAGATATTGGCTGGATTTGATGTCGACGCGCCCAGCTGCCTCTACAATGGTAAGCATCGTGACATGATTCGAGATTCATTTGCTAACAGCTTGCAGGGCAACGTGTCCTGGCGAATCCCCGAGCCATCGTAGCCATGATGCGCCAAGCTAACACGGTCGACATGACCAGAAGATCGCCTTCTTACGAAGTCAGACTCGCCAAGTACTCCAGTCGCGGGTTTGAGGTTTATGTCCCAACACTCGAGCGGGACCATATCGATCCTACTGTGCGTTTTTGACCTTGCCATCCTTACGTCATTCATTGACCAAATCGCACAGATCTACGAACGTTCTATTGCACGCATTGAAGGCTTAGCTCGCCTTCTGGTCCTGGAGAAGCTTACCGACACAGACACGCGCTATAACTTTCTGGAATCGCGTAGAAACCTCCGTGGCAGACCCAACCCTCTCCACCGTTACTATAAACGCAAGAGCAAGTATAAGGGGGACTTGAAGGCTGATACCTCGATCGGAGGGCTAGAAATGAATGACTACGACGTGGCGACGCTCCACATCCCGTATGGCCCCGGGTGGAATGCTCGCAGGATCGACAAGCTTGTGTATCAGACAGTAAGTACCACGGCACCATCGAAAATTCATGCCTAATCTCTCTCGATTAGGATCTTGGGATGAACTGTGAGGCGTTTGTTGCTACAGTCAAGATGTTCACTCACGGTCGACTTCAGCTACATTCAATCCTAAGAACAAAGGTCGGCGTCTTCATCGTCACCCCGCCTTTTTCGGTACCATGGAAGAATGTCTCGAGGATTGCTGTGAGGTAAGGCTCTGTTCACCCGTGTATCTGGTCATACGCTTGACAACGTCTCAGCATTGTCCAGAACCGATAGATTCTGATGAACGAGGACTCCAAGAGGAAGAAGACAAGAACCACATCAGGGGTCGAATTGCGTGCGTCCCAAAGCGACCTTTCGTTGGGTTCTGGTTGATCTTTTACTGTTAGTTTCATCGAGGAGGACCCTGGGCGTCAGAGCATGTCTGGGAGTTTCAACCCCATCGATGTCGGCGAATGGAGCGCTCAGGTATACATCGGCGAGACAGAGCACTTCTTCGCTGCTATCATTGCCCAAGACCGCGAGGCAATCTCAAAGATGATCAAGAACGAAGTGGACGTCAATCGCAGGGACCACGTCGGCCGGACTGCTCTTCACCTCGCCATTATTACTGGCGCCGCTGACATTGCCTGTGACCTCATTGAAGCTGGTGCTAGAATGACAGCCCGACTCGTTGATGGTCGCAGTGCGCTGCACTTGGCCGCACAGTTCGACCAGCCTACAATCATCCGGAAGCTGTTTGAGCGGAGTGCTGTCAACAAGGCCTCAGCAGAGGCTGCTAGAGATATCAAACCGGAGGAGAAGATGGATGTTGACGCACCTGCTGCTGAGCGCCCATCTTCAGAGGACGACTGGACATCGGGGGATGATGGTGTCATAGCCATGGATTCGGATATGGATGATGATGGCGGCGACGAAGCTGGCAATGAGGCCGAAGACGATAACGATGAGGGCGACGATGACGACACTGAAGATAACGATGAAGACGACGGCGACGACGATAACGATGATGACGATGATGACGGGAGTAAACGTCGCCGTCGAGCTGATAAGGCTGACCATGTCGATGAGGAATCGAAGGAGGCTCAAGAATTCCCTGAGGATTCAACTGATCAACCTGACGTTCTCGAGATCAACCTTCCAGACTGGGACCTTGGATTCACCCCTTTGGCTCATGCAGTCATCTCTGGCTCCCTCACGAGTATTGATGAGCTTCTGAAAGAGGGTGCAGACGCGACACTGTTGAACACGGCGCGAGACACTGCCTTCCATCCGCTCACGCTGACGATTCTGAGAGAGGACGAAGATGAGGCATGCAAGATCCTCGAACGTCTTATATCGGCTGGCGCATCGACCTCCACTGCAGACGATCATATGCGGACCATTTTCCATCGAGCTGTCGTCGAAGACAAAATCAAGCTCGTCTCGACGATTCTGAAATGCGATCCAAACGCGGATACGATCCTCAACTTCCCTGCATTCGCTTGGAAAGCTGTGGCTTTCCCGATAGTCAGCGCCATCGAGAGGCGCCACTACTCCATGCTGGCCACCCTGCTCGCCTATGGAGCCAAAATAGTATTCACCACCGACGACATAAATCGAGTGCTAGAAGCCACGTAAGCAGCGACCTACGCGTTCCATATTAACGTTGCTCACATACTCCAATCCAGCCCTCTAAAGCAACGTCAAAATTTTTTCGCTCACGGGATAAACGACGTCATCAACAATGTTTTCCTACCCGTGGAAACCGCCCTTGCTAAGCATGACGACGTCGCGCAACTGCTTATCGCCCTGGACGCCGAGTTCAACATCGGCCTGCGACAATCTCTTGATGTAGACACACAGCCCGTCGGCCGAAGGAGCATTCTCGACTGGGTCCGGTTTGCGATAGCCTTTCTGTCAAAGAAAATTGCTTCCTCACATGATCCATTACCTTCGTCGTCCCCCAAAACGGAGGGAGATCCAACTGCCACGGGCTGGAAGAAATACCTGGCCGATCTTGTTACAGAGAGCAATCGTACCTCCAAGGAAATGTTAGCCCAGCAGATCCGAGACAATTCCGACGACATGCTTGGAAAATACCAGGATGCTCATAGCTACCTCGTCGACATGGAACGTGTTCTCGTTTCCCGCGGGGCGAAGTCTTGGAACGAGATCTATGAGAACAAGCCTTCTGCCCCTGACGTGGAGGATGAATCTCAGAACAACAATCGGAATAACAACGAGGCGTCGTCCTCACCCTACTGTCTGTTGGATAAATACTGGAGGAACTCCTTCACGTCTCAACATCTCACTCCAATGTATGACGAACTTTACGAAGCGTGTTTCAGTGGCGATAATAAAAAGATCGAACAAATCTGTCTCCCTCAAGAGGAAACCAAGGATCTGGCTCCACTGAATATATTCGTTCAGGTTGCCGATCCCACGAACGTGTGGGGCAGGACAGGTCAGTATCAGCGGCACTCGACTATCTCTCATTAACACCAATCACATTCTACCACCAGGATATACACCTTTATTCGCCGCTGTCAGCGGACGTCAATGGGCCACAGCCAAACTCGTCATGGCTATTGCCGTTGCTCAGTATTGTCCACCTGGAAAGGAAGATAAATTCAGCACACAGGATGTCGAACTCTACGGTATGTTGGAATCGAAATCCACTACGTCGCATCCCTGACTCCTTTCAAGATGATAGCGAAGATGGTTCTGAGGAATCCGTCGAATCAGACGACACTGCCGAGCAGACAGAAATCACGTTCGTCGACATCGCAAAGAGGGTTTCGGCAATCGAGACAGATGTCCATCCGAGCAGGATGCTGGATACGGCAAACATCACTTGGCATACCAAAGACCATGATGGGAAATACCAAAAAACGCACGGAAACTTATTACTAAAGGCGATCCACGACAACGATATGGAAATGTTTATCAACGTGGCTAGCCTCTACGATGCGGACCCTCTCCCCATCCCGATACAACAACAGCACTTCGAGGCGATCTTGGAAAAAGACAGGTCCGACCTGCTTGACGTGTATATCCGCAAGACTGGCCAGGGTATCGAAGTGCAGCACGAGCACGCGGACCAGGAGGTCATAGCCAGGAACGACAAGAACAGGCTGTATCTCGGATTAAACGTGCACGGAAAGAAGAGGGCAGATCTTGCGAAGATGAATGATCCGAACGCAACGATGGATTTCACATTCCATCCACTGGTGTGGAAGGCGGCCGCGAGCGGCGCCAATGCGATCATAGAATACCTTGCTGGAGACCGTCCTCTTGCTGCCTATCGACATTACGCCTCGACTGGTGGGGGCGAACGAGCCTATCAGCTTCGCCGCGTTCCCGACCTCGAGAAGGCCCTTCCAGTGTGGCTTGGGTGGACAATCACCAATTTGGGCGATTCGCCACTCATGGCCGCGATCCTTGGCGGAAACTTTGACGTGATGAAGACACTGTTCGCGAAGAAACCGAAACTGATGAGCTCTTGCCTTCACGAGTGGTAAGTTGTATGTGTCTTTAGACGGCGTTCAAACTCAGCGGGACATGCAGTATCAAATTTTCTGGATATAATGCTCTCTTACTTGTCGCGGATACGGCATACCTGTCCACAACGAACTTCATTGACTACTTGCTGGCCAAGTCAGTTTCTCCTGCTGTGAATGATTCCATCCGTGGGTAAGCAATTGTTATGTATGAAGGCGTCATAGTTGATGGCTTACGTGGCTTTAGGTGGAATATTTATCATATCCTGTGCGAAAACAACAACTGCGATGCAATTGAGCACCTGCTCAAGAAACTTCCCCGCAATGTCAACGAGGCCTTGCTCGCTCAACAGTCAAAAGGCCGTTTCAATACGGTAAATGACCACCCCTTTTGCAAACTCTGTCCTTGACACATCCCACCATACAGCCCCTCCATATAGCAGTTAAGGGAGGCGCAATTTGTGCAGTCAAGCTAATTCTGAATTTCACGACGTCTACCCTGCTGATGCGTGACATCGACGGTTCGACGGTGCTCCACTGTGCTGTCCAGCGAGGCTATGGAGAAATAACCGAGGCCATCATCAAATCTACACCGTCGGAAGCACTGTACATGGAGAATGGGGTGGGCGAGACACCCCTGGATATGGCTACTCTCAAACGCAAGCTCGAAATTACAAGCAACTTCACCTGCGACAACAATGTTCAAGTCAGCACCCTCAATGTCGGGCACGCGGACGAGAACCCTAAACGGATTGAGCCCAGGGGTTTGAGAGAGGAAATTGAGAGACTTCAATCCACCATCGAAAAGCTGGTCCAGGACGGCAAACTCGTCAAGGGTACCAGATTAGCCGAAGAACTGTCTCGGTTTGCGGGAATGATGAAGGAGAAGGCATTAGCCGAAACGGCAGCTGGGAACGTGCCTCTTCCTGGTCCTGTTGTCCAACGGGTCAGCTTTGGCGTCCATGACGATAAAAACCCCAAGGAACGGTCCGCCGACGCAAAACGCACTCTCAATGCCGTGGCGGCGGCGGTGGCCGCTGCGCCTGGCAAGCGCCTGTTGGTTCATCTTGTGGACGTGCAGAAATCCGTGCAAGGCAGCTTGGCGATATATGACAAGGACAGGGCGGCGGTGGATATCCACGATGATGGTGATGGACTGGGTCAGGAGGAGGACGCGGAGACGAAAGAAAACAGCAGAAGCTTGGTGCTGTCGAGACTTTCCGTTTCTCCTGATACTTATTGATGGCAGCATACTTTGTACGAGTTGGATCGCGGTGCACCTGCAATAAATTGTGTTCTCGACTACGACGCTGTTGATACTAGTCCGGCTTGGTCGTGATCTAGTCGTGGACAGACCCGTGCCGATTGTTCATTACAGCCAAATTCGAATCGATAGGTCCCCTCGAAAAACACTAGACATAGAACGGAGCGAGATTGGAGGGTACTAATTTGGCTGTCTCAGAACGCTCATACACTGTCGTCCCTTCAGACTGAACTCGGAAAGAGACTAGAGTCATGTCCACTCCTAACAGCCGGACGCAACGTGTTTTTTTACCCTCTGCACTGTGTAGGTCGTCGGAAACCAGGAACTTTCCTAGGTCACGCCGGGTCAAGGTTGACTTTGACACATCCACAACTGATACCTTCCATTTATCAAGTAAAAATATAAACAACATTGCACGCCTCATTTTGCTAACCAAAATATTGAACACTTCCTCAGCGTGACGATTTCTGGTCGGGGCAGTAGAGATGCAGTCTATTCGTTGAAGATAAGTATGAACATACAGGTCCTAGACGATCAAAGGATGTTATATCAATGACGTAAATTAGTTCTATGTAGTATGTTGACCAGAGGTGGTGTCGTCAGGAGTACCGGGCATCAGGGAGACCATTAAGAGGATATATCAAGTGCGTGGTGAGATAGAGCGAGACCAGAGTGATGGGCGCGGCTGCATGCGAGCTACTGAACCGACCATGCACTAGCTTATACCAACTGTTCATTGCTTGAAGAGCGAAGCGGCATGCTCGGCAAAAGCGTAAACCGTCCCCTGCAGGGAAAACGTATCAGCTTTTGCATCGTCAAATTGGTGTTGTCGGATTGCAAAATTACCTGTAAGTGGGCTGCAGGCTCGATAGGAATAACGGAGGCGTCAACAACGTAAACGTTGTTGGTTCCATAGACCTTGAGCTTGGGGTCAACAACCCCGCCGTCTTGACGTGGTGCTATCATGGTAATAAGGTTAGCGGGTAAGATAAAACAAAATAGAAAACATGCAGGGGAGTCTGGAATGCATGCCACGTACCCATGAGGGCTGTGCCGATAATATGATTGGTGTAGGCTGCGTTAGCACGGACATAGTCTTGCAGAGCGTCGATAGAGGTGACATCGGCAGCCGGAGCGAGAGGAGCTAATTACAAGAGGGACACATGAATAATAGTAGCCAGACAGAAATCTCGCGATGTGACTTGCCTGCGATCCAGTTGGACAGTGGAGGGGTGGAAGCGATCTTTTGGGCCCGCGCACATCCTGCGGCCATTAAAAACTGCGAACCCCCATCAGAGCCACATCATAGGGTGAAGCATGAATCATCACATACCAAATCAAAGGGGCTTTGGAAGAAATTGTACTCGATCCTTGGGTACTCCGTTCCTTTCGAAGACACAATGTGCTGAAAGATGATGCGTCGGTGGGAGCGGTGATATCTTTCCGAACTGTAGCCAACTTACCACTGAACCCTTGGACAATGGGTGAAGGTTCACAGGGTACATGACGAGGACCGATGGACCTTCGGGGGGCGTAGCCACAGCGATATAGTCTTCAACCCAAGTTGTCTTGTCGTTGTACAGCCTCTTGTGAGCGTTGTACAGAGCGTCGCTCAGACCAGGTGGCTTCGTGTTGAGCAACGACTGAGCAGTAGCGAGGTTGTTAGACCCGACGGTTGTCTGAACGGATTCGACTGCAAATCGTTGTGTTAACCAAAGCTCACAAGGTCCATGAGTAATTATGTGACATACCATTGAGAAGGAAAGGCGTGGTATCACCAAGTGGTAGACTGGAGTTGAGTTGCCATTGCATTGGGACGAGGGTTTCTAGGGATGGGCTTATGTTTCCGGGAGTGGAGATAACGAACGAAGAGTCACGTACGCTCACTCAAGTTCTCACCGACGCCAGGTAGATCGACGACACTCGTGATGCCGAGAGACTGCAAATATGTTGCATTCCCGACACCAGACCGCTCAAGGATAGGTGAAGAGCCCCACGTCCCGGCAGACAACACGACAGTTTTCGCATTCTGTTGGAACGACGTCAGACTTGAAGCCTAACAATGATACAAGAACTTCAAATGCTCACAGCCTGACGGGTTACGCCATTCTGATCGACATATTCCACGCCGCTAGCTACGGCGCTGTCTTTGGCAGTAGAACTCCATAGGATCTTGGTGGCCGTAGCGTGAAGGACAACTTGGTAGTTAGGCCTGTAGGAGTAAGGGAAGTCTACGTGGAAAGATTAGAACTGATCGCAAATAAACTGCCTCAACAACTCACAGTACGAGGTAGCCTTCGGTGCATTCGTACATTAGCTAGATGAAGACGGATGGAGGCACATGAACTGACCGAGGTGGACCTAGTGTCGTTGGAAGGAAGCCGGGCGTTCGTGACATGCGAAATGCCGGTAGCGTTACCACCCTCCAGATCGGCTGACTTGAAGCCACCTGCGTTGACGACGGAGGAAATGATGGCGTCATGGATACTAAGCGGAAGTACATCAATCACCAGCCCTACTTGGTGATAAGAGGCAGCACTCACGGAGGCGCAGCGCGGGAGTACGAAGTAGCGACGTTGCCGGAGGTTCCGTGGTGGCTGAGGACGAATTCGATATTATCTGTGGCTGCAGGCGAGTAGAACTTTTCCGATTTCTGACCGGCTGGGAACAGAGAGTTGAAATTCCTGCATGAATAACGCTCAGTGTTACGTTGAAGCCAGAAGGACAATCCGTTTACCATCCGGTATTGCCAAGAACCTCCCATTCATCGTATTCGCGCGCATCTCCCCGGTCGAAGACGTCCCCTGAAATGATACCTTGAGAAAAAACATAGAAGACCTGCGATCAAGACTATTCACCATTGATGGCAGACGAGCCCCTGCAAGTCATGGTGTTTAGGGTAAGCAACATAAAGATGACGCTCCACGTACCCCAGAACCTTTCCACGCGGCCCGGGCGTCAACTGGCGGTTGTTGGCATACTTGAGAGGTTGAGTCGGGAACTGCCAGTCGATATCTGTTCCCCAGGCTGCCCCGACGAGCCTAAAGTCACTGATATTTTTGCTGCAGTAGGCGGTCAGAGGATCCGGAAGCCGAAAGAACTTGCGCTACGCACTTTCCCAAGCCGTCGCCTCCACCTTCAAGCACAAGCACCGAAACATTCGGGTCCTCGCTCAGGCGGTTCGCCAATACAAGACCTACGCCAAACTTCGTAAGTATGTGTTCATCTTTCAAAGGTATGCACTAACCAGCAGTTCCGCCTCCAACGATTAGGTAGTCGGCAGTCGCAGGCGTTGCGGCACCTTGAGCGTATCCGACCAAGGCAGCTGCCGCCGCGACTAGAGCAGTGAAAGATGGCGTAAACGCGAGCATTATATGAGTTGATGAGTAAAGGTCTAAAAAGTGGTAGGAATGTGAAAGAGAGCCGATGTGCTCGATGCAGATGATATCCTGTAGGCCATTTGCAAACGCTCTTTATAGTCGATGCTCAGCTCGGCTAGTCTCCATACCACGCCGTAAAAAAAAACTGAAGACGCTTGTTCAGGATGACGTGGGTCCAGGTGAGTTGACCCGGGTTTGGAGGCGCATGGTGCAGTATGTTGAGCGCTGCGACTTTCCCAGAATAGATTTCGTCGGGAATGATCTAATGCATGTATTGGTGGTCTCGAGGATCATGCCGTAAGAGGATAGATGCAAAATCATCATGTTTGGCGGTTTCTGTCATGACCAATTTGCGGATGGCACCGAGCGTGATAGTGATAATGATGGACGCGGACCTGGGCCGGCGGAATCCAATATGTTGTTTCGATGAGGCCTGGGGATCTGTAATTTTGAGGCGCTCATGTATGAATGTCTTTTCACTTGGAGAAGAGGTCTGCGATTCGCGCGGCACGCGTCCTTGACCACTCTCAAAGAGGGACAGGTCATTTTTGCTCTATTCAGAGTTCAGATGCGCAATCAAACTTTTTGTAGACAAGTCGCGGATGATTAAGTTTGCACATGAATGGTGCCTGCTGCATTGTCCATGCATAGGAAGGGTGATTTCTTCTGTCCGGCTCTGCATGGAAGTAAAGTTGGTGAAACCACAATTTGGTCATAGAAGTGAACAAACGCACAATCAAAGGTCCACCGAATAGATTGTCCGCATGTTCCAACGGCGAACTCACAGCTTTTCAGGCTAGCTTAGGCAGCGCAGATGACTGGGAGACCTAAAAATGATGATGTGTATAGCGACTACGAAAGACCATGCGGATGCTATCTTCCTAATAGGCGTTCAAACGATGTTGAGATAAAGCCCCAAGCTTAATAAGTTGGCAAGCATCGTTCCGCCAGGAGCAAGGATAATATTGAATTCCACGCGGACCACGGCAGTAAGAGATTAGGACGTATGAATATGCGCAGCCCTGTGAGGCGGCTATGGTGACCAAGTGGCATTTGAAACCAGGTTGACAATCGGAACTTGAAATAGCACCAACCGAGACTAACTGATCACCCCCACGACCGCTGCATGGACGATTACGATACCTTACATTCTAAATACTATAGCTGAATCTTTCTGCGTTAGACAGTTCCAAGTTTCATGTGGTTTAAGTTTTTTCCTGAAGTACCGTAAGACCAACAGCTACGTCTACCAAGGTACTGACACTCCGTTCAGTCAATGAGACCATTGAGTCGAGTCGAATGCAACTGTGGCCGCTTCGCCTGGTAAGCGTTTGCTTGTTCATCTCGCACACCTGCAGAAATGCGTACAAAAAGACCTCGCCAGATGTACAGAGGGAAAGGTCGCTATAGACGTTCGAGATGACGGCCGCGAGAGTAGAGGAAGCTTGACGTTTTCGAGAAATTTCAGCCCGTCCCGATACATATTGAGAGTGGAACTGCTGGAAGACGGTGTACACGCAACGGCGTCGTTACTCGAGAATAACTTCAATCTCGTCGATATTATTACTTTTGTTGGGTCGTGATGAGGTCGTGAAAATATCGGCGCCGGATGCCAATGAATCTATCAACAAAGACAATCGCGACGTTCCCAAGTTTGGCTCCTGGAAAAATTCGCTGTCAGAGTCTCCCAAAGAGCCATTCGCCGCCGGGTAACACACCTTCCGTATCTGTTCAAGGTCGTCTTTGAACCCGTCCACAACTGATGTCATCCAGAACTTTCTGAACTTGGCCTTCATTAACTGCTCCTGAGATTCCTTCTCTATCGGGTCCGCTGCGTTTATGAACGTTGGAATTTCCGCAGGGGGAGGTGAGGGTGAGGGCGATGTTCGGCGTATGGGTCCCTTGGTTGCCGCGGTTGACTGCCATGCAGTGGCAGCAGGGGCGACAGAGATGGTAGGCTCAGGGTCTGACTCAGAGTCGGAAGAAGAAGCAGACGAAGATTCAGAGGAGGATGACGTCTCGGGCTGAGGGACCACTGGCGGCGGTAGGGCAGGTTTAGATGGTTTGTGCAGTACTTCTTCCTCTGACTCCGATGAAGACGAAGAGGAAGATGATTCCGATACTGCTCTTCTCTTCCGTTTTCGTGTGCGCTTTCTCGGCGCAGCTCTAGCGGTTGCTGTAGCCATTTACAAGTCGGAGAGGACGTTGAGAAGGGCTGATGTTTGAATTTGGAAATTTTGCAACACGTGCGGGACCCAAAACCTAATGTAGGGTTAGGGTCAGACCCTAGAGGGCTAAATTTTTATCAGATTGTTTGCAACCTCCTGTCGTCGCGCCATTGCGGTCATTCCTGGGGCATCATGACGGATAAAGTTGTCGGAATCCTTGGTGGGTGTAAGTCTTTCCGCATATCTGATGTTTTATGACGATCTCAATGCTTTTTCAGGCTTCGATCTTCAATTGACATGTATTCCAATGTTTTGACTCATTAGGCGGTGGTCAACTGGGCCGTATGCTGGCCGCTTCTGCATCACTTCTCAATGTGAAAGTTGTAATTCTTGACGTTGGTGAATCTGCACCTGCGAAACAGGTCATCGCGCCTGTGTCCCCGAATCTCGCTCATATCGACGGCTCGTTCGTGGATCCTGAAAAAATACGAGAACTTGCGGACAAAGTCGACGTCTTGACTGTCGAGATCGAACATGTCGACGTCGCAACTCTTGAGGCCGTTCAATGCGCCCTCCGTCAAACTCCTCTCGCTATACACCCCACCCCGGCCACAGTCCATACCATCCAGGATAAATTCAGACAGAAGGAGCATCTATCATCACGCGGCTCTCCGATTTCGGAATCCATACCCGTCGAGTCGAACGAAGAATCAATACAGGCTGCGGCAGAACAACTAGGTCTGCCGTTGATGCTGAAAAGCCGTACGTTGGCTTACGATGGGCGGGGGAACTTTGTCGTTCGGGAGATTTCCAAAATTCCTGAAGCCATATCAGCGCTGTCAAACCGTCCGCTTTATGCCGAGAAATGGGTTCCATTTACCAAGGAGATCGCGGTTATGGTCGTTCGTACGGTCGACGGTGAAGTGCAGTCGTATCCTGCGGTAGAAACAATACATAAAGACAATATCTGCCATCTGGTCTTTGCACCTCTCCGCAGCCACGACGCTGGTCTTGCTCGGCGAGCACGCGACGTTGCTGAAGCGGCCGTGAAAACATTCACGGGCGCTGGTGTATTCGGGGTGGAGATGTTCCTCGTCGAAGATGGTTGGTTCATCTCGTACCTCTATGTATACGCCAACTAATATTGACCAAGGCAGCCTATATATCAATGAAATCGCTCCTCGTCCCCATAATTCTGGTCACTACACCATCGAGGCTTGCGAAACATCTCAATACGAGAATCATCTTCGGGCAATCCTGAATTTGCCGCTGGGATCTACGGCTCTCAAAGTGCCATCGGCTGTGATGCTAAACCTAATTGGACATTCAACGTCCATGACCGAGATAAATGCTACTGTCAAGGTAGCTCTTACCGTCCCCGGCGCCTCCGTCCATCTCTACGGGAAGTTAGAATGTCGAAAGGGCCGAAAAATGGGGCACATAACAATTGTAGCCGATTCCGATGCTCAGCTGCGTACGCGCCTACGACCACTTCTCGAATCGCTACCCTCCAGCACCCCAGAGGAGATGGATCGTTATGCGCCTGCACCGCCGACGCCTGGATCGGGATTTTCGGACCCTCAGCCACTCGTCGGGATAATCATGGGGTCAGACTCGGACTTACCAGTCATGCTCCCCGCGGCTCGCATCCTCGATCAATTCCGCATCCCGTACGAGCTGACAATCGTCTCTGCTCATCGCACGCCCGACAGGCTCGTGGAATACGCACGATCTGCGTCCACCCGTGGGCTACGGACTATCATCGCGGGAGCGGGGGGTGCGGCCCACCTACCTGGGATGGTCGCTTCGATGACGGCCCTGCCCGTGATTGGGGTGCCTGTGAAGGGAAGCTCTCTCGACGGTGTGGACTCTCTCCACAGCATCGTCCAGATGCCGGTAAGTTGACCACCGCGTTTCTCCGTGTCATCAGGTGTAACTGATGACCCATCCGGCTCAGCGTGGCATCCCTGTCGCTACTGTCGCCATCAACAACGGGACCAATGCTGGCCTTCTCGCGGTGCGGATTTTGGCCGCGGGCATGCCGACCCTCATCACCGCCATGAACGAATATTTGACTGGCCTGAAGGATGATGTTATGGGTAAGGTGAAAAAGCTCGAGGAGGTGGGGTGGGAGAAGTACGAGGTGAAGCGGACATGAGTTTGTGTGGGCTTGGCGTTATGGAATATTCGTTGACGAAAGTAAACACCCTCTCGAAGTCTGCTTTCCACGGATCTGGGTGTGCAGGTGATTTGGGGTATAGCTTATTTGCTTGATGTCATTTTTCCGACGTTTCTGTCCTCCTTACGAGCTTTGTTTAGGGCGGTGCTTCTAATGAGGGGTAGCGGAGACATGCCCAACTACTGTCTTCGGGCGGCCCGGGAGGGATCCGTCTCTTGGATCCGTTGTTCGAGCTCATACCGCCGATGAAGCTACTTAACAACTTCACGAAATAAGGTGAGCTCGGGACAAAACCTGAAATAAACGAGTGTTTGTGGTCCTCGAACAGTCTTTTTCGTCGATTGGCCACATGGACATATCTCGCCTGTTTTCTATGCATCATTGTAAAAGGCGGGAACACGGCGCCGGCTCGCGCCTTCAAACTATCATACCAACTTCATTCTTCCGAAGCTACTATGAATCGTCCCACAAGTTTTGCCGTCAAGTGAGGTCAGATGGTTGGCTCGCACGTGATGTCCGTGTTGATGAACTCGCGATTTTGAAACGACGTCACGTCCTTCTCCTTCTGGTATCACCTACCTTCACAGATGCTGAATGTCAAACCGAGGTCAAACCCTGGTTTTGATTCTAGTCAACCGGTGGGCCGGGCGGACCGCTTGCCTTTCGACGACTGGTCTTTTCAAGTTACTTGCATGCACTAGAACCAAAGGAGACTTGTGTGCTGAATTGCGTGTTGATGTTTCATTCTTGTGTTTTCTTTCTTTCGTGGTCCGGGCGGCTCGACGGACCGCTATGTTCTCCTTGACCCTACCTTTCGACGAGCTCGCTGTGGCTTGCAAAAGTCTTGGGTGAAAGGCTTAGCTGCTGTTGGGACCCGACAGTTATCCGAGTTACGTGTCGACATGAGAGTATAAGAGTCGTCTCGTTTCGTCGTAGTTGGACCAGAATTCGTTCTCTACTCGTTCTACACCTCCAGATCTCAAACATGAAGTGGCTTTACTCTCTCCTCGCTTTCACCGCGGTGCAAATCGTATCGGTACGTACCGTGACCACTTCTTTCTCCGGGATCCTTGATCTAAAAATTACTTTTGTAGTCCGCGCCGACTGAACACCAGCTGGTCAAACGGGCAAGTGTCAACGATGTTGCCACGCTTGGCTATGCTGCTCTTAATGGAGGGTAAAAATAGCAGCTCCGTATCTATTTTTGGACTCGTATCTGACGATCATCCTTCTGGTATAGTACTACCGGAGGTTCAGGAGGAACTACGACCACGGTCACGACCCTCGCTGCTTTGACTTCCGCTGTAACGGGAACAGCCAAGAAAATCGTCATCATCTCTGGTGGATTATGAGTTATTCATAGCCTTTTTCTGGAGGTCTGACATGGTTCTAGGAACGATCACTGGAAATACCGTTGTGAAAGTGGGATCGAATACCTCAGTCATTGGTGCAAGGGGCTCTTGTGTGTATCTGCGCTGCTTTTACCCGCCTGGCGCTTATTACTTTTGGCAGCTCTCGTCGGTGTTGGACTTCGTGTCTTGAACGAGAAGAACGTCATTATCCGCAACGTCAAGATCTCCAAGGTCTTGGCTGATGCCGGTGATGCACTTGGAATCCAGGCTGCCTCCCAAATTTGGATCGACCATGTCGATCTCTCCAGCGACAGGGACCACGACAAGGACTTGTTCGTGATTCTCTCTCAACTCTTGATGCCGTCTATACTGACCGACCTTTAGTTATGATGGTCTCCTCGACATCACCCACGGCGTCACAGGCATCACGGTTACCGGTTCCAAGCTCTACAACCACTGGAAGGGATCGCTCGTCGGCCACTCTGACTCTAACGCCTCTGAGGACACCAAGATGACTGTCACCTACGCCAGCAACTACTGGTCGAACCTTAACTCCCGCACACCGTCCTTCCGCTTCGGTACCGGCCACATCTTCAACAATGTCTTCGACGGCAACAACGACGGCATCAACACCCGCGTTGGTGCCCAACTCCTCGTCGAGAACAACGTCTTCACTGGTAAGACACCTGTGTTACGATTGTATCTACGACATCTGATCCGTTGCGTAGGCACTGACAAGCCTCTGTACTCCACCGATGGGGGCTTCGCCGTCGCGAGAGGAAACGACTTCGGTGGCGCCTCCAACACTGCCCCTGCTGGCACCTTCTCTAACGCTCCCTACTCGTACAACTTGATCGCGACCTCCAGCGTCAGGTCCTCAGTTGTTTCTGCTGCAGGGCAGACTTTGACCTTCTAAAGCGGGATCCGAAGGGCTGGGGTAATTGAGTATATAGGCTTGTTACATCCTTAAAAAAGTTGTTACGTTTTCGGTCGAAAAGCCTCCTTGCTGTGATCACCTGAGACTTTGATATGGTTCGCATCGCAAGAAACACCTTGTGAAGGGTCGACATAGAACAATATCTAATCAGATCTCCTTCGGATAATTTTGGGGCTCCAGTCAAACACATGTAAACTTCGCACCTTCAGTCCACAACATAATTTTGTTGACTGGTAGAAGATGAACGGCGTACCGTCCTACTTCTACATCTAGTTCTCTCGTCGCCGTCCCGAATGTCTAAAGTCTGCGTTTACCAATAGGCCAGCCCCCCAAGCCCTTGAGCTGGTGGGGATAGTCTCCGCGGCGAAACATCGACACACCAATGGACAGCTTCCGAGAACGAACCGGCACCAATCAAATGTCACCCACGCACACGCACGCCCTCATAATTTCTGTGTAAGACCGATTGATAGATCAAACAGTAGCATCCGCGCTCTCTCCAAAAGCAAGAAATCGCGATCTTCACAGTATATCGAGGGTGGAAGAGACGATGAGTCGTCTGCATGGCCATAGCTGCAAAAGGTTGGAGTATGCCTTCGGAGCACAACCTTGAAACCCCTACCTTGGCTCTGCGAATATCTGCCCTGTCTGTACACGCGATTTGAACAAGCGATGATGACCTGCAGTGAAGGATGATCATTGGCTGCCTCGGACCTCGAACGAGCCGATCTAAGCTCGTAGGCTCGCAATATTGTTGATTCTCGTCTTTTGTTACCAAAAGGGCACGTCCTATGTCCGCAATAGGAGCAAGACACATTGATCGTTCACACTCTCAACACCGTTCAGTCATGGAATGTTGCCCAGCATTCTATAGCTGGGCCTCCCGTGCGGTATGTTTGAAGCTGTCCTTCACGCCGGATGATACGTTTAACATCAGGTCCTCCGTAAAAGGCTACTCCCTGTCCGACAACGGTTTATTACCTCTACGACTAGCCGCCAGCGGACCGCGGGTTTTTACGTCTGAGCACGACTTCACAGAAGCAAAATTAGGCAATGGACACGAGCACCACGTCATGCCACATTCTCTCCGAATGTTTCCCCGCATTTGCTCGTACAAGCTCGTCGACTCCCATCTGTTAAGGCTCGGCCCCACGACTACATCACCTGCGTTGCTGTTCTAATTATAACGTTACTCCGACGCAGCGAAGACAATTGTCTACACGTGACGAGATGTTTGGCGTCTAAAATCTTTTCGCAACACGGCGACCATCTCTTCATGGTTCTTGTTTGTCTTCTCCCGTCACAGCAATCCCTGGGCCGCGCGGAACCGACGGTCCGCCAAGGACACTCCTGCACCGTCCACCGTAGCAAAGGGTACAATTTAAACATGCCAAGGATTATCCGAAGGGCGTTCGCATTCACTTTTTTTCAAGTATAAAAAGGACACGTAGAGGGCTGAAGATGAGACCAGAACATACTCCTCGTTCTTCTCTACACTCGTACGCTCAAACATGAAGTGGCTCGCCTCTCTCCTCGCTTTCACTGCTATCCAGGTTTCGTTTGTACGCGATTAAGACTTCCATCGGCTTGGCATGTTGTTTAAAATGACTTCTTAGGCTACTGTCGTGGAGAAACGCGCGGCGGTCGGTGACGTCGCGAACCTTGGATACGCGACTCTCAACGGCGGGTAAGACCTGTTTTTCAGTGGGCTAAGTCGGCGCTCATTGTCTTCCGCACTAGAACGACTGGCGGTTCTGGAGGCACAGTTACTACTGTTACAACTCTCGCTGCTTTAACGAGTGCAGTCACGGGTACTGCCAAGAAAATCGTCATCATCTCAGGTAAATATGGCCTGGGTTATGGTTGACGTGTATCCTTATTTCTTCAAGGAACCATTACTGGCGACACGGTCGTGAAAGTAGGATCCAACACGTCTGTTCTTGGCCAAAAGGGATCCGGTATGTACCTATACTAGCTTCCACTGGCAGTGACTAATCAGGCTCCGGACAGCCCTTGTTGGCGTTGGACTTCGCGTCTTGAACGAGAAGAATGTCATCATCCGCAACGTCAAAATATCCAAGGTCCTCGCGTCGGCTGGTGATGCCCTCGGCATCCAAGCTGCCTCTCAAGTTTGGGTCGACCATGTCGATCTCTCCAGTGACAGGGACCATGACAAGGTATGTTCGGTTCAATCAAATATCATGGGATGAACTCATAATTTGCCGTAGGACTTGTCAGTTATCTTCGCTTTGCCATCTCGCCCCTTGCTAACTCGTTTTCAGCTACGACGGTCTCCTCGACATCACCCACGGCTGCACCGGTGTCACTGTCACCAACAGCAAGCTCTACACTCACTGGAAGGCATCCCTTGTTGGCCACTCCGACAGCAACGGCGCCGAGGACACTCCGATCACCGTCACCTACGCCTTGAACAACTGGAACAACCTCAACTCTCGTACTCCCTCGTTCCGCTTCGGCCACGGCCATATCTTCAACAACGTTTTCGACAACAACAACGATGGCATCAACACTCGTGACGGTTCGCGCTTCGCCATAACTGATCGGAATGTTTCTAATAGCCACGTTTTCCCGAACAGGTGCTCAGCTCCTCGTCGAGAACAACGTTTGGACCGGTATGAAGCTTTCCTGCTCTACCTCGGAGGTTTCTCTGATTCTTTACCGTTCATAGGCACCAACCAGCCCCTCTACTCCACTGACGGTGGCTTCGCTGTCGCCACTGGAAACGACTTCGGAGGTGCAAGCAACACAGCCCCCACTGGCACTTTCACGAAGGCGCCTTACTCCTACTCGCTCCTCGCTACCTCCGCCGTCAGGTCTTCGGTCGTTGCCAACGCCGGCCAGACCTTGACTTTCTGAGCGTGATAAAGATCTACGCATCCCTGCTTGTACATACATACGTTGCAGTCAGAATCGGAATCTCTTCTATCTTCTCGTGAACCGTCGGAAAAATACCTCTACCGCTCGTGTGAAGACTCGGGTACGAAACTCTATGCTGCGGTACAAGTTTGCAGGCGCGACCAAAATACAATTGATCTACAGGCGTGTGTTACTTATAGCCGAAGCCTGACATAGTTAGACCGTATGTTTTTGAGAAGGCCCCATCCTCCGGCGCCCTCGTCTATTTATCACCATGCTAGCAGAAGCCGTGAAGGATGGTCCTCGCGACGGCTATCCACTGGTGACGACGGCGAAGCGCTACTGGCTTCCCGAGCTTGAGACCAACGCCTCAAATCCTGACGCACTGACCCTCATTCTCCTGCACCCCACGAGTTTCCACAAAGAAACATGGGAGCCCTCGCTCGAACGATTGCTCAAGTGCTCTTCGCAACCCGGGAGTCCTGTCAAGATACGCGAAGCATGGGCCTTGGATTGTCCAAATCACGGCGAAGCTGGACATCTGAACGAGCCAGTCCTGAACATGCCGGAATTTCGCAATAATTGTGGGTACACATCTGCCATAACCGGCGCTTCTTGACGCTTACCACCAACCATCTTCATCCATCACAAAAGTTTCCTGCGAGCGGTATGCACAGGCTGCACATCGTTTCCTCTCGGATGGACCGTACCATGAAGCTGGAGTTGACTTTCGGAGACGGAATCTGGTAGGAATTGGGCACTCGTTGGGGGGCAATGCAATGTGAGTGTTTCGTTTGAGTGATCGTAGTCATGCTCCTGACAACATTTCAGGCTCATCCTTCAGCACATTGAGCCACGCATAGCCTTCAAGTCCCTGATCATCGTCGAACCCCTCATCAGCCCAGCCGGGCCCAGATACCTCAACAAACTGCGCTCCATCCTCGTCAAGGGGGCGCATGAGCGGCGCGACGTATGGCCCGACCGTGCCCAGGCCATGGTGGCACTAAAGAAGCGCGAGCGAACCAAGAAGTGGGACCCGCGCATCACGGACCTCTTTGTGGTGCGTATTCGATGCTCTTTCCCCCTGGTTCTTCCTCGATCGTGTTTGACGTTGATATTTTGGGCGAGGACAGAAATATGCGATTGTGCCACATCCCGGGTCGTACGAGAAGGAAACACCGTATCTCGGTGTCGCTCTGGCGTGCACTCGTGATCAGGAGGCAGTGCGTAGATCTCATTTGCACCTCCATAGGGCTGAGCTGACAGCGGTACTGGAACGTCAGGCGATGTACCGGGATGCAGATGGACCTACGAAACCAGTGCAGGATCTAAGAAAAGTGTGTGCTGCCATCCCCGTACATTTGATCCTCGCGGGTGTGAACGACTTCGTGTATGTATTGACATTGTTTTATAGCCCTGCGCCAGTACATGCTTACAATGATGTTTAATTGCGCAGGCCAGCAAGAGTCCATGAGGCGATACTTGATCCCCAATATGGTGGCAAATACGCAACTGTGCGGAAGATGGCTGGAGTGGGCCATCTGGTATGTCGCCGTTCTATTGCCGGTTCCTACGCTCATACACCGAGCACTCCATAGATTCCTCAAGAAGCACCGGACGAACTTGGTGTCGCGATGTTCGAAGCGCTAGCCTCGAGCAGCGCAAATCCAGTCAGACCTAGGTTGTGATTCTCCCATGCCTGATAAGTAGCCGTCATCTGGTATAGTTGAACTGTCACCCTATGCTTTCAGGAAGCTTTCTCTTCAATATTTTACATAGAACTGTTCAATGTTCGAACTCATCTCAAGTTATTCAATAGGATATACAATAGGAATCATAAAGTAAAAATTGAGTTACTCTCCATTGGTCGTCTCAGAAATGTGGAAGTCACTGCATGTTGATTATAGGTTCGTCCTTATTCTTTATTTTAAGGCTGACAGCCCTTCTGCCCCTAGCCGCGTATACAAGCAGTTCATTGGTTCAGCTTCCAGCTGATCGATATCCAGTTGAAACGGGACGAAGCCGTCTCAGAAAGTCCGGCTTCATAATACGTGTTTACCTCTGCTCCACGTTCTCGATAATCGAGTTCAATATATTTTCGTCATGGGCAGCGAGGATGAGCTCGCGAGTTATCGCGAGCATCCTGGGGACACTACAGCGACCGCCCACTACACACCTATGAGGTAGACGGTTGCCTGTCGGATCTTCCCTGCCCAATCGAAGTCACTCAGCCTAAACTCTGCCTTGCTGGGGACAATTCGGAGGTTGACGTCGCGAACGTCTCCATGTGCGCAGCCTTCTTGACGTAGCTTGGTCAGGAAGTGGTCTCGGACATTTCTAAGGGGGGTATAAGCAAGCTTAGGGTCAAAGCCCGGTGCAGTGATCACCGCAGACCACGTACTGCTGTTCGCTAAGCCACTTCATGACCACCATAAACCAGCCACCGGGGTACGGTACAGCCAGACTGTCGCCCTATGCTTTCAGAACGCTCACTCTTCAATTTTTTGTTTCGTTGTTTGATATTCTACTTGTCGTATTCATTACGACATACAAATATAAATTATTAACGTAGATACAAGGTTCGTTGCTCTCCAATCGTATTTTCACCACTCAAAAATGTGCGGTCGCTGCATGCCGCCCATAAATCTCTTCCTCTACATTGACACTAGCAGCCTCCCCTTTTTCGACGGCGCCAAAGCTGTCCTTCGTGTGTAGTGTGTTTTCCGTTGGGAGACCAGGGACAAAAGAGAGATGTCCGGCGGTTGCTGGCCGTGATCCGTGACCGTGTAACGGGCCCTTGTCGTCGTTCCACGCGGAGCTGAAACCATACGTATCTACAAACGAGCGCTGGGTGTTGATAAGGACGATTACGATCGTAGGATACATCGCCTGTTGGGGCAGGGAAGCTTCTTCAGACGGGGAGAGCGTGTAAGGGTGATGGAAGAACTTACGGAAAGTACGGTGTATGAACACAGGAGGACTTGAACAGCGTATCCAAGAGATGAGCCGAGTTTTGGTGCGTTAGGCTGGGAATCTAACGTCACCGTTATGATCTAGTCAAATTAATTTGCATGAAAAAATACGTGCAATGGTCATAGTTTAGCACTTACTTGAAGAGTGCAGTAGACGAAACCTGACTCAGTCATAACATAGAGCACTTTCTGCACAGCTGACCGTCCTCGATTCAGGCCAAGGTCCCTGACAACGAATTTGCGATGACTCCTGCACATTATTTTGCTTCAGTATGAGCGACAAGACCCTCCTGAACCCAATCGTACCATAATTTGTACGAAATCATCAGGGTCGTGACGACGTTGGTTGACAGGGACAGAATGATACTCGACCCGAACAGCCCGCCATTAATTGTTGAGGAGCCTTTGCGTCCCATGATGAGCGCAATAAACGCCAACGTGGATGCTGTAGCAGAGTCTTTTCAGAATTTCCAGAGATATCAAGCCAGGAACAGCGTCTTACCAGTCGTGCCAACCAACATCGAAATGGGCAGAATCATGACCCAACGCCGGTCGGGAAATAGGACCCACGCCCGCCAAATGACCACCGCGTCGCTGATAATTGGCTATGACGAGTGAGTGCTCATGTGATAGCCGGGAACGAGGACTACAGTTGATGACGTACAGGGAGCGTAGATGTCCACAGGGACACCAAATTCGCCGCCCACATTCGGCCAGCCGTTAGCTTGATCTTGGCTGCGAGCTCCAGATCCGACTGGTCAATAAGTGGCGTTTTGACGCGGTACGCTATGACTGCGAGGTCCGAGGCCCAATACATGGTCGAGATGGCGTAGGTGACGACGGTGATTGCGAACATCGTCCATGTTGCACGGGTCTTGAGTCCTCGACGCCTGTAGATGTAACGGATAAGCAAACACAAAAAAAATAGCCAACTCCAAGGTTTTATCACGCACATGAATATTGCAGTCGAAATGACGAAAAGCAACGTGAAAATGCCTGGTGCAAACATGTCAAGTTTCCGAAAGCATTAATGTAGGATATAGAGATGCTTGGTACCATGGAAAAAAGTCACTGCAGAGAACGCAGCAACGTCCGTCAAAACATTGGTGGCTAGGATTCGAAGCTGCTGCGTTTCTTGAGGAGTCATGATTGCAAGATGGGGTACCGCGACGCCGGCAATGGGGGAGACTTGGGCTGGTTAAATAGGCCAGGCCGCTAGTACAAATTTGAAGACCTATTGTTGGATCTATGAGAACGTTTCAGCCTCCGTGATAGTGGCACCTGCGGAAGGTGGCTAATGAGAGGTGGGACTGCCGGCGACCCTAGCCAAGGGAGTTTTCAAAGCCCCAACTGCCGAGATATGGACGGGGATGAACGGTATTACATGGAAACGTGGTTGATGAAATGGAACAGCCACTATATGTTCGAAGGGTGAAAATCTTGAAGACATATGATCATTGCATGATGATGGGCCTGGGCGTCGATCGGCGATCGACGATCCAACTGGCGATTGGGAATTAAGAGTGTGGTCGCAGATACTATCACTAGGGGGAGTTGTCAAATTCAAAAAGATCTATCCATAAGTACAGATCCACAACAGTTGGCGACATGCTTCAGGGGAGTAAAGCACTCGGTTTTTTTTGTGTAGAATACGGGTAAGTAAATTTCCCGAGGGTAGTGTTTTGTGTTATGAATAGGTCTGCAAAAAAGTGGTTGTGCCTGGAATTTGTCAGAATGATGGTTACAGCATTCACATCAAGATCTTTACATTCGGCGCGTCGGTGGCGTCCCCCTAGTACTTGATAGTAGTGTTTGTTGTGATTTGTTTGTAATGGCTATTGTAACTCAAAGGCAGTCTGAGTTCCTAGTTCAGGGGACCACAAATAGATGATGAAGCGGACGAGGAAGGGGAGAACTGGTGGGAAAGGACGGAGAGACATGAAGAGGACGACGAGGGCGAAGGGGTAGGAGAGGGGACGAAGAAGACGAAGAGGGTGAGAGAGGAGGGACTGAGTAGGGGTGTATATGGACACGGACGCCCAGCCGGTGAATCAACAGGCCCGACACTGGCCTCACCAAACCACGACCACGCAGTTTACCAAACTGCCCGAAACGAAAACCCTCCAAGCGGGCCCACACACGCACGCATGCCCACAGGAGGCAACAGCGTGCTAGCGAGCGTTATACTGGGACAATTTCCTTTTTTCTTTTCTCCTCTCTATCTTTCTATGCCTAATGCCTATGGTACTCACTATGATTCTCTCTAACCCCACTACACTCTCGAAACATCCCGCTACACCACCACGAATGATCTGCCTTCCACGAAGAGAATTTTAATCCCATTGCGTACTTACAACAGCAAATTGTTTACTTTACTATTGGATACTTACTTATCCCCGCTTCTTAGCTCTGTAATGTAGCTTGCCGGCGGTTAAATTCGACTTCATCATCATCATCCTAGTTCAGGGGGGAGAAGGGGGGGTTATGTAGGGTTTTGGTCGACATGTGGTGAGAGACAATAAGGCAAGCTGCAGTGGCTGCATTGAGCATGGTCTGAAAACCAAGGTGACACGCTAGTTGCTAGCAGGATGTGGCTCATGGAGGATGAGTACTTGAGTCTGCATCTAACGGTGAGATCGGAAGCTGTCACTCTCTAAAGAATCGAAAGCAAGTCTTTGAGCGAGCCCGGCCAAATGTACACCCTTGCTTGTACAGAAATACATTGAAAGCCAAGTAAAATGTACCAGACAGAAGCAAATTTTCCCCTTGTTCATAGTTGTTCACAGACTTTGTGTATGGTTGACTTGGAAGCTGGCAATGGAAGTGTAAAATAACTAGATAACAAACCACTCGAATTCAAAATGTCAATAACACCTTACCGATTGATCACGTGCACAATTTTTGAGCTTTCCGACTTCCGACCGCCTTCCTTTCTTCGACTTGTCTCGTGAATCGGGTCTACCATGCCAACGTCCTGCAAATAATGCCCGCGAAAACCGTGAAAACCACCTTCCAAACGGCTCCAAAACGCCAAAAACTCGAACACGGGAAGCAGTCGCGTGTGTTTACGAGCGTGGAGGAGATAAGTGCGGCTTTGCGCAGTCAGAACCAGGAGATCTTGGTTGAAAGTGCGTCCTCTATGTCCTGTTTAGATATAGGGTTCTGACTGTATTGTAGATCTCACCGCTTTGCGAAACCAGCTTTCGATACGGCCTGCAGAAGATAATATTTCTCCTCAAGATGCCAGACTACTCCTTGCCCAGCACTGGATGGAGAATGTACCAGGCGCACATGATATGATCGGCATCTGGGATAACTTGACACAAGTGCGCAGTTGCATTCTTCGTTTGAAGAATCCTAATAACTGAGTTTACAGCGGCAAAACTCCGTTTTTGCGCTCGTAGTGTCCATTTTGTCCTCCCTGCTGGCGCTTTTATCGTCCCATTACACCTTTCAAGCACTTGGACATCCTATCATTAAAATTTTGCTCACGCCGACCTACATGCGTAGACTAAATTCCTACCTCGGCGGCCCGCATGCAGAATTGACTCTGGTCACGCTAAAGCTTTTCAATACCATGTCCGCCTTTGGTGGTGGCCGAGAGAGGAAGTCGGTTCTAGAGTCATTTGGGTGGGAAATCAAGGTGAGCAATCATTATTGGGCTTCGCTGGTTTCTGAAGTATTCTAAATAGTCTCCATCAGTCTCTCTCCAAACTTCTGAACATGCGTCGTAAAGCAAAGACAGAGGACGTCTCTGACGCACTCACGAAGCCAGGTCAGTGACTATTGTATATATACCTTGTTTTACTGACCTTTGCGACAGATATTCGGACGTTTTACGTGCTTTTTCTGTTGTCCTTTATCAGCCCCGACAGTTCCGTGCAAATCAAGACGACATTCATTGAACAACATCGAGACGCCTTCTTGTCTATTTTCAAAGGTTTAATCCAAGATTCTTATCCTGTCATAAGGAAGGTCCTCGAGGTGTGCTGGGCCGGAATCTGGTTGGATCCAAAAGTGAAACGCACTCTCAAAATTAGTCTATTCAACGAAATAACCATATCCCATGTAAGCCCTAGGAAGTCGTTCATACTCAAGATTTTCATTCATGTCTTTTTAGCTCCTCAAACTCTACGATCGTGCCGTCTCAGAAGGCGATGGTCCCGACCACATTCCCGCAGACCTCGTCCACCACTTCCTCCTTGCCATCTGCACCCGACCAGGGGTCGGAATATGCTTCAGGGATCGCGGCTGGTATCCACGCGGGTCCGAAGGCGACTCCACCGATGACGAGCCTGTGCGCGGGAAAATTTATAACAAAATCCTGGCGAATATCTTGAAGAGCCTGAAAGTGAACGAGGACCTTCGACAGCAAGAACTTGCCCTAAAAATCATGGGCGCGTGTCCCGAGCTTGTTTCTGGGTGCGTCTTCTATTGCCTTCCCGACCCTAGTCTTTCTAAAATCTTAACAGATATTGGACTGGGGCGGCGCTGACGCTCGAACCTCGACTCTCTTCAAAATGGATCGCGAACATAGCATTCTTCGGATCCGTCATATCACTACCCGTCCCCACAGCGTCCTTCTACCTCCCCAACACCACACTCCATCAGCCTGCCCCACCTCCGCTCCCAAATATCATCGAAAACATCTTTCCCTCGGTCAACACGAAAGCTCACTTCTCGAAAGGTCTACAGGCGCATTCCGGTCTCGTTCAGCATTGCACAGCGATCGCGCTTGCCAAGTGCCTTGCGAAGTATGAAGATGTTCTCTCTACGTTCAGGGATGTCGAACTTTCGCTTGAGGAAGACGAAGTGGATGGCCAATGGAGTAAACGACGTCGAGACCTCGAGCGGGAGGTGCGTCGACGTGTGCCCGATTTCCAGGTTATCGTCGCTTTCTCGCAACAAAAGTTCGGCGACGTCTCTGCTACTCCAGGTGCCCCCGCTGTTCAGCCCAATCCAACGCGGACGGCGCTCCTTGCGGAGAGTGCGGACCGGCTCCTGTGGATGTACCATCGTTGTCTGCCTCTAGTGGTAGCGGAAGCGAGGTTCGACGTTGGGAAGTTATTGCAGAATTTCTCGATCGAGGGGCAGGCGGCGAAGGCGCAGGATGAGCCGTCTTCAGATGCTGCGACTCGACTGCACGCCGTACGCCAGCTCCATGTCCTGCGGCTCTTGAAGGACAGCAATCAGTTTGAGTGGTCGAGTAAGATGGGTATGTGGTTTTATCCGATCTTTGATATCCACCTGATGTATCCTTCGCTCATCAGGCTCGACTTCGCAAAGCTACCTTGCGGTCCTGTTGAAAGCGTATACGGCATCGGAAAATCCAGCAACACGCACAGCGCTTTCCAATGTTCTGCAACACGTTCTTTCGGAAAGTATCATGTTCCAAGATGACCCAACCGAGTCCCACCTCTGGTTGATCTCACTCCCAACCTCGCAGCGCGCCGGCGGAACGGAGTCGCCTGATGGCGCACCCTTGACCGACGAAAGCGACAGCGTCATCGCATTTTTGGACGACTGCGTCCAGCGGTGCTTGAAGACACCCTACCGCTACATTGAGGACCTCCATTCGCTCGCCAACATAGACGCCCCGGGCTTGGCCGACGGGTTCGATATCCTGCCCAGCCCGCTACTGATGACTGTCCTCGAACAACTCGAGATCAAGGTCGCGAAAACATTGCTTTCGTCCTCCGACGTGCTCGCCCTAGCGTCGTTCGTCCGCAAGTTGGTGTTCCGTCTGGCGAGTAAGCAGCAGGATTTGACGTTCCTGAATGCGGTGATGGGGAAAGTGGATGCGATGCTCAGCACTGACCGGTTGTTCTCTGAGTTCCCCGTCATCTCGGCTGCCATTCGGCGGGAAGTGGAGTTGCTGAAGAGGTGCCTCTTGTCTTCTTCGCGCCTGTCGCCATCCCGAGAAGTGTCTGAACAAGTTCAGGGTTTCTTGGGGGCTGTCGAGCAGATGCCCATCCGTTCGTGGTTTCTTTTCTCAACAAAATGAAGGTTTGACCTGACCAACTCTATATCTAGCAACTTCAAGAACAACAAGCAAAACTACGGCCTTCGAACTTGTGGACTGGCTTCGCCTTCTTGAGAACACCCTCGGAGCTGAAGAGATTAGGCGTGTATCGGCTATGCTTCTCAGGCTGTATCCTCCCGCCCTCGCCCTGGTCCCGGAGCATGTAGACCCAATCGAAAGCTGCGTTTGGAATGGACTGGACGTCGTTTCGAGGTTCCTCGAGATCAGACAATAGTAAGCTGATTGCCAATTTCTCCGAACGTTGAACTCACCATCAACTAGCCTCCGCTTTGACGTCTTGTTCCTTCATGCATCCTCAGTCCAGATTGCCGACGAAACTTGCAGGGATATCCTCGCAGAAATGGCGCTCGGACAAGAACCTAGTCTCGTGGAGGTGAAGAGTGCCGTTTGTCTAATCTGTCACCGCTTGGTGGATCAACGGGATGATGACCAGACGATGGGACTGTTCCTTCTGTTAGCTTCGATCCTAAGGCGTTCGTCGACCGCCCTCCCTGCAATTGATTTCGCTGCCCTAAAGGAAGCTGTCTTCGTCCGATCCCCGGTTATCAAGGCTAGCTTAGTCTCAGATTCCCTCACAGACGCTGCGCGTAAAGGTACCAGAAAATAGCGTCGTCACCCGAAGTCCTACTAACGAGTATTCAGGGCTTCATACGCTCGTGGGAGATATCCTCAATCCAACGAACCCATCAGACAGAATATTGATCAGCGACACGAGTGCTCACTGGCTGGAGGCGCTAAGTTCGAGTCTGACCGCTGTTCCCATCGAGGTATAGACGACCTCTTTAAGCCTTCGCCGTTTTCTCATCATGGCCCTCAGAGATCGTTGGTATCCATCTGGATCAAATATTTCCAGCCCGACGACCTGTTCAACATCTTAGACGCACTCTTGACCAACATAGGGATGCCGAATTCATCCGCGTTAGACCTATTGGGCGATATCCTTGCAACGTTGAGAGCGCTGACGGACGCAGAAGCACACGTGGAGAGGGAGTTGATCCGAAGGCTGTCTCAACTCGTGGCGTTGCGCCCGGTGCTGGCCGAATCCACTGTCTTGGAGGACCTGATTGCTGTCGCGGTCGAGGCGTCTATGCCTGCCTACTGTGCTGGAGGACGTTGCGGAGAGGCTATGGAAGAAACAAGCCTCGTCAGCATCGTACGACGGGCGGAGCTGCGCTGGTCTCGACATTTGCACCCTGCGTTGGCGGATCTCTCGATTGAGGCCTTCTTGACTCAGGATTCGTGGTCGGCGTCGACTGTGGCAATTGTTTCGGGACTTATTTATCGGAGATGGTTGTGCAGGAACGACTTCGTGTTGTGGCTTGCAACCGATCATTGCGCTCGTCGCTCCTCAGAGCATCTCGCCAACGTCGTGCACGCCTTTCTCAACAGCTCTCTCGCTCACGATGAAACAATTGAGGCCGCAGACAGTGATGTCTGGCTACCCCAGTTTTCGCGTCTCTTAGCGGCATTGTTAGATGACCAACTACCGGAAGACACCCAGTCGATGAGTGGTGCTTGCATAATCCTCATCATGCGGTTGATCCCCTCCAGGACGTCCGATTTGGTCTGCGAGATCATTCGCACCGTTCAAACTTCTCCAGTGACAAAGCTTAGCACACACCTTCTGTCCGCCGCACGTCGGTTTCGCTTAACGTCTCCCTCGAAAGCTACACCTCTTGTGACGGAACTGGTAAACCATGGGATCCAGTGGGCCGTGAGGTTCCTTGCAGACCATGGGGATGCTTCGTTTGAAAGGGCGTTTGAGGATTTAAGTAAGCTATTCTTCGCGGTATCAAAGTATATGCCTGACTCTTTTTGTCTGCATTGTTTAGCTTCGCTCGCGGAGTCTGCATCAGGAATTAAACCTCACTTTGTGGAAACGCTTATGGGAGTGGTCATTCAAAACCGCCTGATGAATTTGGCTGCCGTTCGATTGATCACAACTCTCTTATCCAATGTGCCTCTCAAAGTGTGTTGTCCATTGACGTTAGTTTGCGACATCCTTCTGATTACTATATTAGCCGGTTGTTGTCAATCGCCATCTCCAAAGCATCTTGCAACACCCGAACTTCTTCAAGCTCTGTTCCACTCTGGGGCCCGACGATTCCGCGATACGGGATGCCGTCGTCCGATTATTACATGTCCTCTTCCACCTTTACCCCTCGAACACTTGTCAAGTCACGCACGTGGAGCCCTTAGTTCGCATCTATCGCGGCACCTTATCACCTGCTGACGGTCAAATTCTATCGGTATTTCGTCTTTTCGAGACCGAAAAGAAGGCTTCAGTCACAGCCCTGCTCAGTAGATGGTCGTCAACTCCCAATTCTCTCTCTAACACATCGTTGGAGACCGTGCAGAGCCTTGACCCTATTTTGGTACTCCGAACATGCCTCAACTTCCCCCGTTGGCGGCGGCTGGGGGATCTATCAACGGAAAAGGCTACGGCTCACGACGCGCAACTATATGATCCTGTCTTCCTGATCTTGCTTATCGCTCAAACTCTCGTGGACAACGTCCCGGACTCTGCTTTCGCATGGGTCGAGCTCTTCAGGACAAACATCGTCAGCTTGCTCATCAAGGCGCTCTCATCGAAAGACGGTGCAATCCGTGAGGTGGCACTGACCCAGATTGTAGCATTGTGGAAGCTTCTTGAGGTCAGCACCAATCCATACTCTCCATTGACTTTTTCTGACCCCTCGTTGTTTAGACTGCCGATTTGCAAGAACGTCCTCATGTACTTCATATTTTAAACTTATTGAAGGATGTGCTGCCTTCTCCGACAGACGCGGATGAGCCCCCACGACGACTCCCTTCCTACACCACGCTCCTGCTTCTACAAGCCCTTCGAGGAATATTCTACCCCTCCAATTTCATATATCCTCTCACTGCCCATTTCCTCCTGCAGCGCCCCGAACTGGACACGAACGACGTGCCGATGCTGTACAACATGCTATACAGCAGCTCCGACGACTGGAAGAAGGAGCGAGGATGGATGATCCGCTTCCTGTCTGACGGGATGATGAGCACTGACGACTGGCGGGTGCTCAAGGGAAGACACACCTGGGACCTTCTGGCCAGCTTGTTCCAGAGCTCGGAAGACGACCGTACCTTACGTGGCGGCATACTAGAGGTATGTACCAAGGCATTGCATAACGTGATGTATATACTCATGTTCATTTTGAACAGGTTCTCGCGAATCTAACCTGCAATGCTCAAGCCACCACATCGCTGGTTTTGAAGTCGGGGCTGCTGTCGTGGATCGAAATTCAGCTCCTCACATCCAAAGAGATCAACATTGTTGAGTGGGTAAAGATCCTCGACAACATCATGACCATTTCGAACCCGGAAAAGTTGGAGTCGTCGACAAACGGCGAATGGCGTTCGGTGATCTGTCGATGCCTGGTGGTCTTGTTGGATGGTTCTAGATCGTGTACGTTTCCCCGCTCAAGTTTGACTTATTACGGCTCACTGCATGTTTATTAGTCAACCCTACAACCTTCCTGCTCGCTGTACAGGCTGTCTTGAGGCTAAGTCTTCTGCCCGGTTCTCAAGTCTCAGGGCTCCCTGTCCTCCTTGAACACTCCGTAGAAGGTCTAAAGCGTTTAGAATCATCCACGACTGTGCCACCCACATCAATTAGGACTCTGCCTCTGCGGCATCTACCTCGTCCGCTATACCGATCACGCGAAATCCACGATCAAGTCCAGTGTGATGACACTTTGCAGATATGGGGAGCAGCCGTGGAAGCACTTTGGCGCATCTCCATGACTATGGAAGAGGCGTCAGGGACTTGGGATGCTGTAATGTGTAGGATGCTGGTCTGGAGGGCACTCGTTGGCGAGAACAGCGACGTGTCTGAGTGGGCGAGGACGCAGGTTGTTCGTAACATGGCAACATGATGAATGAGATGAGGAGATTCATTTCTTGCTCCTGGCTATTCCTCCGGCTCTCGGTGCTTACGGTGACCTGGATTATCGTGTAACTTGGCACTGGTGTAAATGATATTGTAATTTGTACTTGCCATCGAACGAAGTAGGCAGATCTAATGTAGGCAAAGGTCGGAGATATCTAACGTTCCTCCCACAACGCAAGACTTTCTGTCAAACCTGTTCGTTCTTTGAGGCCTTGCCACCAGAGAACAAAGCGATACAAACACGACACGTCCCAATTCAGGAAATACAGCAGTCGCGACGCGACGCATGCTAAGATACTACCATATGCATATTATAATTAATATAGGTAAGTCAGGGAACATCTCTGAAATTCACATACATAAGCATAGACAGTACTAGTCCTAGTCATTCAGCATGTAAAAAAAGCCACCAAGCCATCAAGTATTATTCGAGGGATCGAGGCGAGGGACGCCACTTATACTCAACACTGCCTCGATATTACCTCTCCACGAGGCTCCCTTCCGAGCGCCTCTGACCAAAAAAAAAGCGCAGAAGCGCCAGCCTATCTTCTCTCTTCGTCTTCCTTGACATTTATACCCCCAACTCTACCTTCATAGAGCCCTCGTGACTAGGCGCCAGTGGGGCATCCGAAAATCGTCGTAGGAGGGGAAGGTAAGGGTCTGCGGACTCTGGGTATTCCAGTGGTCCGTGACCTTCCACGGTGTCTTGGTCTTCAAGGTGTTGATGGTGAGCCTGTGCGTCGTCTGGTTATGTTTCTATCGTGGAAGAAAAGAAAGAAAGGTACGCCTTACCGCCTTTCCGAGCGCGGCCAAAGGATCTGTAGTCGCCACTGTCGCTTGTGAATGGAGTGGATCCAGGGAGTCAATGTGCTCTAAATCTTCTCCATGCCGCTCTTCCAGCCTTGAATCCTACCCATCTCTTTAAACACACACACCCAGCCAAAAAAAAAACGCATCCCAACGTACCTCAAAGCGTGCTTCCTTCTCCTCCTCCGGTGTCGCACTCAAAGACCGCGGCAACAGCCCAGATCCCAGATCCCCAAAATCCGGATACACCAAAGCACCACCAAACCCCTCCTCCGCCTCCTTCAACTCCCGCGCCAGCCGTTTATTCTCCGCATACAGCGTCAGCCTAATCGACTCCGCCACCCGCCACTCATCTTCCATCCTCCCCACCCTCTCCTCCAGCTCCTTCACCTTGTTTCCCAGCCTCGCGTTCTCCCCGCGCAGGTGCTCGACCTGTGTCTGGGCCGCCTGCATCCCGTGTTCCGCTTTGTCTTTCGCATCTCGGAGCGCCTCGACCCCGGTCTTCAAGATCGTATTCTCCCTCTGCGCATGCGCCAGCCACGCCCTCAACCGCCCCTTCTCCTCCTCCCTCTCCCTCTCTTTCTCCTCCCTCTCCTTCTCCTTCTCCTCCTTCCCCTTCCCCTTCTCCTCCCCGCACACACCCCTTCTCACCCCCCCACACCCCCTCTGCGCCTCCTCCACCCTCGCCGCCGCCACACTCACCGCATGCCGAACCTGCGCCGCCGCGTGCGCCCGCACCTCCTCCAGCCGCCGCTCGTACGCCGCGTGGATCTCGCCCAGCTGGTGCGAGACGAGGATCTGGGTCTGGTCCCAGGCGCGTTTGAGGACGGGGTGCGCCGCGGCGGCGGTGGTGGTGGTGGTGGTGGTGGTGAGGGTGTTGGTGATGTTTGGGGGGGCGATGGTGTTGGGGCTGGTACTACTACTGGTATTGGGATTGATACTGCTGGGATTGGGGTTGTGCGGTGGTGGTGGTGGTGGTGGTGGTGGGTAGGGGTGTGTGGGGCCTTGCACTTGGGGGTAAAAAGTGGGGGCGGATTGAGTACCGAAATGGGGTCTTTGCTGTACGTGTGCGGTGTTGATGTTATGCCCTTGGTACGTCGGTGTGCCGGCGTGTCGCTGCCTCTGGTGTACGGCGCCGCCCTGTCGATACAGGTACATCTGGTTTTGGTTTTGGTTTTGGTTTTGGGTCAGCTGTGGTTGCGTATAAAATGATGACGACGACGACGACGACGAAGACGGCTGCTGCTGCTGTGGATGAGGTTGGTGCATAACGAGAGATTGGCTCGGAGAAGTCAACTGTAAAGGGTCGCTGGATACACTGCCGGTTAAAACGTCTTCAACGAAGGCCGCGATATTGAAGGGCGTCCCACCGTCCATGACGCGACATTCATAGTCTACGGTCAGACTGCCATACAGGTTGATACTGGAATTGGTCGATTATGGATGGGTCACGATCACAGGCTGCCATACTGGAGAATAAGCGTGGGTATGTAAGGTCTGCCAAATGTCATGTGATGGACGGAATAGGTGGAATCCAAGGCTGCTACTCGAAGACACGATTATGAGGTCTACGACCTTGTGTTTAGATAGTAATCGATGGCTGGCTGGATGAGAACGGATCGAGAATTGCATCGGCATAACAACATGGGGCGGGCATATGCATAATGGGATGTACGTGCGTAAATGTATGTATGTATCATACGTATGAGCTGGTATAAGTATAAGCATCAATGATACTAAAGCATGTAGTAGTAGTAGTAAGAGTCCTCTGTCAAGATCAAGTTATAATACAAGTAAGCTTAAATGCAAGAAGGTAATACAACAACGTCATAAAACAGAGTTGAAGTGAGTATAAGCACACCCGTACCGAAGCTCACGCAGAGTCCTTCTCTCTCAACCGCCGCCTGAGCTCAAATATCTGCGCCGGATGTAACCCCGCGACATCCCTCGACTCAGTCGGGTGCGTCATCAAACAATGTTCAAGCAGGTCTTCCCAGCTCGCGTCGGCAGAGAACGACGTAACCCTAACCAACGCCGCACTCGATCCCGATCCGAAACCAGTAGCATCCAGCTTATCATGCGCGAGCCTACGAAACGACATATCACCATCAGCCAAATATCCCCATCAAAGCCAGCATACAAGAAAAAGAAAAACATACCGACACGCACGACACTCGAGAAGCTCGTCTACGGAGCGGTACATGAGGTCCACATGCTCGAGCTGGAGCGTGGCCTTGCGTGCTACGGGTATGCGGTTCAGCAGCGCATCCCTGGTGGGCACCCAGCTCGGGTGGGGGGAGAGCGTATGTTCCTTTGTCGGTGCGTCTGTGGTGGTGGTGGATTCGCGGGGCGGAGGAATGCTACCCGTTGACAATGGCCGGCGTTTGTGGTGAAGTTCGGTGGGTCTGGACGGTAAGAACAGGGGCTCAGCATTCTCGGTCGCATTAAGAGAGGTGGGGGGATGGGCGAGGATGGGTCCGGCGCTGTGGCCGCGTTTCAGAGGTGAGGGGGTTACGTTCGAGAGAAGGAAGAGTGGAGGAGGAGGGGGTGCGATTCTATCGAGGGGGGTGAGCTTCGGCGAGGGATACGCCAAATCGTAAAGCATCGTGTCATTATCTATTTCCGAGAATGCAGTCGCCGACGACGATAACGCCGGCGAGGCCGAGCGTGAGCTCTGCGCAGAGGATCGGGGGAACGCCGCCGGCGGGACACCGAGTGTATCGGAAGCAATCTCCCGTGAATGTGTAGTCGGTGGCGAAGCCGAGCGCGAGCCCTTCAACGACGACCGCTGGCGTCCTACCACTGCTGCTGCTGCAGCCGGAAGCGGACCATAACTCCGCGACCGCCTGAGCTCACGGAGACTCCGGCGCGCCGACGCATCATCCACCACCATACGGCCCCCCCCCTCCCCAATGAGCACCTTCACGCGTTCCCGGGCAATATCCCGCTCCTGTCGGAACGCCACACAATGCGCCTTCCACCGCTCCTTCTCCTGCTGCTCCCTGAAGATGACCTTCGTGCAGACGGTGCGGAGGTTCGTGAGCTCCGTGTGGATGCGCTCTGTGTATGTGCGGAAGGTGGAGTCGAGGAAGGTGACTATGGGGGACGAGGGTGATGCGAGGACGTGGGATGTGAAGTTCCCGGGGCCGTGGTATGGGAGCGGGATTTGGTAGCCGTTGTTGTCGTCGTCGTCGTTGGGGTCTGTGGGCTGGTGGCGGCGGGGCATCTTGATGGGTTCGGGGCGGCGGCGGTTCATCGTCCTGACGATGCCGAATAGTGGGATGTTTTGTTCTTGGAGTTGCGATGCACTTCTGGTCTGGGAGTAGTAGCGTAAGTCGCGAGCGAACGCATGGAGTCCTAGACGAAGTATTTGGCACACACACACACACCTCGGGGGTACTCGTCTTCCAGACGTTCGTAAAGTTCATCCCTCAAAGGAGGAGGAGAGAATTAAATACCAACAGAAAGCGGGGGTAAAAACAGCGGGGGTAATTGTTCCAGGCGAAAAAGTCCCTGAACCAGCAGCAACAGCAGCGCTTTCAGAACAGTGAGTGAGCGAGAACAAGGCGGTTCAAATATGGACCCACAGACCTATCCTTTTAGCAGGCAGCAGCATAATTAGCACGTCAAGCTTCGAAAGCCGGCGAACAAAAGAGACAATAAGAGGCTGAGGGGTGGGGTTACCTCATGTCGACGAAAACAATAAGGGAATCAGATTCTTCCGCGGTAACCCCCCATAAGCCTTCCATTCTAGTATTGGTTCCGCTTCGACGTGCTCACGGCTATCACTGAATTTGCGTCCGCGAAAAATCTTGAGTCTTCAGCGACTCATTGTGGTGGTTGTTGGTGGGTAGGGAGGGATTTTGTGCAATTGTCGAGCAATTGTTTGATGTTGTCATCAATGCTTCTCTACCCCATTTGGGAAACGGAGACGCGAATGCACGACTTGTGGCTTCTGGGTCAGGCAAGGGAGGAGTACGGTGCTAGGCAGGCATGGACAAAAGATATGCGAACATACGGCGCTCCAATTTTCAAGTTTGAGAGTTGGGCGTCCCAATTCCAGATTCTAGTAGTGGAAGAGGCAGTATGACGAGCAAAGATCATAAACCTATCTTATATGCTTCACCTCGATGCTCTCCACCAAAAGAATCGCATGCAATGTCATATGAAGATATCCATCGTAATCGTAAATCTATGTGCATAACACAACAGTCAAGAGATAACGAGGTGCGAGATCATTATGATACAAAGTCAACTCGGAAATATACAGTGCAGGGGGGCGGGGGGGGGGACACAAATGATACATACATAGATACACTTGAGTTGCGTTTTGATATATGCTATGCTCCATCCACAATCTGTAGCTAGGGGAGGATGATTTCTGAAAGCAACATAACGGAGAGTGACAACGAACGTCCAGCAGTCAAAACAAAACAAAAAAACGATAACGAAAAAAAAAAAAAAAAACAGCGAAAGAAAAAAAAAAAACACAAAACGTCGAGCAAGTCAATATATGCACACCTGACTAGCCTCATCACCTGAGCACGAAACCGGTCATCTTGCTGCTCGTCAACCGCTGCCTCAGCTCCGCAACCTGGCTCGGACTCAGACGCTCCAAATCCTCGCACGATTTCGGATGCGCCATCTGGCAATGACCGACCAGCTCCGGCCACGTCGCTTTAGCCGGGAACGACATCGGCTTCATCCCCGGTTCCACCGTTTCCGCCGATCTAGAACAAAGGACAAACATCAAGCTCAGAAAAGCCCACCACAAGAACGTTTTTTTTTTCAAATAAACCCAACGCACCTGCACATCCGACAAAGCAACTGACCCCCCCTCGTCTCATACAACAAATCCATATGGTTAATCCCAATCCTATTCCTCACCGGCGTCTTCGCACCCGCACCGTGCTTGATTTTCCGCTCGCCTTTCCCCTCCGCCGAAGGTCTAGCCACCCCAGGCTCCTTAGCACCCTCTCGTGCACCAACAACACTCTCAGGCTCAGGTTCCCGCTGGGGCTCCTCACTGATCTCCCCCTCCTCCAGCTTAACCCGCATCCGCTGCCTCGCCCGCTCCCCGTTGGGCTCCGTCCACGACCTGACAATAGACCTGCGTCCACGCCCCGCCTCCCGCTCTTCACCCTCACCCGCAGCCGCACCACCTCCAGCCGCAGCCGCGTTCTCGCCTTCGCTTTCGTATTCCTGCCGATCCCGCTTCCGTGTTACAACCGACATCCCCGTGTCCGCGGTACCTTTAGTCGACCCCTCCAGAGCCGAGAGCGGTGCGTTAGGCGTAGTAAATGCACGTCGCTGCGGCGGCAGAGGCTGGGCCACGACGGGTACCGTAGCAGGGCGCACTGTGCGTGAATCCGGGCTGGGAGCTTGCAGCGCCTCGACGGGGGTCCTGGGAGGCCAGACGTAGTGCGCAAAAGGGCCTGCTGGGGGAGGCAAGGGTGGAGGAACATGAGGGATGGGTTGCGGGGCGTTCATGGTCGTGTTCAGGGGAGGGGCGGTGGTGGATGTGTTTTGAGGTAGCCAAGGTGGGGGTGGAGGTGGGTGAGGAATATACTGCTGCTGCGTGATGGCGGATGGACTGGGACGTTGCGGTTCTGGTGCTGGTGCTTCTACGGTGGGGGATGAACGCGCGGCAGACGAGGCAGGACGCGAAACGACCGGGCCCGGCGTAGGGGCGACATCCTTCACGGCTGGGGTCGAGGTCGTAGCAAGGTGTTGAGGTACCAAAGGCGTCGAAGCAGCTTTAGGAGAATACCGTTGTTGTTGTACCTGTGGTCCCGATTGTGATTGAATATGCGGAGACGGACGTTGAACCGCCGAGCCAGGACGCGACCCAACGACATCCACCAGGTTCGGCTTCGCCTGCATCGCAGTCGGCGTCGTAGTCATATTTTGAGCTACCCACGGTGGAGGCGGAGGTGTAGGCATAATATACTGCCGGGCTTGCTGCGGCGCGGTGGGCGGTACACTAGGACGCCGTACTGGTGCATCCACCGACCCCTGACGGGACTTCCCACCCACCGTGCTCTCCTCCACCGCACCCGGAGTCGTAGACGCCTTCCGCGACGCCCACGGCGGGGGCGGAGGTGCGGGCGGTATATCCTGCGATGCTCGAGCTCCAACTGGGCGTTGTGCCGGCTCTGAGCCTTGTGCGTGTGGGAATACAGGCTGAGCAGGGGGCTGCGTGGATAAACGTTGCCCAGGCGACACCGGCCGCGAGAGGCGCGACATGGGCGGTGACTGGCCCTGAGGCAGCTGAGAGGGAGTGTGTCCGGCCACTGATGCTGATGCTGATACTGACACTGACTCTAAAACGGGTGTATTGGCAGCAGGAGACTGAAGACGAGACGCCGGCCCGGGAGTCGGGGTGTGAGGTGGTATGGCTACACGTAAGGCAGGCGTAGGTTGTGTTTGTACTTGTGGCTGAAGTTGAGCTTGTGCTTGTCGCCGAGGTTGCGATTGTGCTTGCGGTTGTATTTTCGACGTCGGCGAAGGCGATCGAAGATCAATCACACCCGCTTTTTCATCCTGACCCGGCGTTGAAAGTGGTCGGGGTGGAGGTGGCGGCGATTGCGGTTGCGGTGGATGAGGACCCCTCAACACCAACACATTTCCATACCCGGGCATCGGCACAGGCTCTTGCCGCTCCCCTCTCTCATTGATCTCCTCATCCTCCCTGAGTGTATGCACGGGGACAGCCTGCGGCCGATGCCACAGTTGCGCATCGGTGTCCCCTTGTTGTGCATGTGCGTGTGCTTGAGAGTGGACCGGGGCAGGGGCAGGGACGGAGGGATCTTCGCGCACCGAAGACTCCAGCTCATGTGGGGCTGGTGCTGGTGCGATGGAAATTGGCCCCGGCGGCCTCGTGTGTGATTGTGGACGAGGGTGGGGCTCTGGGGCGTGAGCGTGACGTGAAGTTCCCATGATCGGGGTGGGAGGGGACCTCGTGGCGATAGAGGACACGGACATGGACCGCGCAGCCGACCCCGCCACGCGTTTCGTGCGTGCCCGATCGCGATCACCAACCTCCTCGTGGTCGTCATTCTCCACCTGCTGGAACTGGTGCTGGTGTTGTTGCTGATGCTGATCGTGAGTGTGATGCTCATACTGCGCCTGGGGGCGATAGTGCCCTTGTTTCAGAGACGGACTGCGGTCCGAGTCTGGGGTGCCAACAACCGTGGATGCGGATTCGCTCCCCCGCCTCGTGTTGTTCGTGTTCATGTGCATGTCTAGAGTGTCCACTTGCATTCTTAGGTCCGGGGACTCGGTCTCGCTCTCCGGTGTTGAGAATATGCGCGCCGTTACCTAGCAAAGACAACGAAAGGCAGAATTAGATACATCTAGCGACGAGCACGAAAGGGAAATGCTCAATACCGTCTGCACGTCCCTCAACTTCCTCTCCGCATTATACCTCAACAACCGCTCCACCTCCAGCTCCTTCACCTTTTCCGCCAACTGCATCCTCACAACCTCCAACTCCTCCCTTACCTCCCTCTCCCTCTCCCCCTGCCCCTGTCCCTGTCTTTGTTCCTGCGCCATCCGCATCCTCTCCACCTCCGCCCTCACCCTCTCCAACTCCCTCCCCACAACCCACGCCCCCCTCCTCGCCTCCTCCACCTCCCTCCCCATCCTCCTCGCCTCCTCCCCAACCCTCTCCCTCTCCTCCCTCACCCTCACATACTCCCCCTCCAGCTCCGCATGCACCCCGCGCTCGTGCTCAATCACACTAACCAGCTCCCCGTGCATACGCGCCATCTCGGATTGGACGCTTAGGAGGGTTTGGGACCAGGCGTTTTCGTAGAGGTGGCGGATGGGGGAGAGGGCTTTGGCCGCGTTTTGCATGATGATGGGGTGTGTGGGGTGCGTGGGCGGTCTGGGGTTGGTGCCCGGAATGGTTGTGGTTGTGGGGGAGGGGGCGGGGGTGGCTGTGGTTGCGGTTGCGGTTGCGGGGTGGGCCCGGGGAGTGGGGGCGGCGTTGATGTCGATGTTTGAGGTGGACGTCGAAGTGGCAGTTGGAGTGGGCGGGGCGCGTTGGAGGGCGACTGGGGAAGCGAGGATGTTGTGGTGTACGTTTTGATTGGCGCTCGAGATTGAGACGGAGGATTGCGTTGGGGTGGCCTGGGCAGACGCCCGCCGGGAGGGCGCGCGCGACTGTGAGGGTTGGTGTGGTTGTGCCTGTTGTTGCGGTTGTGGCTGTTGCGGTTGTTGTTGTTGAGGTTGATGTTGCTGCTGCTGTTGTTGTTGTTGATTTCGCTGGCGTCCGCGCTCCTGCCATTGTGGAAGGGCAGCCTGTTGGCGGCCTGCGATAAGAGACGGGGCGCGATTAGAGAAGCGTTCCTGTGAAGTACAAAAAGTTGCGAGACTGACCACTGGGTTCGAACGTTCTGCCTGTAGAGTCGTACATGAAAAAATTCGGGGGCACGTCAGGACGCTGTAAAGAACCATACACGTTATTTGTACAACCTGCTGAAAATCTATAAGAACAATCCCCACCTCGATGTTCGATTCTGAACGCCGCCGCTCATTCGGACGATCCAGTGGGATCTGTTGAGGCTTGCCTTGATACGCAGCCAGTACGGAAGATGGAACATTCACCACGCGCTGGGGCTGGAAGAAAGCGAATCAGCGAGGCCTTCTGCAGACGAAAAACCTAAAACGCACCGCTTGTTGCTGAGCTTGCTGGTGCTGGTGCTGATGCTGCTGAAGATTCCGTTGTGTAGCCGTCGGATTTTGATTCTGATGTACGCGTCCATCACTATCTGCCCTCTCCCGCTCCCCGCGCGTCTCCTGGACCTGCCCACCCGCGCCCATCTTGACCGGCACCCTCCACCGGTTCATCGAATCACTAAACAACGCCCGATTCGACGCCTCGCTAGGAACCGGGTTGGTGTTATCGCCCATCGCAGAATCTGGGGATCCCCGTCACGGTTCAAGGAAGAAGGCTATACGCGAAGCAATTCGAATTGGTGGATCGTCGGTGGTATGACATGCGGTTTTCTCTCGGTGCAAAAAAAAGCACAGGAATACAAAGGATAGAAGAGAATTATACGAGGGCAGAAGTGGTCGTGAGGGAAGGGGGGGGAGTGGCGGGGTTCTCGCACGATACGGAAGTTTTAACCTTTATACGATCGACATATTAAGAACGAGGCGAAAAGCGTGCCTTACCTAACCCTTCCTTATCTCCATCCGTGGCTGCCTCGTTACACGCTGTACCTTAAACGTCGACTTGCAGCCGTCCTGCCTGCTTCCTCCTTGCACCTCCCACGCCGTTGCCTCGTTTTTGATTCCTCATCATCCTGCAAGCAAATCGAAGGTTCTCGACGATTGTCTTATGATTCCGTGTCGGTCAGTTGGCCTTTTTTTAATTTAGTTCGTCGCCATAAAGGACTTTCCATGGTCATGGTTCATCTGGCATCTTCCAAGGTTTTCTACTCATCATCTGTCTATTGTTTGAAGCCTCGCTCAAACAGTTTCTTTGAACTGGGCTCTCAGGCCTCGGGATCTATCGTCGCTCCATCTGGGTATGTCCTGTGAAAGAAAAACGTAACGTAGACAACTTGCTGCTAGTGGTACCCGGTCTTCGAAGCCGTCTATCGCGATAACTTATCTGTTACTAATATCTAACAATACACCCGATCGGGAAGATCGGTGAGCTGGGAAAGAAAGTACCCTAACAGTGGCGCACGAGGTCTCAAGGAATCAAATGTGGCGGGGAACTCACCATATGATCAGTAATCCCGTCCTTCGATCGTCAGTGAATTGCAAAACGGTACCTCATGCAGACGCTTCAACGGCTTTTCGGAGATGGACCAAAACCCTTACCGATGTGTAATTCTCTCTATCAAAGACATGAAGGGATCATTGAATGAATCATAAAACCTTGGTACCCTGGCCCTCAGACCTGATTTGCCTAGATGTCTACCTGGTGCATGGTATTGATCATATTATAAAACTTGGCACGTCGGTTAACGAGATAGGAAAAACAGGTGTGCAAGGAAATTCAAGCCATGCAGGGCTGCATTGACAGATCGCAACTACTATTGGCGATCTTCCATACAAGCATTATGCGTGGCAGGGTCTACAACTTGACGTGAAAAGGCTCCGCATCCCATTTTTGTATTGCAAGTGACTTCACCATTTTAATCAATTACCAAGGGACATCGTGACGTAACACCACGAGCAGCAAACTCGACGACGATATATACATAGAATTATATTGATAATAACGTTACCCAATGGTATGTACGTATACAGCGGATACGTGGGACGCCAGGTGACATGCCAACCTCTGACCTTGAACAGACTTGTATCACACATTCCGCCTGTCCCGCCTTAACTACCGTTGCCAGCTCAATAGGAAATGGCAGAAGACTTGGCGTCTCACGGGAAAACGTCAGCGGGATCTGAGGTTGGTATACATACGCAGGATTTCAGAGCGCCAGGAGACCTCAGAGATAGAGCCCGGTGCGTGGTTTTCACCAAGACAAGATTATGAGATTGTGCAAGTTGACTGGGCACGCAGCTGCAGATATTGCAAGGTAAGACGCGACCTGGGGGACAGCAAGGCCCAGAGAGTGCTCAGGCGTATTCACCGTAGCGAGTCAGAGCAAGGAAGACAAAAGTATCCAGGTGGACAGGCACCTGCCGCTCGTCACCCACCTGGGAAGGGTGTACAATGTCATATCTTTCTAGCCTCCTCGCGAAGGGTGTAGGTTAGTTGTAGAGTTACCAGTACTTGTGAGGCTGGTATCGGGACACAAAATTGAGAGGACGGACCAGAGGAAGATACGCCGCGGGCAGAGGTTGATTGACGTCGATAGGAGCGTTCTGGTGGTGATTTCAGTGGAAGGGTGACCAGAAAACGCTTTCCGATGCTCCCCTGCATCTCGAGCAAGGCAGTGATAACGAGTGGGTTGAAGACGGTGCCAGTGAATCTTGAGAAATTTCACGCCAATGGCCAGACAGCGCCCTAGCCTTCATAGACGGCTTGGTGCACTAGAACGTAGATAGTCAAGGAAAGCCGGTGAGCAGAGAAAAAGTTGCAAAAACTCGGGCGGTGCTCGCCTCCACTGCATCCCACACCGCGATCACACCACCAAAGATACTGCCCAGAGAAAAACATGGCCGCAGAGTCATTCGAGTGACGTCCTGCATGTCGGTGCTAATAATGGAAATACGCCTGGTTCACCAATGCATTCTGCCCCCGGACGAGAGGCTTGGGGACGTGGCCCACTTTTCGCGGTGGCTTGTTGACCGTCTGATATCCCAGGTAAATATTAGTTTGGCATCACCACGCTAGTACTTACACAAGTCGGTGTCATGTGCAAGTACAACCACGATATGCTTCAGTCTCAAGTGTCCATTGCTCTTTGCACGAATATCCAGCCTGACGTCCTATTGACACTGTCAAATACTAGAGACTTCATATTAGTTTAAACGTACGTCAACAGAATAGTCTAGCATGACTTGTTGGTCGGCGTGACAATTGCGCGATGACGAATGCGGGTGCAGATGATCAAATAATTATGGTTGAACCGTGACCGCGTCACCAATCTATGCCATTGATAGGCGCCATGTCAGAAAGCAGTTCTGCTCGACTCTACGATGAACTTGGATATCCGTTCCCTGCCGTACGGCGTGGACCAACTGACCGTCATACGATCTATCTCTGCCATTGTACATTCAAAAGAGTTTGCTACTCAGTGCCTGGAGCGCGGACGTAAGGACGTAGAAAACGCGAGCGAACGGCTTACTAACTTTGCAGTCAAACTCAACCCGAGCAGAGCAGGGGGAGTAGGTAACAATGGTTCAGGACTATTGACTTTCGACCGCCCCGAGGTTGGGTCGAAATTCCTGGAATGGGTCAAGGACCACCCGTTTGAGATCGAAGGCAGGAAAGTCAAGTTTTCCCCAACCCATAGACCTCCGCTAGGTCAAGCTCTGCAACTGCAAAAGACATCCTACGTCGATCCAGAACGTGAGGAGAAACGTCAGAAAATCCTTGCTTATCTGCAGGAGCACGGCCGGTTTCTAGTCGAGGCGGTCCAATTTGGATTGTTGTACCGACCCAATTATCAACATTCATCTCGCGCGTTTTCTGTGGAATGGGAGCGAAATTGTACGAAGGATACTGTCGGATGCTTGACCTTTGATTATGATCAGAGAGTCATCCGGATTACAGTTCGTTTCGCTTCTTCAGTTGGTTTCCCTTCACCTCATTCCTTATCCAATCGCGCAGCTCGGAGATGACATCAGTGATAACACCCGCTCCAGTATTGCGATAAACCTAGCAAACATTCAGAAAATTTACGTTGGTGATGATTTTGGCCCATGTGCGTACGATAACTTGCTGTGATCTGATACTGACAGTACAATCAAAAGATCTTTGTTTCGACCTTTTGATACCTCCCACCCTCGAGGAGCACAAAATTCACCGATCATTGACTGGTGACAGGAAATTAGACAGCAGTAGATATAAGCGCAGGCTCGGATATCTACATCCAGGGCATCAAATAGTTGCTCCATACGCGCAACACCTACGCATTCCCCTCTATGATGACCCAAACCAGAACATACTCGCCGAGTTTGCCGAAACATGTAAACGTGTGGGTCTGCCCCAAAACATAGTCGTCTGCCTTGATGGCCAGAAGAATATTGAAACATCTCGTCAAGAATTCTTTACGCCCAAACGTCTCTATAACCTTGAGCGCGAGTTCAAAGGTTTACCATGGCAGGTTGCTTTTCAGCTCGAAGCACTTCTACATAACCATCTCCTGCACACCTCCGAGGTCACCTTGCTCTTGCCGTCGATTCGCCGACTCTCGCAGAATGGACACAACTCGGAGCGATACACGGCATAACTACTACGACACTACCACGAGAAACTCGAGGCTCCGGGTCGCCCCCCACATGAACCTCCCTCAGATTGCTTTGAACGTGTTCATCGCGATTTCATTTTCCTCGACTCGGCATTGCCACCAGGCAATTTTTTCTGCTCTCATGTAACGTTTACCCCGACACGAATGATCTTGGAAGGCCCTTACGCTACGCAATCCAATCGCATCATCAGGATGTATAGCAGCTATGTGGACCACTTCCTCCGCGTTGATTTCCGAGACGAGGAACAGCTCCAATATCGATGGGAACGCGCCGTTGATGCAACAACATTTCTCCAGGAACACGTCGGAGGAATACTAAACAACGGATTTGTGCTTGCTGGACGACACTTTGAGTTCTTGGCGTACTCGTCCTCGGCATTGCGTAGCCATGCAGTGTGGTTTTTGAATCCATTTTATCACAGGGAGAAAGGGTGTCAAGTCGACTCAGAATACATACGAAAGGCAATTGGTGCTTTCGAGGGAACTCAGCTTCTGCGGTATCCCTCGAAATACGCTGCCAGACTGGGTCAAGCATTCACAGCGACTGACCCATCAGTCAGCATACGCCGCATTGAGTGGGAAGAAGTTCGAGATCTCGGCGTAGAACCATATTTATTCACAGATGGCGTTGGGACTATCTCGAAGATGTTAGGAAACAGAATCTGGGCCGCTCTGTGTGGTGGACGTCGGGATAGGGGAGTACATTCCGTACAACCCTCTGCGGTGAGCTTTTATTTGATTGATAGTAGATCAATGATATTGATATCTCTCTTAGTACCAAATCCGGTTTCTGGGTTACAAGGGTGTAGTCGGAGTGGATGAACACCTTGACCAAAGTTCTGACAAAATCCACATGCGGCTTAGAAAATCTATGAGGAAATTCGACGTCCAGGAAACTGCTCTGGAAGTGGCAGATATCGAGATAGCACAGGCATTTGAACATCCCAATACCTGCTATCTGAACAGGTACGGCCGTGCGGCCTAGTTTGTGTGCACAGTCGTAACCCATTGAATTTCGAAGGCCTCTCATCATGGTCCTGGAAGATCTCGGCGTTAAGACAACGACCTTCCTCAATCTTCACCAGGATGCCGTAGCCCGTGCCTATGCAATGGATGATTCTACATCTGAATTTCAGTCCGTCTTGGAGAGTTACGGCCTGGGTTGCCAATATCGCTTGTCGCACCTTCTGAGACGACTCGAGGGACTCAACCTCGACAGCGGATTGCGCAACCCCACTTCTAACCACCCATTTTACAGCTTTTTACGACAGGTTCGGGATGTCACTAGGTATGATGTCCTACGAGACATCAAGTACAGCGCACGCATCTCGGTCCCTGATAGTTACTTCCTGGTGGGAGTGGCGGACGAAGGCCCAGCATATCAAGAAGCTGGTATGGATAATGTTTATGTGCTTCCTGCAGAGCATATTTTTGGTGCGTTCCGATATTTTGAATGAGCTGTCAGCAACTTCATTTCTATATCCAGCGTGCATTCAGATTTCTCCTGACTCTGATCCAATCTGGCTTGAGGGTGCCTGCTCGATTTCTAGGAGTCCTGTGGTCCATCCCGGCGATGGTAATATGAGATCAATGAAGCTGTTAGTGCTATGAAGAGAACTAACTGCCTTTTTTTGACTAGTCCAACGTGTGCGAGCGATCGGAACGCCACCAGATGGCATGCTTTGTCTTTTCGCACATATGAAGAATGTGGTCGTTTTGCCGTCTGTCGGTGCGTCTCTTTTTGTGACCAACGCTCATATTGAATAGCATGCTGAAGGCCAACAAGGAACACGATCATTGGCATCTCAGCTTGGCGGCGGCGATGTAGATGGGTATGTATGGCCAATGCATCTTCAAGTTGTTCCGCCCATGAACCTGTTATTCTATTTCGTAGGGACCAATTTTCTGTCATCCATTACGGGCCATTGTTGCCTTGAGAATTCGAACCAGCTGCTTCATACAAGCCGGAAGAACCATTCACACCATTCGAGGATGATGCTATTGTCGAAGATAGGGATAGTGTGAAGCATATCTGCAATTTTGTTGTAGAATACATCAACTCAGATGTGCTGGTACGTTCAGTTTACCACCTTTCCCACACTGTCGTCAACTGAGTTTTCCGAACAGGGTTTACTGTCGGATCGACTGTTAATGATAGCAGGTTAGTTGCTCTCTGAAATCTGAGTTAGAGAACAAGAGAAATCTTATTCAACGTCGGATCAAGATCAATCAAAGGTAAGATCAGTGCAAGGACGTTTGAGTCACAGTGACTCACGGGATTCACTTGCTCAGGATGGAATACGCGACAAAGATTGTCTTTTTCTCGCGCAGCTATGCTCTCAGGTGAGTTCGACCAATTTTGATTAATTTATGGAAGACAATAAACAATTTCGCAGGCAGTTGACTATCCCAAGCAAGGAAACCCAGTCGATATGGACCGCGATCGCCTACCTGAAACACAGATGCGGTGCCAGCCTGATTGGCACGAGACGGAAGCCGTATCTTCTCACCCCAACAAGTACTACGTGTCCAGCCGAGCGCTTGGGGTCTTATATCGTCGTATAGAACTGAAAGATCCGGATCTTTCCTTCAATGAGTCCATCGTCGAGCAGCAGACATTGTCGGACCCGGTATCACTCAGTCTCAAGGATCTCGTGGGGCAATATGTCGATATCAATCCCCGACATCGTGGCGCGTCTGGTGGCCGTTTCATGCTTGACATCTTTCGAAGATACGTTGATGAACTGCAGTACATTTGTGCCACGCACATCATATCAAAGATACCTGGAGACAAGCGGCTTTCGGAGGCCGAAGTGGTCGTAGGCACTATACTTGACAAGTGCTCCCAGAAGCGGTGCAGGAGCGAGAGAACGTACAAAATGCGACTTCATGCTTCCACCCTTGCTCATCAGGTTCAACGCGAGTTCGTTGACGACACTAGGAGTGCCTCTGATCAGCAACTCATTGTCGGCCTCGGGAAGGCATGGGATGCATGGGTGTACAGTCAATGTCAGGGTCGTGCTTTCGGGGCGTGTAGTTTTGGTCTTATTGCGTTAGGGGTAGTCTTTGAATGCTTGGAGGGTTTAGGCAAAATCGCGGATTGATTCGTAGTGATAGCAAGTAACAGAAAAGTAGTAGTTATGCCCAGCCACTATCGATAGGGAGAGACAGCGAATAATGATATCCGATCTCGTCATTCGCCTTTTATCACTCCCTAACTCTCAGCACCTTAGTGAAGAGAATGTGTCTGTAGCTTTTGGTGCGCAAGGTTTGTTTACACTTTCTTAATGCCATATATCTTGATGTACTAGGATCCGTAAGCATCTGGTGATGGTGTCCTCGAAGTCAACCACTCAACGTCAGGCCGACGATTGCAACTGATAGCGATCGAGATTACTACATTCATCAACAATTAGCCTCTACTAAGCGCTTTCTGCGTTCCTTACCCTTCCCTCTTGTTCTTCGCTGGATGATATATGATACACTAGTCTTACGAGTTATGACTGCTGTGAGGCGTGCTGGCAATGGACATCTTCCCCCAGTGAATGTTACGTAACTCGATGCTGTAATTCGGCGCCCGGTCATTGATGTCAGCAACGAGCCACCATGATCGTCCTGCTTTGAGTTTTGTTACCATTCCACCATGGAGGCACTAACGAAACGACTTAACGGTCTCAGTCTGAACGACGTCGCGCTCTTTGTTCTACCTGTCTCTGTGGCTCTTGTCTTTGCTCACCTGGCTCGTTTACGTCGACGCCGTACAACCCGGCTCCGGGGTCCACCAAGCAAGAGCTACATCTTCGGCGTGAACAAGGAACTCTTTGGCGCGGCTGACGTTGGCACCATCTACGAGAACTGGGAGAAGGAGTATGGACATGTCTTTGAAGTTCCTTCGAATATAGGCGGGAGGGTCGTGGTTCTGTGCGACCCAAAAGCCATCGCACATTATTACTCCAAGGACACTTTTACCTACCAGCAAACGCCGGCCACGAGGTTCTTCATCAGTCAATTTGTGAGCGCCTCGCAGCATATAATGATAGTCTATCTGACTATCACTAGTTCGGCCGTGGTTTGCTATGGGCTGAAGGAGAGACCCATAAAAGGTACTTATCCTACGTCGCTGTACAAAAATCAATGATCAATCCATGCTTGTTCATGTTAGGCAACGCAGAGCACTCTCTTCGGCTTTTAGCAATGCGGCCATACGCAGGCTTACTTCGGTCTTCTATGACTCGGCGTATACGGTGATTATCATCCTGTTTCTATTCCGCAAAGAATTGAATATTTTACCTCCTATAGTTGAAAACAACATGGGACTCGTCCATTCAGAACTCCTCAAGCGATGGCTTGGTGATCGATGTGCAGCAATGGTAGAGCCTTTCGCATGACTATCGACCCAAAATTCAATTCAATCTCCCCAGGATGAACTACGTCTCGTATGCGGCCTTCATATCCTTGGTTCCTCTGCCTTCACATATCACACTTCCTCAGGCTCGATAGCATCGGAATCGGTGGGTTCTCACACGACTTCGGTTCCCTCAAAGGCAAGACCTCTCCCATCGCCGCCGCATTCGACTCCTTCGGCTCCGTGAAACCCAGTATTCCAATCATGATCATGTTCCTTTTGGTCCCCATTATTCCCATCTTGAGGAAAATACCTAACGAGCGTACTGATACGTTCACGCGCATTCGTGACTCTATCGCAGCGATCGCTGATGACCTTCTTGAGAGAGCACGCATGGAGAAGGCTGCGAATATTGCAGAAAGTGCAGCTGATAAGTCGATTATTGGGACGCTTAGTGAGGCACTCAGTCTTGTTACGCGATGGACGATTCTGACTTTTTCATACAGTCAGGGCTGAGAATGCTAGCTCAAGCATTCATTTGTCCATGGAGGAGATCATCGCTCAGGTTCTTTCAATGCTACGTCTTACATTTACTTCTCTGATAAGCTATCCTTTAGATGGTGAAAATTTCCATGACTGTTTCTTATAACGTCTGAATTGACCTCTGATAGAATCTCCTTATTCTCGCTGGTTATGAGACTACCGCCAGTAAGCGTTCGATCCGTGCTCTGATGGGCACACCTATCTAACACTTCTTACAGTCAGCTTAACGGTTGGTCTCATTCTTCTGCCACCTGGACGTTAACATAGTTGTTATGCAGTGGGCCTTGATCGAGCTCTCCAGGAACCCTGAAATCCAACAAAAGCTGCGTCAAGAACTTGGTCAGTTCTCGGGAGAAGACCCGACCTATGAGCAACTCACGACTGGCTTGCCATATCTCGATGCGGTCGCATGTGAGATCCTTCGACTGCATCCAGCGTTGCCCGAGACGATACGACAGGTGAGTCATTCCTTGATACCCTGATAAACGTCCATCATACCCAAGTCATCCAATACAACAGGCACAAGAAGACGATGTCATACCCCTCGCGGACCCCGTGTACGACGCTAACGGACAGCTCATTGACAGCATTTTCGTTGCGAAGGGCGGCTTCGTCAGAGTCCCGATCATGTGCATTAACCAATCCGAGCATCTTTGGGGCGAAAACTCGAAGGAGTTTTTACCTGGTCGCTGGTTGGGTGATGGCGTCACTAAACAGAGGGCTGCTGAGGTACAGGGCTATCGCCATCTCCTCACGTTTATAGATGGCCCGCGCACATGTCTTGGGAGGCACTTTGCGTTGACAGAATTCAAGGTATGACCTGGTTAGACTCTCTTGGTTGAAGACATTGATGTTTATATGTCGTTCTTCGTTCGTTTGTGTGGCAGGCGGTCCTCTCGGTTCTGATACGCAATTTTTCGTTCGAGTTGCCTGATGGTCCGGCGACGAAGATCGAGAGTCATAGGTCGATCCTGTTGCGTCCAAAGGTTGCTGGTTTGGATGGCCCGAAGGTGCCGCTTCTTGTGAGGAGAGTCGAGTGATAGCTAGCGCCACGGTATTTGATCGCTCGCGGTGTTAAACTTACACACTCCCCACCCTGGGTTATACATGCGAACGCTTTTCCAGGAGATTTCATTTTGTAAAGAAATGGCTGTATTTGTATCCTACAGTTCCAACACTCGTACTGGCGTACTTCTCAGCGATTGATCAACCACTAGTCAGCCCTTCTGGATGATAGGATGCGACCAGTGCAAGGTGCTCGACTGTGTGTCCATGCCTATGTCATGTAGACTTTCTTGTGGAGAGCATGACCAGTTCTTATCGCTGCAGTAAAGGTTTGGGAACCAAATGGTCGTCTGAGGCGGTGAGTAATTACGTATGGCTTTATTTGGGAGTCATGCAATGCAAGCGGCCCAATAAAGACCTCCAAATTCTAATCTGGCGCTACGGCATTCTGGAAGTTTCCACTGGCTGCTTATAAGTTCATCAAGGTCTGGAGGTGGAAGGAACACATTTCGCAGTGGAGACCAGCGCTCTGCAAGGTCCGCGAGGGCAAGCCTCAGTCTGAAGCGGAATCAAACAGATACCCCGGCCTCGTAACAGGTATTCAGCATTGGCCTTTTGCTCAGCACCATCTTGCTCACACTTTACGCCCTGTAAATTAGCTCGTTTCAAAATGCCGCCCACCCTGCGCACACGGGGAGTAGGGGTGCCAGTATCCAACACGAAGAGCCGAGGAGGAACAACATCTTCAACAGCCATCAAGCGAGAGACTTTGCGAGGCCGACCTCGAAAAATGACAAAAGCTGAGAGCATTGACATCAGCGGATGGGTAGAGGGGCCAGGACCGGTAAGTGATTCATCTTCCTGCAGAGCTATATAAATCTAACGATGGTTGCATGACTTGCCTGGGAAACCAGTGCGACCGCCGCAAGGATAGAAATCACATGTGCCGGTTTGAGTCTCGAAACGATGGGAGGGGAAGGTGTCACCAGTGCATAGCCGACAAAAAGGGGTGTAAGATCAGGGGTGCCTCGCGGATCCCTCGTCCCAGAAGCGTCCGGGAACACTCCCACCCAAAGGCTAGCGAGCGACGTGAGCAGAAACATGGGCTGATATCCGCAGCAAGGGTTCCAGATGTTCCTCGTCACCAATCAACCCGATCCAAACTTCAATTCACTTCCCCTGCACCTCTTCTTCCTCGTTCTATTATTCGTAAAAGCGCCAAGACAAAGACGCGCTCCCCAGTCTCCAGTCGTCGGCCACCAACCCAGCGTCCACGAGGCCGCCAAAGAATCCGTTCCAAGGGTCGGTCCCTTTCGCCCGATGCGCCTCCTTCCATCACACGCAAAAGACATACAGATCCCACAGAGACGCCGGTGGGTGCATGGAATGGCAAGCGTGACCGTGCCGATCGACTAGAAGTGGAGATCAGGGCCTTGCGCATGGAGTATCGTGAAAACGAGGCAATCATACACATCAAGGAAGGACGTCAAAAAGACATCAGGGCTATTATATCGGCACACATGCGCGAAATTCAAAAATTCGATGGTGAAGAAGCCAGAGAGTCAAAAGTGTTGCCCGATGAAAATGATAACGACTCAGAAGCGGAGAAGGAGCGAAGAGGCAGGACTGTAATTCATGTGAGGCAGAAGGCATATGAATCGGAAGAAGAGGATGATGATTATGTTGATGAGCTTGATAGCGACGGCGAGTAGACTAGGAGACCATATCATCTTTGTGGTGGTCAGTCGGCAGTGCCACTTGTACCCGCCCTTAATCTTGTACTAAGTTTATATTCTGGATATTTGGGGACGTTCGGCTGTTATACACACGTTTCATTATGATCACCCGTACATAGTATAATATATTGCTATCATCATAGCATTCTGAGCAGAATTCTACACCCTTTTCGATTTTCGAGAAGAGTAGATACAACAGCCGCGGGGTTTGAAAGTAGTTGTGCAAAAGTCAAAGGAAAAGTTCCAATATAACTCCGATGGCTGTTATCTACTACTACACAAATGGTCTGTATCTGACAGAAAAGCTCTTTACCGCCTCGCAGCAATCTGCCGTTACCGTCGGGGTGTATATGGTCTAAGATCTACCTATCAATAGGTCCGTTCGACAGTGCGCAGCGCCGGAGAGCGTTGGTTCGATCCCCAAGGAGGGGTAAGTCTTCGATTTACCGGGCCAGGAAGCTAACGTTACCATAGTCTGCCTTTTCCGTAGTTTTAATTACGGCGCAACTTGCAAGTCTCCCAACATGGTTCCCAAAGCTGGGTCAATATTCCAGCTTTCCTCAGCCAACTCTGGAGTTTTGACAGCACTGCAAACACTCTGGCGCCAAGGCACCAACGCCGAGATTGCTTCAAGGGTTGAAACTCGCTCTCAGCTCAATCCTGCCATGTGCTATCCTCCGGTGGGTACAGGCGCCGGCAGGGCTGCCTTTGACGGCTGTTCAGAGCCGCCCGGCGACACTGAGAATGTGTGCCACCTGTTGCAATAGGAGTATCCCAACTTCCAAGCCATGAAAATGGCAGCCAAGTTGCAGTATCGATCTATAGGTGCCCGGGCTTCGAGCATCACTACGTCAGCAGTGTCACCGCGCTGTCGATCGTCACTCCCGCACTCAACGCACAGATGTTTGGCCAAGTCAATCTCACGGGGCCCTGCGCAGCAGCTTGTCTGCTTAAATACACACTGGGGGTCGCTTCAGTAGTCGTCCCGACTCTCAATTCGACTGCGATGGCATTAGCGGAATTCCTCAACCCGACTTCCGCATCGCTCCTGCTTGCTACCATTGTCTCCATCCTCATCCGTTGGATTTGGCGTCGCCGAGCTCTCACAACTACTCATCTCCGAGGCCCGAAAAGCACCAGTCCTTTTGGGTTCTCGCGCGAGATTCTCGGGACCAAGGACCATGGGTGGCTCTTTGAGGCCTGGGAGCGGCAATACGGATCTGCGTTTCAGGTTCCTAGCTTGTTTGGTGCGAAGGACGTCGTTCTGTGTGACCCAAAGGCCATCGCGCACTCCTATTTAAAGGATACGTACACGTATAGGCAGACGCCTGTTAATCGTTTCTTCTTCGAGTATTTCGTGAGTTATGTTGACTCTTGCTTTCGTTCCTTTCTCTAAAAATATATTGCAGTTCGGTCGCAATCTTCTGTGGGCGGAAGCAGATGTCCATAAAAGGTTATTGCAGTTCTGCATCTCGCCAAGGTTTAGACTGAATTAAAGCGATATGTGACAGGCAACGCAAGGTGTTATCATCGGCCTTCAGCAACGCTGCTATCCGGAACCAAACTCCAGTCTTTTTCGATTCTGCTCACAAGGTGGGTCGTCCCAGCCGATCCCATAGCAGGCCACCTACCTCTTCGTAGTTGAAAACTTCTTGGGACCAAATACTACAATCCGCGTCATCTAGTGATGGTGTCGTCATCGACGTTCAGCAATGGTAAACCTTTTGCTCCCTGCTACGGAAGGAAACCTGACCACATTGACTATTTTCTCAGGATGAGTTACGTATCGTAAGCACTGTTTGTCGTCAAATTGGCGGACCTCGCTCATAGTACCTTTTAGACTCGACAGTATCGGCATAGCAGGTTTCTCCTACGACTTTGGGTCCCTTTCGGGACGGCCCTCAGAGGTGGTCGCTGCGTTCAGAACCTTCGGTTCCTCCACGCGCTATATCATCACAGATCTCGCGCTCCTCCTCGCACCTGTATTTCCTTGGCTCTTGAAGCTTCCAGGCCCGCGCAAGACGGCGATTAACAAACTCTCCGCAATTATTGGTGGGATCGCGACGGAGCTCATGAAGAACGCCAAGAACGACATTGAATATGGGACGTCCGGCGGAAGCTCCGATAAGTCGATTATGGGCGCGCTCGGTGAGGACTTCTCAGTCTGTGTGGTGGTGGTTTGGATACTAAAGGTTACGATAGTCAGATCTGAAGCTGCTTCGCAAATGTCAACAGACGAAGTAATGGCCCAGGTAAGATCATTTTCATATGTTGTGCAAAGCTTATGGACTGCTTATCTCCGTCCTAAGATCGTAAGGAGTCCTTGCTCGCTCTGATAAGTAATTGAAGATTCTTCATAGTATCTGCTCGTCTTGGCTGGTTACGAGACAACTGCGGGTAAGTAGCATCGCTCGATCGCTTACCTTCCCCCTCTGATTACGTCTCAAATACTATTCAGCCAGTCTTACAGTTCGTGGTCTACTCTTGGAATGTACTTCAGCTTCGTACCGGCTAATTCCTCTTGTCTAGTGGGCCCTCATCGAGGTCTCAAAGAATCCCGAAGTTCAGCAAAAGCTACGCGACGAACTTGCTCGCCTTCCAGATGGAGATCAGACTTGGGACGAGTTGACAAATTCTCTTCCCTACCTTGATGCCATAGTCTGCGAAACCTTGAGGCTACACCCTCCAGGAAGTGAAACAATCCGCGAGGTGAGTGTTTTCTATCCGCTTCGCCCCTCTCGCTGAGGCAGTCGTTAGGCCGAGGAGGACGATATCATCCCGCTAAGCACACCAATCAAAGATGCAGACGGCCGAGTCATCGAAAGTGTATTCATTGCGAAGGGAACCACTGTCCGCGTCCCCATAGCTTGCATGAACCGCTCCGAGGCATTCTGGGGTGATGATGCGAAACTGTTCGTGCCCGAGAGGTGGTTGGACGGTAGCGTTTCGCAACAGAGAGCATGGGAGATCCAAGGCCACCGTCATATCCTGACGTTCGCGGATGGACCGCGAACCTGTCTGGGGAAATCTTTTGCGCTCGCAGAGTTCAAGGTCGGGTATTCCATTTAATTTCTGCAGGGTTTGCATAGCTGAACTCGAGATTTTGTTGGACACAGGCGGTGCTTTCTGTGTTAATCAAGAACTTTAGCTTCGAGCTTCCGGGGGGACCGACTACTAGATTTGAGATACACAAGGCGATTCTGGACCGCCCGAAAGTCGCTGGTCGGGACGATGACAAGATACCTCTGGTGGTTCGACGCGTTTCCTAGTCTTAAATCACGTCGGGATGTTTTACAAGTTACTCCTTGAAGCATATACTTCATTGCGCAGAGACCTGGACTTATAAGAATGATTTTTTACTGCTCTGTCAGGATCAAGTCAGGATTGACTCTGGCGATTAAAATTCGACACTGCCGCTTCACACTTGTTCTCCGTGCATCGTTTTCCAGAAGAAACGGGTCGGCTCAGGTCCGTTGCTCATCTCGATAGCAACCACTGAACGAGTTCGCCGTCGCTCCTCGGCTAATCCCAGCAGTGAAACGTCAGCAGAACATTGGAAAATTCCAAAGTTTTTGCTTATGTGATTGTTTTGACCCATAGTGGGAAGGTGAGGTTTGTATCTTATCGAGATATATAATTTAATATGATAGTTCTGACGTGGCTGTGCACCCTTTACTGTTTGCTCCAGTGACTTACACGCACCTTGCACAGTGACAGCCAGCCCGCTGCGGCACGCGTCTTTGTTGTCCTCTCAACGATATTCTCGCGACAAAAGCGCGCGCTCTACTACGATGGCGACGCTGGACCCGCATGACACGGACATCGACGAACCAGAAGCCACAGGCATGGACAGGAGCATCGATCCAAGGCGTAAAATCAAAGATCCCATTCACGACATGGGTGCGTTTTTACCTTTTAGGTCTATTGACGTTGCGCTAAACGCTACCTCTAGTCACGATATCACATCGCCTGTCGATGTTCATCGACACGTAAGCTGTCTCGACGCTACTGGTTGGCCTTTGTCACTAACGAACTTGATAGGAAACAGTTCCAGCGACTGCGGAATATCAAGCAACTTGGAACGTCGTACTACGTCTGGTTAGGCGCTTCACACAACCGATTCGAGCACTGTATCGGTAAGTTGCCTTTCAGATTCGATCATGGCATGATACGAAGGTCTTACCGCAGGCGTGGCTCACCTCGCTCGCTCGATGGCATCGCACCTGAGGGACGCGCAGCCGGAGCTGCGTATTACTGAACGTGATATCGAGTGCGTAGAGCTTGCGGGCCTCTGTCATGATCTTGGTCATGGTCCGTGGAGCCACGTCTGGGATGGCTTGTTTATTCCGCGAGCATTGTGAGTTTTCCCCCGCACATTCTCCACGACCAGACTGAGCGTTCTATGGAAGACCTGGAAAAAAATGGAAGCATGAAGACGCCTCTGTGATGATGTTTGATGCACTTGTCAAGGATAATGACATACCGATGGACCCGAAAGACGAGAGGTTCATCAAGGCTCTTATTTCCGGTGAACCAAGTGAATGCGAGTACGTATATTCCCATTTGGTCGGGATCGGCATTAATCTCGATTGTAGTGACGACGAAAAACCTTTCCTGTTTGACATTGTTGCAAACAAGCGGAACGGGCTCGACGTTGACAAGTAAGCTCTTTCATATATACCACTGATAGCATATATTGATCTCAAGCTTAGATTTGACTATATACCGCGAGATTCCCATATGATCGGAGATAAGATGAACATCTCCTACTCAAGGTTGGTGTTTACAATACCATCTTGACATGGGACGAGGTCCACAACTCATAGCTAGGATCATAAACTCTGCCCGTGTCCTCGACAACCAAATTTGCTACGACATCAAAGACGCAAATATGCTGTACAGTATTTGCAGCGCACGCTTCACGCTGCACAAAATGGTTTATAATCACAAAGCTGGTATGAACATATGGTAGCGTTCGGTGGGATCTCGACTCACGCGTTTCTTTAGCCAAAGCGATAGAATACATGATCATCGACGCCCTTCTCGCAGCGGAGCCGTACATGCACATTGCTGAGCGAGTTTTCGACCCCGACAGGTATCTTCACCTTACCGACGACATCATGCCAACCATCGAAGCATCCACAGACCCTGTTTGTCTTTCCCCGCACCACCCATTATGAGGTACCTCATGTGCCATTCCTTTAGAATCTAGCTCCGGCGCGTGCCATCTTCAGTCGCATTCGCAATCGTGACAACTACAAGCTTGTCGACTACAAGGCGGTCGACGCGACGTTGGCTCCTGCATTCAGAGAACACGTAACCCCCGCTGCAATTGTCGCAGCCGCGAAGGCCCTTCCCACGACTGAACACAAGGCAGCAGATCTCAAACCCGACGATGTCATTTGTGACTTCTCGATGATGCATTACGGGATGAAGGAGCAAAACCCAATCGACTTTGTTAAGTTTTACTCCAAGCGACACCGGGACCGTATGTTCTCTCCTCGTCCATCCCTGTATGCTTGTTCACCCAAATCTCTGTGATACAGGAGCAATCAAAGCTGAACGCGGAGATTACTCGACCATCATGCCGCAAAGCCACGCCGAGTTCCACATCAAAATCTTCACCAAGAAGGCCGCCTACTTTGGCATTGTGCAAGCCGGCTACCGCGCTTGCCTCGCTACTCTCGAGCAGCAGCGGAATCTCGAACTTCCGCTTCTCCTTCCCGACTCAATCTTCGACGCTGACCCTACTGCCCCTACCCCCACCCCGCCTGCCCCCGATGCACCTTCGACACCCAAAAGTGGGAGCAGGACGTTCTCGCGTGCGACGAGTTTCACGTTTGGCGCGGCTGGGGGCTCAGCGGATGCTACGGCGTTTGCGAATAATGAGTTCACGACGGTGGCGACGGGCTTTGTGCCGAGCAGCCCGTCGCGCGGGAATCGTAGAACGAAGAGGGGGTGGGAGGCGGGTCCTGGGGCAGGGAGCGGATCTAGGACTGCGTCTGGGTCCAGCACTGGATTGGGGACAGGCTCGGGGAAGAAGGCGAAAGCGGTGTGAAAGAGCCTGGGTGAGGCGATGGACCCCCCTTGGTTGTTAAGTTATTGAAGCTGGCTTCACTCATGGAATTTTTTTTACCTACATGCATTGTCGTATATTGTTTTACTAGTAGCGCGAGTTCATCGTCATGTAGCATATTCGGTGTTCTACACTGGAGCCTTCGCCGTATCGTAATTTACTCTAGTTTGATACCTAATTTTTAGCACTCAATTACTGTAGATGTTGACGAGTAATACCGTTCGCTTGTGTTTATGGGCGTTGTTGATTGATGCTGTTGTCATGATGTGTAAATCGTGAATCATCCCACAACCACGAACACCGTCATCTGCCGAAAATTTGGGCACCTATCTACAATGTATATGATGAAGCCTGTAATGCAAGTTGATGGATATCTAACGTTGTTGATCTTTCGCTCGGTCAGTGCCCAATACCTTCCACACTACACAGGATGCTCTGGTGTTCCTCGATTTTAACATGAATCCAGAGTTTGACTTGCATAGGGCCACTGGAAAAAAGTATAAAATTCAACAAATCCAAAATTGACATTTCTCGGCACTGCTGCGCCGAGCACTAGAGTTTTGTAGTGGAGTTTAATCATTTCTTGAGGCGATCAACCACCTGCATCAGCAAGACACTTTGGCGATTGCTCTTCGTTGTATCTCACTTCGTTCAAAATTGACGATCGTTGACTACAATCCGGATTCTTCGATGAGAACAACTCCAAGTGAAGAAAGGGCGCGATGTATGCAGTGCCTTGATGGAAATTTACTGGATAAATTGCTTCACGTGCCTACGAGGCTGCTGGGGCAAATTGAAATTGGGACCCTTGTGCTTCAATCACCGCATTTTCACCAGTACTGACTACTAGAGCAGTCTCTAGGCAAGCGTATCTGGTGAGCTTTACTCTACAATTAGTCTACACAACAGAGTTTGACTGGCGAGAATCTCAGCACCGAATCTCGCAACATCGACATACTGTAAAGCGCCCAGGCATATTATGACAGCCCACGCGCAGCTTATCACCCACTCCCCTGAGCAAGTCGTTGAGTGGAGGGAAATTGCATCCTCGAATCCTGGTCGCGTCGGTCGCGTCCTGGGACTTCGGCCGGGACGGTCCACCAGGGAAGGAGACACCCAAGCAGATATTTACCCCGCAATGGCAGTCCTGAAGGAACTTACAAAGGATGGCAAGAATGACGCAGACAGCAGGGTATGGGTGGATCTCGTGGATGCAGGAATAGCGGATGTATTGTGCAAAAACGTGTCGGAGATGGTGACCTCGATAAACTACCTGCCCAACATGCCCATCGATCTTCTGGACCAGGTCAAAAAGGAGGTGAGTATTCTCGAGGAATTATTCTTGTACGGTAGGTTTGACCGAAGACATCAGATACAATCACCATATTTCCTTCCACTCGAGGTGCTTTGTAATGCGACTTGCTGTTTTCAGTATCCGCCGACGAGGACAGACAGGAAGGTCATTGCTGCTCTCCGGAAAAATTGGTCGACGATGATGGATCGAGTTCGTATCGACCTATCTATTTGATTATATCTATCTCTAAGTCTTACGCACATAGATCTGGAATGAACCTGAGAACACTCTGCGACCTGAGGATTCGCACATCAAGGAGCGTATGGTCGTTGCCCAAATGGTCATCAGGCTCATCATCACCGACCCCACTTTCTTATCGTAAGCATCTTCCCTGTGGTCGCCGTCTGACTGGACTCAACTCTCCTAGCACCTTCTACAAAGGGTCTGATCTCACCGTCCAGGTCATCGCAAGACACTGGAAACACGCCGTCAACGGTCTCGACATCACACTCACGGCATCCATCCTCAACATGTTTCTCGAGCCTCAACACCCTCGTCACATCGTGTATGTGCGCAGCAACGGGTTAGAGTCTGCTACCACCCAGCTTCTTTCGAAAATCTTTGTTGGCGTCGGTCCTTCAGGTCCGGCATCCAGGCAAAAACAGGCCAAAGCCCTCATGGCAGGATCCGCCGATCACCTGATCCACATTACAGGTCGCCCAGCTTCGATGGAGACCGAGTTCGTCACCGTCATCATCTATGCGGCTCGAAAGGACGGCGCGGAGCCTGAGCTTGCCAAGACGCTTTTAAAGTCGACACCCTTTTGGAATGCAATGTTTAGACTCTTGAAGAAGCTAGCGAAACCAGCTACCAACGACGCTACACTGCAGCTAGACGACCTTGAGACCGAGAAGCAATTCAGGCTACAGGCTATTGGGAACATCGTCGGCGTCGCTTCAAGTGTATTACACAATGCGTCGTTTGACCATTCCAGGGAATGCGAGCCTCTCGCTCGCATTTGGGCAAACGAAAACTTTTTCGGCGCGTTGGAGGAGGTCATCGAGTTATTGGTCGAAATGAAAGGAATGACTAGTTCGTACTCAACATCCTGTGCTCCAATAATCTAGAAGCTAATGATCTCCCTCAGTGCAAGTATCCAGGCTAGCAAGCCTCCTCGACACCACCTGCGCAAAAGGCACACCATCACTCGTTTCCCTTCTCCGTACCCAATTTCCCCGGTGGCGACTCCTGGGCACGCTTATCAGGCATGATATGAAACGTCAGTTGGCCTCGGGACCTCCCCCTTTTCCTTCCCCCAATAGACTCCCTGCCGCTGATAGCAACATTTGGGATCACAGTGCATGGCAGTGCTTCGCATCTCTGCAGTCTCGTTGTGTCGACCTCGGGGCAGCATGTGGAAAGAGAGGGTGCGACAAAGGCGGGCAAATCTCTTGCAGATGTGAGATAGTGAAGTATTGTAGCGAGGCCTGTCAGACGAAGTGAGTCTTTTCGTTTTAAATTGCTAGTGATGTCTTGCGGTATATATGACGATGACCTTGTATAGGGATGCGAAGGACCATATGTTGGTGTGCGGACAGATGGTCTTGGTCAAGCGTGCTGGGATCCAGAGATCGGAGGGCCAGTCCGCATCATCGTCACCCGTTCAATCTCGCGCCAGTGGGAAACAAAAGAAGAAACCGCCAGTGGGTGCAAAGCCCTCAAAGCCTAATCCGCCGCCGCAGGGTAACGGTCTGGAAGAACTGGACTAACAAATGTATGACTTACACATGACGCAGTACTCAGTAAAGGGCGCGGCACTTGCGCAGATCTCTCCAACTAGTCGAGTGAAAACTCGTTTCTGGATGTCATCTTTCAATGTTTAACATCTGCAAGCTCATTATGTATGTGCAGACGATACTTCCTGGAACCGGCGTTCATAAGATGGACCATGCCATGTAATTAGCGTATCATTTTCTCGGATCAGTTCATCATATGCGAAAACCCTGTTTTGGTTAGCCCACTGGGTCTCAATGTTCAGGGGACATGGAATATGGGTCACGTGTGTGACATGATGCCTACTATAAATTTTGACCAGCCTAAAAATCTACTCAAAAGTTTACTTCTCGCCTTCCTCTATGCCTTTCTCTAGCATATTTAAGGTATAGTATGGCAGCCTCCACTCCCAATGTGTCATCCACTGGAAGAATTCCATTCACTGGCGCCTCACTTCTGCCCTTGCCTCGTAATGGTACCAGAGCATTGATTAGTACACTAGGCACTGGAGGTCGTGTCAATTTTGACTTGGGACTTCTCTTTTACACCGAATTTCGTGGCACTGGTCCCCCTCTGTCGACCATGGGACGACCAGGAGACATCTACCTCAATATCTCGCCAGACAATCCAGAACTCTATGCTCGCCTCAGAGACTCATGGGTACCATGGGGTGGCCCTCATTATCGTAACAATGTCACAAATCACCCTTTACACAACGATCTATACCTATGGTGTACGAGGGACACTGGTCCGGTCTGGCAAGCCATAACGCAGGACCCGTTTGTGGAACGGCGTACGTAATCTTCGCCTGGAAATCATATTTTTCATGCAGTACTTACAAAATCGCATGAGCAGATGACACCGGGAGCCTCATTACAGCCTCTCAGTGCGTTGCTGGTTGGTTGAAGAATCGTCTAAAGCATGCTTCGCCCGTTCCCAAACAAACAATCCTTCAACCAGACAATTCTGCACAGAGACCTGAGGTCGAGCGTACAGTACCCTCCAAGAGGAAAAATATCGCGAATGCAGATGCTCCTCGACTCACCAAGAAACCATCGCCGGCTCCCACATCCGAGCGGTCATATGCTTTCCATGCGGATTCCAACGACATCCTCTCATTTCCTGTCGAGAAGTTTGCCCAATCATTTCCGTTTACCAGCGTAACCAGCTATTCCACACCGTCCAGTATCGAACAGGCCCAGAACGTCACATACGCCATCCCATTTTCCCATTTTTGGGGATCATCCTCTCCATCCGGTGGTTATGGTAGCCCCGGTGACATTTTTTTCGTTGTCTCATCCAAATTCCACAGAATATTTGTAAAACTCAACACCTGGGTCGAGTGGCGGGGCCTATGTTCTCCAGAGTTCCGACGATTCACCCATCCAGAACTGCCCGGAATGGTAGCATGGATAGATGGGACCCGAGCTACGTGGATAACAATGGGTGACTTCATTTCGCGCTGCAAAGATCTTCAAGGGAGTGGGATCTCACGGCAAACTGTCATCAACCCACATGATTGTGTGACCGAGCTGCTACCCAAGGCTCCGTTGAAACTCCTTCCACGCTACTTCCGCGGATTCGAGACAAATGGTCTCCTGCTCTCCTGGAAGCTGGGGTTTGAGCATTTCAAAACGCAAAATCGGAAGCTACTAAAGGAAATTGTGGGATTGAAGGACAAATTGAATGAAGGGACACATCTCAATCGCCTGCACCACCCCACAACGGTCTCCGAGGCCGGCACGCAAACGGATTGGAGCCTACAGAGTACGTTGTATCCTACGATTTTGACAGTCTGCTTTCCCTGAAAGACATTTTCTAGCTCAAGGAATGATATCGGGAGGAGATACTACTCAACATGTTTCTGTCGTCAGTAATATCCGTATCCAAATCCGACTTTCTCCATTAACCCGTGCCAGACAACTCAAACTTCTCCCGCAGAGGATGCAGAATCGCCCTTGGCGAGCACATTGCCGTCGTCTCTTCTGTCTCCGACACCGGCACCTTCAACGCTGAATGCATGTGATGGTCGTTCAGATAGCGGTCCAAATATCGGTTCGACCTCTGATCTCTTGGCGAGTGAAGAGTCTTCTAATGACAGCACTTTGCCAGAAAATAGCGCATTGCCGTTGGTAGACGGGCGTATCGAGCCGAGCGCGTTAGCGATAGGGAACCAGTGGCAGGGAAATATGACAGATTCTCCCGTTCTACCTGATCTCTCACGTGCCAACAACGTAGCTGCAGATGCCGATCTAGAGTTCCACACACAACTTGAACAAAGGTCGATTCAGACATTCGAAGAGCTCCCGATCACCACAGACTCCATTCAGCCGACTGCACCTCTCGAAAGTTGTCCTGAAGAATTCTGTTCTAATTTCGTTCGCCGATCGGAAGCGCTGAGTGGCTGCATGACTCCTGTTCGTGAGGCAGACGATGTTCGACCAACTGCAGATCTGTTGCAATTTCCAAACGCCCCCGCTTCTTACATTGAAGCGGATATGGTTTCCCGGAACCTACTTGATACTGTCACTCCTGAACCCTCCAAGCATGCTTACCTTGTGGCTGAACCGGAAGTGTGCGGTGTTAGCTTCATTTCCGAGTCAGACACCCATGTAACACCTGGCAGTCAGCGAATGGATGCCGCCTTCCCCGCTGTTGATGGTGGTGCTGCGTCAGGAATGAATGAGGTTGTGACGGAGGGTAAGTAAATGTTGCATATTGTTCTCCTGATAGCATTGAGGGCAAGTCCGAATTTTCCACAGATTTTTTTTCGAGATCGGATGAAGACTGTTATCTGGACATCATTTTTCATGCCGTTCGAGATTCAACAAGTCGTATCTGCAGACTTTGTCTGTACGTACCTGTCCTCAAAAAACATTGCGACCAAACAAACAACGTTTGCTGATAAACTCCCCAGCCAATCGGAGATGCCGCAAGTTGTAGAATACCCCCGGAACACCTCCAGCAGTCGCCTTCTTGCGCATTGCCAAACCAAACATAACGATATATATCGAATACTGGCTGCAATGTCTCGCGAGCAGCTCATTGATATACGTGACAAACTCTCAGCCCATTCACTCTTATGATACCTCACCACGCTTTCGATACCTAGCTTTCGTGATATTGCTCCCGTTGTTTACCTAGCCATTCTGCTTCTATCGCTGGTAGCACTTGCGCGCCTTTTCTGATGAAACTGGCACCGTTTATTGATATGTAGGGTTCGTAACGGTGGACCACCGCGCCTCACCGATAGCCGATCATCGCCGTGACCAACGAGGCCCAAATCGCGTCCTTGTGATTCCAACGAGGATCGCCCACGAGTCATCAATCCGATCGACTATATATAAAACCTCCAAGTTACGACAATCTTATTGGCAACTTTCAAACATCATGCCTTCGCCCGCATCTCCCCCTGTGCTCCCTCCCACCAGCGAGGACCTGTTTATACCTGATGTTATTGACTTCAACTTTAAGAACAACCCAGACCAACCGTTTTTCACCTTTGCTGATGCCAACGCACCCCGGGGAGTTGGCGTTATCACGCATCTCGAGTTTGGACGAGCAGCTCATAGGATTGCCCATGCTTTACGCCCAAACCGTTCCGGGGTTGATGGACAAGTTGTTGCCATCATAGCCCTCGCAGATGTCGTTTTATGCCAAGCAATCACCGCGGGGCTTGTCGTCGCAGGTCTTGTGGTACGTCGCCATAGCTCAAGCCACCCATATCTGAGCTCAGGCCTTTCGTGTAGCCCTTCCCCATATCACCTCGGAACACCCCTGCGGCTATTGTCAATCTACTCGAGAAAACGTCCTGTCGTCGGCTGATTACCACCAACGTCTTATTGAGGCCGCTGATAGATAGTATAAAATTGCATATTGCAAATACACCTTTCTCCGGGAATCTTGAAATAGAGGAGATCCCTACTCTTACGACGGCATATCCCCAGCTTGCCCACGAATCCTCAGAATACACATTCAAGCGCTACCCAGCGCCTTCGAAACGCCCATCCAGAGGCGACGTGTGTCTTTATACGCACTCATCTGGGAGTACAGGTCTTCCGAAAGCCATCCCGCAGACTCATCTTGCCTGCACGCAGTGTGCCTCATCCCGTATGTGAAGGATTCGACATGAATCTTAGCCTTAATGTTGAACCTGTTCTTCAGCTGTCGTGGTTGATTTCCGAGACAACATACCTCGCCTAACCATAGGATGTATGGCCCTGCCCACGTTCCACGGGCTTGGCGTCGCTCTGCAGCTTTACAACCCCTTGTATGGAATCGTATCTATCTCAGTGTTCCCCCCAACAGCAACATCCCCGGAGCTGTCACCAGTCGTGCCGTCGCCTCAGAACATCCTTGAGCATGCGAAACTAACGAACTCTAACGCTATTATGAGTATCCCGACGCTTCTTCAGATTTGGTCCAACTCTCCCGAGGCCGTGGAATTCCTCAAGTCGCTTGAATTTCTTGTGATGCGCCCTTCCCTCCGCCTTATAATTGACATCTAACACTTTGGTAAGGGGTACGGTGGAGGAGCTTTAGCACCTAAATTGGGCAATCTTCTTGTCAACGCCGGTGTTCCACTACATTCTATGTATGGTGGTACCGAATTCGGTTCCCCTTGCCGGTTGATACCGCTGAAGGGAGACGAGAAAGAGTGGGGGTACATGCAATTTACCGAGCGCTCGAATGTAAGGTGGGTGCCGCAGGGTAATGGGACTTACGAGCTGCAACTGTTGGTATGTGTCGTCCTGAGTTCCATGTCCGCACGACTAAGGGTCATACCATACCCTTTAGACTACAGACACGCATCAGCTCATGGTGAGCAACTTGCCGGATGTCGATGGATACGCAACGTCAGACCTTTGGGAGAATCACCCAACCAAAAAACATTTATGGAGGATGTAAGACTGATCAAGTTGATCGACCATTACTTCCCTAGTTTGTTCATGCTTTTCGTTCTCGCAGCGTGGGTCGGATCGACGATGTCATTATCCACTCGTCGGGTGAAAAGACTGTCCCTGCTCCTATGGAAGACGTCGTGATGAGTAGCCCACTGTGAGTGATATTCCTTCCGTCGACCTAAAAGACTAATGTCCACGCCTATTCAGCGTCCGAGGCGCGATCATGTTCGGCCGTGAACGGGATCAGACTGGCATTTTAATTGAGGTAGTGCCTGGACACGAGATCGACGTAGGTGACCATGTTCAACTTGCGGCTCTGCGTAACAAACTTTGGTACGTCGATCCAAATAATCATCACTGTGATGGCATCCTTCAATGTATATATATTTCAAGGCCCATCATCGAAGAAGCCAACCAAGCAGGTCCTGCGTTCAGCAGGATATTCAAAGAGATGATATTGATTGCCTCGAGGGATAAGTCGCTGCCCCGTGCTGGAAAGGGGACTGTGATGCGCAAGGCCGCATTGGGCGTCTATGACGAAGAGATCGCGTCCTTGTAAGGGCATATAGATTCTGCGTATGACGTCAAACGACTGACCCACTCACGTAGGTATGAGACTGTGGAATCAAGTACGAAGGGAGCTGAGAATGTTCATCCTCCAACGTCCTGGTCTCTAAAAGCCGTGGAGGATTGGATTCTCGAGCAAGCCATTGCTTTAACGTCTGGCAATAGCATATCCTCATCGGTGGACTTGTTTGAGCAAGGATTCGACAGGTGATGCGCTCTTTCGGTTAACTTTATCCTGTCTAACTGACTTCGTGCAGTTTAAGCGCAACATTCTTGCGCGTTCGCATCATCGGTGCCCTTTTATCATCGGGCGATGCAACCATACAAGAAGTGACCCAAGCTCTGAGCCAGAATTTGGTCTACTCTTACCCGACTGTCACCCGACTTGCTGCTCACATTGTGTCCCTGTGTGCATTCCCTGGAGATACTCGACAAGCTGTCTCTCGACCGACGGCTCTTATCGAAGAAATGATCGAGAAGTACGCTGCAGGTTTCGAAGGCCCTTCAGAGGGCACCTTGCATGGCCCTCCGAAGTCGCCTGCGACCGTCCTTCTGACGGGCTCGACAGGTAATCTCGGTGCTGAGATCCTTGCAGTGCTGCTGGAGGATGATCGTGTGGAGAAGGTCTATGCATTCAACAGACCCAACAAAGACGCAGGTCCGACTATCCGAGAGCGGCACTTGAAGAGGTTCAGGGACAAAGGCCTGAGTCACGATCTCCTCGACAGCGACAAGCTGGTATTTATTTCTGGCGATGCTACACAATCGGACTTGGGTCTTGACCGAGGCGGATACAGCCAGGTGAAGAGCCCGTTCTTCTAACTATGTCATTCATCTCAGCTCAATCGGGTTCGTGGAAACTTCAGCTTTGTCGATCCGTCACTGTTGTCATACACAACGCATGGAAACTCGACTTCAATCTGTCACTGTCATCGTTTGAGTCGAACATACGGGGCACGAGGCATCTCATCGATCTTGTGAAGTCAGGGCCCAACGCATTGAATGCGCGGTTTGTGTTTACTTCGTCTGTCGCCGCTGCCCAGTCTTGGGACAAGTCACGCGGTCCAGTTCCTGAGGAGGTGATGAAAGATGCGTCCATTGCATTGGGAGGCGGTTATGGGGAGGCGAAGTATGTTGTTGAGCGGGTGAGTCTATGTTCATTATATGCCAGCCTGTCCTAAAACTGCGAACGTCAGCTCCTTGCGAAAAGTGGCTTGCAAGCAACGTCACTCAAGATTGGTCAGATTAGTGGGGGTCGTCCAAAGGGAGCTTGGGCTACCACTGATTGGTTGCCGATTCTCGTCAAGTCAAGTGTGACACTCGGCATGCTTCCGACGGCCAACGGGGTATGCATTCGACAATTTCTTTCTGATGTTACGTATTCAAGTTCCCCAAGGTCATTTCGTGGCTTCCTACTGACACAGTTGCGTCTGCCATTGTTGACGTCGCTGTGAACGATGTGAACCCGCCGCCGGCTTTAAACCTCGTGCATCCACGACCAATAGAATGGCGGGAAATGATCAAGAATATTCAAACCGCGGTCACGACCGTCCTGGGTCGGGATCTTGACATTGTTTCATTCGCTGATTGGTTCGCAGCAGTTGAGGCCTATGCCGGAAAAGCGACCGCAGAAACCTTCGATGCTATTGTATGTCATCATAGAGCCATTAGACCCGGGAACAATACTCACATCGAGACTATAGCCTGCCGTCAAACTGGTTGACTTCTTCCGTGAAATCGCTCGAGCAAATGACACGACCGAGAAGTCTGATATGGAAATTGTTGAGTTTGGCATACTGGCGACGTTCTCTACTGATGCAATGCTTCTCATGAGCGATGTGATGAGCCAGCTGCCGCAGATTGGACGCGAAGATGTTCAGCGTTGGGTGCAGTACTGGCAAGAAGCCGGTTTCTTGGTTTGAGTACGTTAGACGCTCAGTACAAAGCTGACAGAGCATAGCTTACGTTTTTCGGGCGCCGCGAGCTTTGCCTTTGAGTTTCCTTTTTCCAATCCCTCACGTACATTGCTGCTGCCCCTCTTTGTGACAATTGTCTATTCACCGACGGATTCCAGCATAGCCCTACTCAGGTACTAGCGCCCTGCAATAGCACGTCAACCATTCTAGGTCTATTGAGGCAATACCCCATTGTTCAGGCTATCTGGAGTTGCTACGAATAGCATGGTCGTTTTGCGTCCATTTCACCATCACACAGGTGGTCATCTGTGGGTGTGTGTGGGAATAGCAGTCCGTTTTTACCACTATCACCTATCCAGCCGTTATAAGTGCACTCGGATCTCACAGCTTTCAACTGCCAGCCGCATAGGACGACGCCTGACAAGATGGCAGCCGTTGTACAGCTGGGATTCTCCGATGCCGTTATCTACCCTCTCTGTCTCTGGCTTCTCGTGAAGGTCGTGAAGGTCTGGTTCTCGAAATGGCGCGGGGTGCGAACGACTTCTCTCCGGGGGCCCGCCAGTGAAAGTATCTTGTTCGGCTTGAGTCGTGTAATTAGGGAGTCGGTGGACGCGTCCCTTCTCTCTGAACAGTGGGCCAGGGAGTATGGCTGCGCGTATCGCGTTCCAACCGCACTCGGATCGTCGAGGATCCTTCTGATGGATCCCAAAGCCGTCGCACACTTCTATTCAAAGGAGACCTTTGGTTATGTCCAGACGCCACTAGCAAGGGTGTTCATTGAAAACCTTGTGAGTTGCACAACTGGTATCTCATACGTATTCCTCCTGAATTTTGAAGTTCGGACGCGGTGTTTTATGGGCTGAGGGTGAAAGCCATCGTAGGTAAGTGTAGCAAAGTTGATTCGGCTTATACTCAGCGTCTCGTTATAATCAGACAACGGAAAGCACTGTCGCCTGCGTTCAGTAACGCCGCCATACGGAGACTCACGTCAGTTTTCTATGATTCCTCGTACAAGGTCTGTAATCCTTTTGCTTCTGGTTTTATGCCATAATGACGGGCCAGATCAGATGAAAGCTAACTGGGATTCAATTTTGGACTCGAGTACTGGTGACGGCGCCGTGATCGATGTACAGAAATGGTTAGTGGTTGGTGGTTATAAGCTTTCGTTGGGGTCTGATGCGATATCATCTAGGATGAATCACATATCGTGAGCTGCTGTATCTCAACAGCAACGTTAAACCTTATTACATCCATCAGCCTCGATTCCATCGGTATCGCTGGTTTTGGGCATGATTTCGGCTCTCTTGATGGGAAACATCCGGCCGTCGTAGAAGTATTTGAGTCCATGAAGCCCGGCACCAGTGCTCTATCCCACTTCGTTTTCTTGCTCGGCCCCGTTATCCCATTTTTGTTGCGGCTACCGATTGGTGACAACAGAATATGGGCGAAACTACATGCAACAATGGGGGAAATAGCAGATGAATTACTGGAAAGGACGCGGAAAGAAAAGCAAGGGCTCCTAGGTGAAAAGGCCGAGGAGAAATCTGTGATAGGACTCTTGAGTATGCCTTCATCTCCGTAATCTGTATCGTCTCTTATTACTTGTGAACAGTCAAGGCAGAGAGCTCGAATACTCAACTCCAAATGACGCAGGAGGAGATCATGGCTCAGGTCCGTCTAACGCATACAGCACCTGCCACATATTGACAGTCTTGCAGATGGTCAGTGTCCGGAGCAATCGAGGCTTCATACTGACAAGTGAATAGAATGTTCTATTACTCGCCGGATACGAGACGACTTCAAGTATGTGTTTCTTTTCGCTTGCTGCGTATATACTTCCAGTCATCAAACCCCTATACAACAGTCAGTTTGACGGTCAGTCATTCAGCCATGAACGGCCCTGTTTCAGTGCGCTAAGCGGCGGTCACCTAGTGGGCGCTAATCGAGCTTTCGAGACAAATTGAGAAACAACAAATGCTTCGCGAGGAACTTTCCCAATTTTCTGGGACCGATCCTACTTGGGAACAATTAGCGTCTGGGCTACCATACCTTGATTCGGTCGTACACGAAGTTCTCAGGCTGCATCCCCCTGTTACCGACACATCGCGAGTCGTACGTCAAGCACACGCATCTCCCTGAATTAACCCTGGACATTTTCTAGGCTGCGGAGGACGACATCATCCCCTTGTCTATGCCGGTTGTCACAAGTACAGGCGACACCGTGTCAAGCATCGTAATCAAGAAAGGGACCATCGTTGCCGCACCAATACGTGCGATTAACAGATCAGAAGCCTTCTGGGGACCAAAGGCTAAAGAATTTGAACCTGAGCGTTGGCTTGACGATGCAGACATCCCAGCCAAACAGATTCAAGGGCATCGGCATATTCTCACCTTCTCTGATGGAGCGAGGATATGCTTAGGCCGCAACTTCGCTCTTGCGGAGTTTAAGGTGCATGGTTTTTTCTCAATCCATAACTCTCCTGACCAGAGCTCATCGGCATCCCAGGCCGCTCTGTCGGTTCTGATACGAAATTATACATTCGAACTGTTAGATGGCCCTGATACAAGGATCGAGAATCATCACTCAATTCTACCTCGACCCAAGGTCGCGGGGCAGGACGGTGCGAAGGTGCCGCTGAGGGTCCGACGTGTGGAATAGCTGGTAAATTTTGATTGAGTATACGACTCGTTCTCGCACTTTACCTTTATGACGAATCGAGTTTGTATTTATACGACTGAAGATCATTGAGGTCCCACATGCTGTCAAGCGTATCTCTTGGGCCCCAATCCAGAGTCGATTCAGCCACTGCTTGTGAACTGACCTCGTTTTCAGGTTAACATTTTTAGTGAGGTGATGAATCATCTGATGTCTTTCTTCTTGCATCATTGAAGTATAATGGTGACATGGGCAACGTGGCGACTATCAAGGAATACGTCTCCGTGTCGACTTGTTCACTGGCAACCGCTCACGATACGGCCCATTTGGGCGACTGCAAATCTTCTCCTTGTTCAGGAGGATCAGCCCGAGGATCATTGATTGATCAAAAGTTAACCCCCTTCCTCAGTACCTGCCGGATCGGCGATTCAGGACGCAAACGGTGAGCCAAAGTGCGGGCGTGCGGGCCCTGGACCAGGGTCGCCTGGCATTGCCCCCGTCTCTATTATTGCATCTCCATTTGATCCCACCCCTTGTTGTGTCAAGCGCTCAAGCGCTCACTCCTTATGATCCGACTTGCCCGTTCAGTTTCAACGCTTCAGATCTGCCCGTTTCGGGCATGATTTTGTTCATTATTTTGCACGAGGTGCTAATGCTGGCGGATGTCCACGTTGGGCCGCAGCGTGTTTTCAATGTGCCAGTGGACCTGCGGTCCGCGCATATTGTACTGCCCATTCTCCGTTCTCCGAGTCTACTCGATGAAGCATATAGTAATCTAATCTAATCTTGGCTTAAACGCTACGAGCGGTGTCATGGTCCGAAAACTCTGAGCATAAGTAGGTGCACCTTTCCGGATGGGTCAAACATACCTAAAAGCACAAGGTTGAGATCTCATTTTGTTGCCTCTGTTCCTGCGCATATCCTCGGCAGGTAGCGAATCAGGAACCTTCTTTTGTCAAGTGGTGAGCGGTACGCATGGAGTCAATCTAGTACGCAAGCATCTGCTATTCGTTCCACACTCTCGCCAACCTTTCTTCTGGACTCAAGGGCGCTTAGATCGTTCGGGCAATATGATTATCCGCCACGTTTTGCATTCTTCGTGAAATCCTGAGACGTTTTGGATGCTGAAAGGGATGGATAGCACAGCAAAACTAAGTATAGTATTCCATCGTGGTCTATGAGAGCAATGTTATAAGTCATCGTACAAGTAATAGGAGTTACATGCTCATGCAAGCGTGGCCGAAAGATGTGACCAAGGATCCAATTCACCCGGGTACGCGGCAAGAAGGAGTACGCAACCAAAAAAATAAGATGCATGGCGAAATGGGGAGAAACAGAACTCAGGGATACAGCAATGTCGCTCTGGAGACGAAAGTTGCAGAATTTCCGGGGTTCTCACCGCACGTCAGACATCGGACCCTCCGTAATGATTGATCTCAAAGCTGGTTTCGTGTGGAACGCTGGTCGGAGTGCCGTGGAAACTTTGGAATCGGCAAAGGACCGGCTGTACGGAGCAGAAGGGCTGTAGATATGGTCGTGTGGAGGGGGCGGGGTTGGTGACGAGGCATTAGAGGGGATTGGACCAGCGGTATTCGCGGACCGCATGTGGGATTGGGAATATCGGCTAAAAGTGGTTCGCCGATCGTCAGAAACCTTCCCCGAAAGCTCACTCGCCCTTGAATATGATCTTAGAGATCCTTCGCAAGCTGGCGAAGTTTCCTCTGGCAGGGAATCAAGTTCATCTTCCTCGTCCGCATCAGAGATGTCGTCTGAGTCCTCGTTCATTGACAGGCTCGAGATAGTTGGAGTCATGGATGGTCCGACGTTCTGAGCGTCTGGGCGTGGCTCACCAGAAACGAAGACGAGCCCATGAGATGGTCCTCGTTTTCGTCGCCGGCGGTTGTCATTGCTTTGGGGACGCGAAAACCCGGGCGTCGTGTGATTACGGTAGTGACGCCGCATGTTGGAGTTAACATTAAATTCGCGAGCGCAATTTGGCCATGGGCAGCGAAATGCTGCTCGGAAAAATAAGTCCCCATTTTACATGGATAGGAGATAATGAAAACACTTACGAGTAGCGCCTGTGTGCGTGTTGACATGTATTCTCAGGCTGCTGGGGCGGTTGAACCGTTTGGAGCAAGTCGGACATACGTGTTTCTTTCCATTGTTGGAGCCAGAGAGGTCGCCATCGCTAACAATCTCAGGGTCGTCTGGGGAGCGGGCTCTTCCAGCCTGCGAGCTTATCATGGGACCTGAAACTGGGAAGGAGATAATCGCCGAATATCCTGGACCAGGGGGAGAGAGGGTATGAGCACCCGCAGATCCAGATTTGCGTGTGACATGAATAGAACTGCTATTGCTGCGGTGGGGTCGAGTGTACCCGACGCCACGTGTTCCCATATCGGAGTCTGGAACAGAGACTCGAAAGACCGGGGCTGATCCATTCGAAATTTCAGATTGCGTATTGTACCCTGCCGAGCTGCCTCCGCGATTGGGGAATGTGGCACTCGAAGTAATATGTTGAAGTGATGAGCTTGAAGGATCAGAGCGGAGGACGTCGAACGAGAATATGGGAGAGTCAGATTTGTCTTTAGGTGCCTGCGCATGGGTATTTCTGGGCTGTTCATGACAAATAATCTGGTAGCCGGGAGAATTTGGGCGCAGGATCTTGCTCGATGAGACAGATGCATGAGGGTGGTATGGAAGCAGCACGCGTGATAACGCTGAGTCAGAAGTTGTTGAATGACGCCTCGTGCTCGAGGTCGACGAAGACGGCCCTGGGATAGGATAGACTGATCCATGCGGCGGCGACAGTGACTGGAGGTGGATCTAAGGACCGTACAAAGTTAGAAACACAAGGAACATACCGTCGTCTGACGCCGCGAAGAGGGCGCGACTGTCCTCACGTGAACAGGATCCCTCATGAGATATTCTGGGGGGGGGGAATGAGGAAGTTTTGCCAAAGAGGCTCAAACCGCGTACCAGGAAACATTTCATGGATGCTGGGTAAGACAGTACTAGGCTCATATTGCATGGGCGACATCATTGGGTGGAGGAGATGCAGAAACAAGGGCGAGGCAAGGTGTGGCAGAAGCGTGGGCGCTCTGATAGCTCAGGACTGTTTATATATGGACCCGAGAGGTTTAATGGAACAACTGGAACGAGGCCTGCCTTGAAAAGAGAACGAGGCGCTGAGAAGCGAATGGTATGGAGAGCTACACTCTTGTCCCGAGGCGTTAGTGCTAGGTCAAGAGGGAACTATGTGTGGTCAAGATGAGGAGTGGAAGGGGAGCCTTCTTGAACAGTTTGGGAATGCCAAAAGGAGAACTCCGTCGATGGTGGTTTTTATGGGCGAAAAGAAGTTATCTCAATGGGTGATTTGATGCTTTATAGTAACGGCAAACGACAAACGCCGGCAAGGCCGATGCTCAAAGCGGATTGAACGCAAGGATTGGCGTCTTGTTCGATCCTTAGTAGCTGCGGTACAGCTGTATTCCGAAAAAGGACAGGACCCGATCTGCGGCTCCTGCAGAACTTTACATAAAGGTTCAACCCTAGCGTATTGGACAACCAATTCATTTTTACGTACCTTACCTGTGGTCCACAACGCAAATCCGAGGACCACCGTTCCCCGCACACCGGCTTCACTCCATCGCCAGAAATAGTTTTTAGATTCCTGCATGGTGATGCCTATCGCGGTAGGTTGTGTACGTCTGCCTGCATGACCTTCAAACCCGAAATCCATTGACAGTCATGGCGTCAATCTTTACTAAGGATCCTACTTCTTGGGCCACGATTACGCCGAGAATCCGTATCGGGATTTGCAGCAGTGTCACAAAGAAGCGATATTCGGGCAAGGGACACCACACTGGTTCCATATAATAACAGATCGACACTCACCTGTCAGGATATCCGGCAGGTTGCTCGAAGGTACTAAAAACAGAGAAACAATAAAAACAAACATGCAGCAGAAATTCCCACTCCGCGACATTTGACGCTCAAAACAGGTCCGCACAGGCCCGCGTGCCATGGCGATCTGCACTTCATCAATACGTCCTTGCCTTTTCGGAAGTCTTCCTCAATCGAGGTTAGTGAATTTCATGAAACTGAAGACGCCGTCTACAACGTCGTTTCTAGAAGGACATGACACGCGTTGGCCACACGCCGAGGGTCCATTGGTGTATCCATTTGTATATATCGTGGATCCCATCAGCTATCGATGTCAAACAGCCGAACCACATGGTCAGCCCTTCACCGCCCAGTACTCAACTCTAAGCTTGCATCGGTTTTCTAGATGTTCCCCGCGTTGTTGCAATTACTCAACTGCCGATCATGTCGCTATATGGCGCCAACCGGCTTTCTAACATATGCACAAGCGATAAAATGATTGTCAGCGGGCGAAGATCTGCATGCTGTTGGGTGTCTTAACCATCCTCCGGGAGCGGCTTATCGGCGATGTTGGACTTGGCCATATCGTCCAGATATTCCTTGGATCCTCCAGCGAATGCCAGAACGCCAGAACCATTGAGACGAAGCTTTATCTCGAAAGAGGTGGGTTAAAATCCCTTGGACTGCGCGGAGGTGGATCCGGCTTCAGGCTACGCAGGCCTACTGGTGGCGCGTGTTAGCTCCGATGGAATGGGCCATCAAGGAAGCGAAGGTCGACACAGTCCAGCCTGCGGCTCCAGACAGTACATCCGGCAGCCTCGCAGCACTGGCAAGCCATGACGTTGCTCCATCATAGGACCCAACCTCATGCGGTGCATATCTCTTACCTCACAGATCTGTTATACCATGATTGACCGCGTTTCCAGACACGATCTTCTTCGTGCTGACTCTGAATCAACACTGAATGATATAGAAGTCTCCCCCCGACGGCGAGGCCAGTCGAAGTGTGTCAACAGGATACGTATCCGATTCCCGTTTGCAACCACTACTATTCAGGTCGTCTTGTTCTTATGGGCCGGCTGTTCGTCGGTGGAGCTGGGCGATGCCAGCGATCTGCGGAAGCCTGCTAGAAATAGAGAGCCAACCCTTATGGAGAAGAAAATGACGAAAATAATCCATGTCCAATGAAGGGTACGGTAATCAAGAGAGTCCCCGAAGCGCCGCGAAAAAAAGCATGTAGGGGGATACAAAAACCCAGGGGATTGCCAGAGTGTACGATAAGTAGTTAGTACATTCCCATGCCCGCGTTCCAGGCGAGAGACCGGGGCAGAACATGATAGGATGCGGCCGACGTTGACGGTAGCAATGAGAACCGAGTTCGTGGCACAACGACAAGGGGCTCATTCGCCGTGTTACCCATTGCGAGCAGCACATGGTAAATCTATAGTCCAAAGTTATTCGAGAATCGAGGAATCAGAGGGGATGATTCCGCAGTGATATCAGTAATATCATGATCATCGGGCTCGTGTGAGGCGGCATCGCAACTTCTAACTTGACGTCGCTTCTCATTTGGCTTGCCTACGAGGAGGATGATATCAAATCGTCTCGCGGTCCCTTCGTACTACCAAGATCGGCGTGAGATAAACCTGAGCAGTACCCGTGAGTCTTTGCCATTTCGATCTCACGATTCTTCCTTTGAAGCGAGGGTGATCAATCGGTTTTGATTTACCCAACAACTTGATCTATATGAGGCGGTAAGATCATCGCAGGAAGAATTCCACGCTACCAGACCGCTCGCGAACACAAGTCTGCGTTTCACTTGAACCTACCATTTTTGTTCCTTCATCGCGTTGGGCAACATACAAGCAATGCGCCTATATAGCAATTTACTGTGTTTAGGACTTGGGGAACGTTTCGTACTCCTTGACCGCCGGGATGCCCGTCGTTGTGGACAGATCCGACCGCCATGATCAGACCAGAAAGGGAATGGTATCTCTTCCTGCTGCTTTGTGTCAGACTCAGCGGTGGGAGCACTAATAGTCTAAACCAGGCTTATTAACGTGTATCAGACCTGCGGGCGGCGAGGCCAGTCAGCTTGATTTAGCTCTCAAAACGTTTTCGATAAAGGATTGACACCCCAGCGTTAACGGGACTGCAGAAGGTGGCCTGCGCTGAGTCATGTTCTACTTCATACAAAGGAGTCGGAGGGGCGGGAATAAAGTGACAGTGGTGTTACCTCGGGACGCGGGAACTTGATTGAAAACCACTGAGGCCGCACAGCGCGGTGAAGTTTCCTCTTCTTCAACTTTCAGTCGGTCACAGAAATGCCACTCCGTCTCTCAAGGAGTTAGTCAGGTCCATTTTGCCCTAATGAGCGTAGTTGATCACTCGCACAGCCGCCATTGGGAGAAAATGCTGTTCCGGTTGCCCTGAAGGGGATCACTGCGCCAACACGCTCCTGTGACGTCGAAGTTTCTAAAAGATGATACTTAATATTGATAGACTCAGTAGCGCCATAGGAAATGGATGTGACCTCTAACATTGACGATATCACTGTCACCTCCAGCGCGTCAGAATATTTCTAAATGTGAGGTAGTACTACGTACTACTCGCTTTGGTGTTGCTGTACAAGCAGCTTGCCCGGAACTATCCGAGCCTTCTTGACCGCTATGCTGCCACTTCGTCCCACACATATCATCAACAAGTACTTAGGCGACCTGCACTAGGGCTAGAAGTAGTGCTGTAGAACACGTTCACAAACTACATGGTAAGACATCATCCCATCCTCAAGCTTAAAGACACTCTGCGCTCCCGAAGTGGTTAAAAAAACTAAAAGTTTCGTGGATCCGGATCGCATCGTGAGCCACATATCCATAATCTCAGCTTGGCTCAGCTTTTCTTCCATAAGGTATGCTACTCTATACGCTTCTGGAACATGTGGGTGTAACACTGGTCAGCAGGTACCAGCGCCAGCCTGTAGCGTCACCAGATCGAGACGCTTTCAGCGTTTTATCCATCGGCCGAGAGAAACCTGCTCAGGTGAAAGGCTGACACTGTGCCACCGGGCCTTTTTCCTATTAGGTCCTCCGTATCGACACACACAGACCTGGCAGAATCTTATCTCATCTGGCTTCACGTGTTGCCTTTAGCTTTGTCTGTCCTCTGTTCACTTTTGACTGTCGACGGTGGCACGTTGTCTGTCCTGCCTCTCAGAAGCTGCCCTGATCGCCAATATAATTCCACATGCCTCTAGGAGATATTTCTCCTGACATACATCGAGGGTGTGACAGCGAACCCAGTTGCGTCGTTTTGGCGCAATGGAGGATGGACTTCCCTCGTTTGTCCTGATCGACAGCCATGTGATCAGAACATGTGGACTCTTTTCTATTGCAGACGCTGCACACCTTTTATATCTATAGGGTTGGACGTCAGGGGACGCGGCAACGCTGACATGGGTAATCCAAAAAGACAAAGGCTCAAGTCTTGGACGCTCGTGACTGCTTCTCCGATATATCCCGTCCTCAACACTGTGATGGGTGCTAACCATGTATGCTATGTTTAAGATCGCTAAACTCGCCTTATGCAACCCAAACAGGTATCTCGTCAAAATTTACTCCGTGGTTCGCGGAAGTCCAGACAGATACGTAGACTTTATCATTTTGGTTTATCACGACGATCGCCCATACAAGTTCTTAGACGCCTACTTTGAAAATCTGGCAGGCGTCATGGACATAATTTTCCGCCCTCTACGCGACGCCGTTCTTGAAGGTTCTGAGCTACCTCTAAGTCTTGTACACACAGGCTATTAGGGCACAAGGTTACAAACTTGTGAAGAGTCTCCGTGTGTTCTTTGGAGTGTCTATACTACATGGAATAGGAAACCTTACTACTACTCTATGGAGTCAGTAGAGTGCCGAACACTACGGAGTCGGAGGGCAAAGCGTTGGGCATCGGTTTCTGGCAGCTCGGGCGTTGCGATTCTGGTTGCAGAATTGTTGGGTTGCCTGATCGCCCGCATTGTTCTGTCAGCAATTCATTCTGGTTCAACGCCTTCAAGCTTCAGGTATTGTGTGTTCGTGGAAATTTCGAATAATAGGCGGCAATTTGGGCCATACCACTGAAAATCCCGCGAAACGGGGATATTACCGTTGCAAGATAGTCTCGCTGGATGAATGTGCCGCTGCTGCTAGAGACAAAGGGTGGGTCTAGTAGGGTCTCCGCACAACAACTTTTGCGGACATGAGCAACAACTGATTGGTTCAGCTTTTTTCTTTTCGAATCCCTAAATATGTTTAATGGCAAGCTGGCCTCAGCCCAATATCTTGCACCTGCTATTATTTGGATACCACGTCGACAAGCCAAACTCTACGCCCCTCGGCCGAGGCCCTTGACCTCGTTTTAGACAGGTGATCCAAACGTGTCGGCTGTACAGTTCCAGTCCTTCACGACGTTCTACCGTAGGGGTTGTTCCGCAATGTCCTTAACCCCTAAGGGGACATGCACTGGTAGGCGGACCATTAGCGAAAGTGGCTGCGGGAAAGAAAAATCGAATACCTGCTAGACAAATACTGTTACAAACAGATACAGCCCGCTGTTTTATTCTCATACAACCAGTTGAATACAGAGGGCACTGCGGGCTGCACAAAATACAAGACAGTTCAATCAAACTATTTTGAGTGCTCATGCAGATAATGTAGATAATGGTTTCTTCTACCAATTGAGCATGAGGGAAAGGCTAGAGGTGTGGGAGCTACTGTTATAATCAGGATAGTTTATTTCAACTATTCTGGCCACATTTTAGATGGTTTATTTCAACTGTCCTGGCCATGGTTAGGATAGTTTATTACAACTATCCTAGTCACATATCAGATGGTTTATTTCAACTGTCCTGGCCACGGTTAGGATAGTTTATTTCAACTATTCTGGCCACATTTTAGATGGTTTATTTCAACTGTCCTGGCCATGGTTAGGATAGTTTATTACAACTATCCTAGTCACATATCAGATGGTTTATTTCAACTGTCCTGGCCACGGTTAGGATAGTTTATTACAACTATCCTAGTCACATATCAGATGGTATGTTTCAACTGTCCTGGCCTTAGTTAGGATAGTTTATTTCAACTATTCTGGCCACATTTTAGATGGTTTATTTCAACTGTCCTGGCCATGGTTAGGATAGTTTATTACAACTATCCTAGTCACATATCAGATGGTTTATTTCAACTGTCCTGGCCACGGTTAGGATAGTTTATTACAACTATCCTAGTCACATATCAGATGGTATGTTTCAACTGTCCTGGCCTTAGTTAGGATAGTTTATTTCAACTATTCTGGCCACATTTTAGATGGTTTATTTCAACTGTCCTGGCCTTAGTTAGGATAGTTTATTTCAACTATTCTGGCCACATTTTAGATGGTTTATTTCAACTGTCCTGGCCTTAGTTAGGATAGTTTATTTCAACTATTCTGGCCACATTTTAGATGGTTTATTTCAACTGTCCTGGCCTTAGTTAGGATAGTTTATTACAACTATCCTAGTCACATATCAGATGGTATGTTTCAACTGTCCTGGCCTTAGTTAGGATAGTTTATTACAACTATCCTGGTCATATTTTGGATGGTTTATTTCAACTGTCCTGGCCATACTCTAGACGGTTTATTTCAAATGTCATCACTTTGGTCACAACAATTTATTACAACTATCCTGGCCACATTTCAGATAGCTTATTTCAACTGAAAGTCAAAATTCTGATATGTAAAAATATTTGTAGCTAGCCAATTTCTATATCTACCATGCTATGGTAACTTTTTCCTCCTCCTCTCCTTCCTCTAACTTGTTGTACTTGTCAATCAAAAAACTGACTGATTTCTTGATAAGTTTGCGTGAAAATTTGACTTCATCAGCTTTGAGACTGCCATGGTAAAAATCATCCAGTGTCAGTCCAAACCTATCCCGCAAGGCCTGAATAATGAAAAGTCGATCTCTAGGTGTCAAAATCTCCTCCTTGCTGAAGCCTTCAGTGACAATAGCCCCCTTGATGACCTCCGAGACTGTCCAAGTCTTCCAGATGATAAAGCCTAAAAGAGCATCATCTTCACGGCATCCACAGCTAAAACATTTTTCCTCGATATCCTGCCTTGTGCTTTTGTCTGATTTTTTCTTGTTGGCAGCTCGTTCTGCGATGACTCCTTCGATTGCGTTATGTCCATTTGGCATTCCATTCCATTTTTTGGTTACTTTGTCTTTGTGGGTGTGGTAAATGCAAAAAGTGTTGTTGCGGTTGGTGGTCAAGACCTCGAGTGCAAGGCGCCGGGACATAGTGGCTGCCTCTGGAAGAAAATCTTGTTCAGTTCGAATTTTATTCTTGAATTCATCGTTCAAATGAGCTTCAGTGCCTTCAAGCCAATTTTCAAGATTTTGAAGGCCATGTACTATTGAAAAATTAAGCAATATAACTTTCTATTAAATGATTAACATACCTCGCTCAGATTTTTGTTTGGCTTCTTCAAGAGTATTCCGTATAGAGACGTCTATTATGCCTTTTAGTTCTTGATATGCCTTGTGAAAATATTTCCCAACTCACCGATATCTTTCTCATCAGCTATGACCTTATCTGTTTTTTGTTCTTTAGCCCCCTCCTTTCCTTTTCCTTTTCCCTTCACCTTCACCTTCCTTGAGGGGCCAGAGTCATGGTCAAGAGTGCTAGCATTGTCAACAGACTCTGCACTGGCTTTGCGCTTTAGACTGAGATTCTTATCGAAACCTGTCCAGGATGAAATTTTCAGAATAATACAAATTTCATAGTATGAACAGCTTACCTTGTTTGATGGGAGCATTACCTTCATCACCAATTTCATGTCCAGGGATGACTCCAGTTGGTTTGAGCTCAAGGTCACTAAGACGGACAGTAGTTACCACTAAGAAATATTAATATTGAAATAAGGCTAGCATAAAGGCTACTTACATGCTGCTTTGTCCTCTTCTGTCAATAGATTCATCTCCTTATCCTCATCATTTGCCTCAAGACCTGCATCGTCAACCTCCATATTTTGGGAAATAGAGGATGATGAAGTTAAAGGACTGAGCAAATCATTATCACCATCTTGCTCAGCATTAGTGGTGATTTCCTGGATACTTGCAATACGACGTTCTCTATCAGCAATAATTTCTGCTACTGCAGCAGCCTGTTGGTCCATAGCCTTCTGCATAAATGCTCGTTTTTTTTGTTTTTGCTGTTCAGCCTCTGCAAGCTGTTCAAGGCTTTCTTTGATAGCATCTATATCTTTTTCGATATCTTGCATCAATTGTTGGGCAGCCTTTGCATCAGCTGTGGCAGCATCTTCATCACCTATCAATAAGTTCCGTAAGTTGATTCAAATCATATATTTAATGTCAACTAACTTTTTTACTACCTCTCCTCTTTTTTTTTTTCGGTTGAGTTCTATTTGTTTAGCTTTTTCTAGTGACTGTTGGTAGCGAGCCTCAGCACGGTGATGTTCATTCTGTAAACTACCAAGTCCTATATAAAAGCAGTGAGAATATATAAGTTTAAATAAAGCAGGAGTTACGCACGCAAATGTAGAGCAACTGGCGTATCTTCTGAAGACAAGGACATTTTACTGAGAGGAGGTGATCAAATTGCAGTAGAGTACAAAATACACTATTATGCTATATATATATATTCATGTTTGCGTATCCTGGCAACGGAATGCCAAGTCGTTTCAACACTGCATGTCGCATAAAATGTGCATAGCATACCCGTTCCTCCTCTCCCCAGCCTTCAACTTCATGTACAAGCATGTTTCCACAGAGAAGAACACCAGTACCAGGAGCATAATGAAACTCTGCTCCAAGTTCTGGAATCTTGAGCTTTGCATTCTCTGCTTTTCCACAAACCAATAATAAGTCGTACCATGAATAACAGCCATTATGATCTCGGTGTTTTTTGGTTGTGCGATTTGATCGTACACATATTCCGGTGAATGCCGATTGCCAAAAAGCTGCATATGGAGCAGTATCCTTCCGGTTCCTGAGCTTATCCAAGGCCTGCATTCCAGCTTGGAACAGTTCTGGATGCATTACTGCAAGAATCCTGTTCGCATATTCTTCTATGTTTTGTATCCCTTTCATCCACTCTTGAATTCCAGCATCAAAGTTATTTCGGATAGAAAGTGAAGCAACAAGGTGTGCTTTAGGGTCATTCTGCAGTGGGAAAATATTTATATTTGAAATATCAACAGGAATGATGGACTTACACCATGGCCTTGAGCATACCAACCAGGTGAAAGGTTTACGGATCCACTCGGAAGGAGATGTTCGGATGTTTTTGAAATACAGCTGGAGAGGTTATTTCGCCATTGTGTGGATGTCAAGCCTTCAGTGGAGAGAATATTTTCGAGATAAGATGTAGCCTTATATAATTCATCCTATATATATCTAATCAGTCATATATATTACATAGAGAAATTGAGCACATACTTTTTGATTGGATAGAAGAATGCCAGGTAGATACCAAATCAATATATTGCCAGCAAGGTCAATCACTGTTGTTGGTACAGTAATCAGGCCTAGCTGAGGATTCTTCAAGATGGTTCCAATGTGAGCTGGAGACTTCAAGTGTGTTACATCACAGTCAATTAAAACTAAGAGATATGTGAGAAATAATCAAATTAGTATACAGATAAGCTATACTTGGATTTAACAATGCAGCAGCTGTGATTTTGACGAGATTCATATGTTCATATTCAGTAGGAGAACGAATACGTCTTGTAGAACCAGATGGTGCATTAAAAATTGGCCTAGAGGCAAAATTGAGATCATTAATAATCTAAGGATTTAAAAACACATACATATTGGTGGCCTTGATCAACTTCAACCGTTTTTGCAAGGCAAGTTGAACTCTTTCAGCAGGTGAAGGTATTCCTGACTGCTGAGGCTTGGCAATAGAGCTCCTTGGTCGTTTTTCACGTCCCCTGATCCGGTGCCTTGAGCGAGACTTGCCACCCATTCTGACAGAATACAAGAAATAAAAGCCATGTTGAAAATGCCAAAGGCATGTGACAGAACATGTGACATCACATGATGTGGCATGACAAGCACAAAGCAATCCACAAACAAGGTATTTTGACAATTATTACCCTGGATATTGCATGTTTTGCCAGTATATTTTAACCTCACCATTGAAGCTTACACAAAGTATATATATCATCAATTATAAGTTTAATTACAAAATTATCTGACGGGGGTATGAAAGAGGGTGTTGGGGTGAAAGGGGCGGTGGGCGGCGTAGGACAGCAGTGGACGGCGTGTGTTGGGGTAACGAGGGCGGTGGGGGCGTAAGACGGCGGTGGGGGGTGTAGGGCGGGTGTGGGGGCGTGCGTTGGGGGCAACGACGGCGGTGGGTGGCGTGCGTTGGGGTAACGAGAGCGGTGGGGGACGTAGGACGGGTGTGGGGGCGTGCGTTGGGGTAACGAGGGTGGTGGGCGGCGTAGGACTGTGGTGGCGGGTGTAGGGCGGGTGTGAGGGCGTGCGTTGGGGTAACGACGGCGGTGGGCGGCGTAGGACAGCGGTGGGCGGTGTTATTGGGGGCAACGATGATAGTTGGGGGCGTAGAGGCGTGTGGAGGCGTGCATTGCAGGCAACGACTGCAGTGGGGGGTGGTAGAGGGCGTAAGGGTGAGTGATGCTGAACGAGACAAGTCCGAATCAGATCGTTGTCATGGGCATGCCGGAGATCCGGCACGAGGTTCCTAAAATAGATTGCCGCAGTTGCTGAGGGCTGACGTGGCCACTCACCGTTGCCGGCTCCGGATCTTTCCAGAAAATGATAAAGGTTAGACGGACGCATTTTTTTCTCCTGATGCTTTTTCCCCTCTTCCCTCTCATGCAGTGCTGCAGATGGCCCACCTCTTGCTCCTCCTGAGTCTGCCCTCGCCAAGTGGATTCAGAGTTGCGTGAGTGTGTGGATGTGAGGTGGCTCCTCATGTTCTTTGGTTACGAGCTTGCTGTATGGGCTCTTGGAATGGGAATGTTCGCATCCATTTTTGGGATCTGAGGGCTTATTGGGAACTGGGGGTTTATCAGAATATTCGCTATGCAGTCGGCTTGTCTTCAGGGAGAGGCAACCGTACCTTGGTCAGGGAGCTGAGGGTATGCTAGCAATGTTCTTGATATTAGGCTTTGACATTGCTGCCCTAAGGCAACTATGGGTTGGCGTCAGCCTTTTTTTCATCAAGGTTATGTCTATGGTGAGTAAAATCTTTCCTATGGGGCAGTTTTTAATGGTGCCATATATTATAGGTCACAATATGATTTATAAGTTGTATCAGGTATATTATGTTTTTTTATTGGATTTGTTCTAATTTTGTTTTTTGCTTCTTTAGAATTTTTATTGGTAGCTTGTATATAATAAGGTAATTCTTATTTTCTAAATGTTACGTTGCTTATTTCTATCATTGTTCTAGAGCAATTTTTTAATATCTTTAATTCTGAGACTCTAATGTTTAGATATTTTCATAGTATGTGGTTTTTTTTTTATCTGTTCTGATGCTCACTTTGAGTTTACAGAATTTTCGGTTTTTTTCGACGCTTTGCTTTTTTTTTTATGTAGACTTTCTTTTTGGTCAGGATTTGTTTGCTAGTGGGGGCCCACACTGGCTGCATTTTCTGCACCACTTTTTGTATGTAGGGTTTTTTTAAATTAGATTTTTTCTTGTCTGTGTTATGTGATATCTATTACAACTCTTGTAATTTATGAATTTTGGATGCACAAAATATGCTGTTTTTTGTTTGACCATTTTTCTAACCCTAACCTTAATTGTTGTAACTTGCAAATTGTCTGTTCATGACACAATGTGATGCGATATGATGTGATATGATATGATATGATGTGATACGATGCGATATGGTGTGATATGATGCAATATGGTGTGATATGATGTGATATGATGCGATATTGTGCGATATGATAATGATTACATCAGGTGATACAAAATTTTGAGAATAAAAAGCCAACAGAATGAGCTAGTATTTAGTATTCCTCTTGTACACCATGCCTCGCACTCGAAATACTGCAAGAAAATGCACTGGTGGCCATGCGTTAAAATGCGATCTTTTCACCGACAACTCAATTGAGGATGATGCTATTGTTCTACATAGGGAGAAGATCACTGTGGACAAAAATATTATGGAAAACGATGTATGTGCACAGATTATCTTGACTATAACAAGCTTTATCTGACATTTCAGTGGTGCACAATTTGTTTAAACGGAGGATTACTTTATGTCTGCAATTGTGGGCGGGGTGTTTGCGCCACGGACTGTCTTAAGGATATCAACACTAGCTCTGATCTTGGTGACTTTACTTGCCCCTTTTGTTGGATTAAGGAAAAGCCTAGCCTTCCATACAAAGTATGTCTGTCATATTTTTTCCTCAAATGGCACAGCTAATATTTTATCATATAGCCATTTTCTCTTCTGGACCAACATCTTATAATCAAAACAAACTTGAATACTCGCTCTCCTTTTCCTTATATTTCAGCAGAACCTATGGCCATTATTGCTCTCCGCCTTGAGGGTTTTCTATCAGTTACAAGCGCTTCCACTCTGGTCTACTCTCATTTGGCGGACTACTTCGATCTTTCAAGCCCTTTCCCTTCCCTGGAATTGATTGAAATTGAATATAATTTGAGTACCCAAAAGGGTCGGAATAAATATGCTTCAGATTTGAAGGAAATGCTACCACGCTTAAGCCGGTAAGCATTGTCTTTTATAGCAAAAATCTGATCTCATAATTTTTGTTTATCAGCTTTCACCGTTTTCTTGTTTTTTTGATTGGACATTCTACTCCTGATGATGGCTGTCTTTGGATCCGAGGTGGATCTAAACCCCTTTCTGCAAGCCCTGGCCAGGTGCGAATGCATTGTGATTTTTTAAATGCATTATCTGAAATAAATTTAGGTTCTCAGCATATTATTTCCTCAGTCGTTTTTGGATTATCTGAAGAGGGATCCAGCTGCTAGCCTTTTTCTCATTGTTTGTGGAGGTCCCTTTGCCTGCAAGAAGTCATTTGAGGAAATTTATGAATTTGTCATCCCGTTAGTACTCAGTATTTTATATATCACTCATCATTTTGACTTGTACTTGCTTATAGCAACTTTTGGCTTGCCTTAGGATTTACTACAACCGATTTTCATCCTTCTCTTGCCAACACTTTTCTTCAAAAATTAGTGGTCAAATTTTATATACATCGACAGCCCCAAATGCTGGACGACATCTTATTGGAGGAGATGAATCTTGGGGCCCATGCTGAAGGTGTAATTTGTTTTGGTGGGGCAGGTGAAAATATTGTGGCTCGCTATATCTGGGTCAATTCTCTCCTCTGTCCAAATGGTGTTTTGGTGCCAGTCAGCTGCCAATGCAGTGTCATCCAGCCTTGGACAACAATCAAATCCAAGGAAGAAAAAGGAAATATTGATTTGAAATGCAGAGCCTGTGGACGACTCATCAACTGTACTCGCGATCATCATCTCCAATCCTTTTCAAAGCATGGGAAGGCAACAGGGCCATTGGGTACTTGGATGGTGAAGTATTCCAACAAGGAGGATCAGGCTGTCAATACACCTTTGCGACTTCGATATCCCTTGTAATCATCACACACTTGCTACTATTATTTTGTTTTTGATTAACACTATGCTGCAATACAAAATTTACAATTGTTCTAACTGATGAATCCTTGCCTCCAAGTCAGCAATCACAGTAGCATGAGCCATGATTTCAGCATCCTTGTCAGCTAATGCCTTCTGATTGGCCTCCTGTATACTCTCCTTTTCCATAACTGCTACTTGTAGGGCTTTTGCAATCTCCAATGCCTCACTTCGTTTGGCTGTAAGAAGACTGGATGTAAGGCTTTGGAACTGGTTTATAAGTTGGGTAGTTTCTGCTTTAGCATCCTTTCTCAGCCTGGGTGATGTGTAATGAGTGGCTGTAGATGGGCCAGTTGGTTGTTGAACTGTGATCATCATCCATAAGTCACATTCTTCAGAAAGTCTTTCACACTAGCAATCAAAAATTATAATCCATATAATCTTATAATGAATAACTACCACTTACACGTGTTATCAAGCTTTGAATCTCGCGATTAAATCTTGCGCTAACATCAGATACTTTGGTAAGCTTGGGTCGAAGTGCCTTGAGACGTGGAATTACTATTAATTTGTTTAATATATTTGGCTTTGGATAAAGATTTAATTATGAGGCTTACAATACTCTTGATTGCCACGTTTGACTCCAGAAACAAATCCAAATGGTGCTGACTTTTGAGATATTTTCAAGCGATGAGAACTACTTGATACTGCATTGCCTCCAAGAGCAGACGTAGATGGCGTTGATAATATTGCCATACTACTCTCAGATGCTGGTGAAGCATTGGGAATAGGAGTTGACAGATGTGAATTATATCCAGTAGCTGGATCAATTGGTGCAAGAGACACTTCTTGTTCCGATGAAATGCTCTGAATAGGTGTTGATAGAATTGGCGCGCTATAGCCTATTAAAACAGGATCAATCGCCAACTATAATAAAATGTCTTCAATATTAAATTGAAACTTTGATAAAAAGAGGTGATTCCATACCTCCATCCGTTGAGTAGCTTGGGTGGGAGTACTAATATCTGGAGAAGTTCTTCCTCCTAAAGGTGTTGGGAGACTGTATTGCATGGACTGAAATTCAGTATTGAATTGGCTCTGTGATGAAATATTGAATAGATCTGAGTCAGTATCCTTCTAGACCTCAGTTGCTTGTTATACTAAGAAACATCTAAAGGCGTACTTCTGGTGTATCTTTTTCTAGCTGGCTTTCCAAAACATTATTGATTCCGCTAGATTGCTGTCAAGTGAAAGGTTATTATCTATATATATATAAGCAAATAAACCTGTAACGTACTTGCAGTTCCAGAAATTTCCTGCCTTTGGCTGTATGAATACATTGGCTTCTTAATGGCCTATCTGGACACTGATTACACCGTGGAGGTTGACGTGATCCTAAAGGCTTTTTGAGAGGACTATGCTTTGGAGTTGGTTTGCTTTTTCTTTTGGAACTATAATCAGGCGGCATTATGGGGCAAATGATGCGATTTTTTTTTTGCTTTATATTCGATGCAAGCTGTTTTTGTTCCAAATAAAAGACAGTATAACCGGGAAGTATGAAGTATCTGACTAAATCTCATTTTATTAGCGATCAACTTTTCATCAAATTTGATTGGACCAAAAATTGCTGTGTAGCTTTCGTTGCAACCATTATCACTCTCATGGACATTACTTTGGAAACTCCTGCAACACTTCTGGACCAGGACCAGATTACCTTGGACACTCCCCCTCATTCACCACTTCTAGCATTAATCGACCATGGGACAGAAAACTACAATAACTGCCTTCCTGAAGATACTGGATCCTCACTGCTACAAAATGTTTCTCCTCAAAAAAAACAACGAACTCTATTCTCCCATCACCCTCAAGCGCAGCAACCACGACGAAAAAGAGCAAGACACAAGCAAGTTGATCATGTAGAATCTACAGCATTCACACCCAGGACTGGAACATCTGGTCAAATTTCGGTTGGAAATATGTCACCAGAACCTATTTCATTTGATATGGAAGAACTAGCCCCTAGACCACTGGATAGTGGCATATCAAATCAAAATGGATATGTGGCCTTTGTCGAAGCAGTGTTCTGCAATGTTGCTGGCTTTTTTTGCCTAAAAAAGGATTTATTTGTTGTTCAAGGATGGAACTCTAGTCAAGGCAGAGGCACAGTACGTCAAGCTTGGATCATAGTCTTTCAGATTAATAACTTAATTATAGAAAGAATGGTATCATCTGCAGCTGGATAAGTCTTCATCCATACCAACTGCAGTATGCTTGTGTCCGAGGGCAAAACTCATTGGAGAATGTTATCATCAAGACTTCTTTAATGAATTTGAAGTTGAAAATCAGATACAGCAAATAGATGACTCAGATGGTATGGATAATTCATTTGTGATGTAATTCAAAGTTCTAATATTATAATAGGTGTCTTTTTATTTTGCCGTGATGTCAAGGAAGTCAACTCGATCAATCTCTTCTCTGTAGCATCAGCACAAAATCCCAACGCAGTCAAGTCTAGAAAAATTGTCACCTATACTGGCAATAATACAGGAAATGGAGACTGGACCTGTGCAGCAGATGGCAAAGATCATTGCAGCCATATTCATAGAGCAAAAAACAAATTGCAACAGTTATTAACTGGAGATCCCTCTGCAAAACACAGCAAAGATGGAGAAAATTTAACATTGGGTATATATATTTATTTTTTATAATATTGATATTTTTTGATCTATTGCATACAGTCCAAACACATCAAGCTACTGTTCAGCAAAACCAGTCTATCTCTTATCTTCCCATTGCTATTCCAGACTGGGCAGCTATCCCTACAGACGAAAAGATTTATCCTCCATCCTTACCCATTACTGGCAATCCTGGACTCATCCATTTGGCTGTGTCATCAAGATGTACTTGTGGTGCTCAATTTGATCCCCTACAGGCCAATCTCACAAAGCAGTGTCTGGTATATTCTGTCACCCAATCCTTCATATGCTCAATTGTACTTCAAAAATGCAGCAAATGTACTGCTCTGGGACACCACTATATTGGACCTGATTGTCGCGAGTTGGGAATTTTCAACTTCAATAACCGACTTCTCTTCACACATGACCTTTTGGACGAATATACCATGGCTTATACATCATCCGAAACCCCCTTTGTAGCATGGGTATCTGTTGTTGCTCGCCGCTATGCTAAACTCAGCCCACATATAACCTTTGTGGACGAAGGGACCTTCCGAAAAGCCTGGTTTGGATATGCACGCCTACTCAATCTTAAAAACGATATGACCTGTCCAAAATGTGGATCATATCCTTTAGATGTCATCTGGGATGGAATCACATTAGGCTTCAACCAGAAACACCTTCTTCCTACTTTATATCCACCAACAACTCTCCACTCTAACTCCATCGAACGGCAATGCTCCTATCCAAAAAACCAAACCCTGCTTTCAAATAAAAACTGCAGAAGGCTTCTGCAAAGCATCATGACTGGGGCATCACTAATCTACAATCATGGCATGGCTGCTGTAGATGACAGTGACGAGTCTGATGATGCTCAGACTGGTCACCTTTCACAATCGGCAAAGAGTCTAAAAGATATTCTCAATCGCATTCAAAAAATTCCAGAACTCGAGCAGCTTCTGAAAGCTGAAAATCCATCACTAGCCTGGCTATTCACTAAATATAGTGGGTCGGCAGTTATTTTGGCGAAGATAGAATGTCCTCGATCTTATTGCAAATTTTTCCAGCAGGTAATTTTTCCAAGTCTTACATCTTATAAAGCTCTCATCAGTTATTTAGATCTCAACAAGTGATTCTGTTCTTCAGATAGTCAACCGCTCCTCTCTCCATTTACTTCAGGAATTCAATGCAATGCCAAGTTCTAGTGCAGCCGAAAGTCTGGCATGCATTCCTTCCATCTATCATATTATTCAGTTTGAATACTCAAAATCAAGCATCTTACCTCAAAAGCTATTGGACGTTTTACAATGGATTGCTTCTCGGACAAATGAAGTGCTTCAGCAGTTATTGAAGTATTCGGCTCCTCCAGAGGATGTTACTGCTTATCATGTAGATGGAGGCTGGGAAAAAGTAAGTTTTAATATTTGTTTACTTGATAATGAGAATTAAAAGCCTTTCCAGAGCGGGTGCTATTATAGCATGCCTCAGATCAGGCACCGACCCAAGTATCCCAATCTGAAGCATGAAACTCAACCAGAACCAATGAATCGTGGAGGCAAATGCCAAAAATATTATAGTGAATATGGACAAAACCGACTTACAGGTGGTATTATGTGTGCTTGGTGCACACATAGTATTTGCTATGGGTATCACTGCATTCCTCGCAGTGAAGGGCGAAATGATGTTTTCTCAGCTATGGTTACACGCTGGCCTAAACCGCCCAAACGAGTCATTTATGACTTTGCTTGCCAACTGGGCCCATATTGCAGGACACGCGAACCAGAATTCTTTGCCGACACACAGTTTTTAATTGATGACTTTCATGCTACAGGACATACACGGTGTTCTGAGGCATCTTTTTTGCGTACATATGCAGAAACACAGCCACTTCTGGGAAGGATTAATCCAAGTGCAGCAGAATGTGGAAATGGAGGACTGGGAAGGATAAGAAAATCAGTTAGCTATATGGGACAGGAGAGGGCAATTATTTATACCAGAGTTTTTTTATCTATTTGGAACAGAGCCAAGATACAAAAAATATATCAACAGTAGTCATAGGTAGATAATAGACAATTGTGACATGCTGATATGTAACAGTAATTAGAAACCATCATATAGTAGCAAAGGCTGGTATATTTAAACTATCCCAGCCTGACATAGAACAGTCATTTTAAACTATCCTCTGACAGTAAAGTATTTTAGTAAATTTGAACTGTCCTGGCTGCAGTATAGTGAGAATGAACCATCTGCAATATACCCAGGATGGTATATTTGAACTATCCCAGCCCAACACAGAACAGTTGTTTCAAACTGTCCTGACAGAGGAGTATCGTTCACTGAGATGGTAAATTTGAACTGTCCTGGCTGCAGTATAGTGAGAATGAACTATCCACAAGATACCCAGGATGGTATATTTAAACTATCCTAGCCCAACACAGAACAGTTGTTTCAAACTGTCCTGACAGAGGAGTATCATTCACTGAGATGGTAAATTTGAACTGTCCTGGCTGCAGTATAGTGAGAATGAACCATCTGCAATATACCCAGGATGGTATATTTGAACTATCCTAGCCCAACACAGAACAGTTGTTTCAAACTATCCTGACAGAGGAGTATCATTCACTGAGATGGTAAATTTGAACTGTCCTGGCTGCAGTATAGTGAGAATGAACCATCTGCAATATACCCAGGATGGTATATTTGAACTATCCTAGCCCAACACAGAACAGTTGTTTCAAACTATCCTGACAGAGGAGTATCATTTACTGAGATGGTAAATTTGAACTGTCCTGGCTGCAGTATAGTAAGAATGAACCATCTGCAATATACCCAGGATGGTATATTTGAACTATCCTAGCCCAACACAGAACAGTTGTTTCAAACTATCCTGACAGAGGAGTATCATTTACTGAGATGGTAAATTTGAACTGTCCTGGCTGCAGTATAGTAAGAATGAACCATCTGCAATATACCCAGGATGGTATATTTGAACTATCCTAGCCCAACACAGAACAGTTGTTTCAAACTATCCTGACAGAGGAGTATCATTTACTGAGATGGTAAATTTGAACTGTCCTGGCTGCAGTATAGTAAGAATGAACCATCTGCAATATACCCAGGATGGTATATTTGAACTATCCTAGCCCAACACAGAACAGTTGTTTCAAACTATCCTGACAGAGGAGTATTGTTTACTGAGATGGTAAATTTGAACTGTCCTGGCTGCAGTATAGTGAGAATGAACTATCCACAAGATACCCAGGATGGTATATTTGAACTATCCTAGCCCAACACAGAACAGTTGTTTCAAACTATCCTGACAGAGGAGTATCGTTCACTGAGATGGTAAATTTGAACTGTCCTGGCTGCAGTATAGTGAGAATGAACCATCTGCAATATACCCAGGATGGTATATTTGAACTATCCTAGCCCAACACAGAACAGTTGTTTCAAACTATCCTGACAGAGGAGTATCATTCACTGAGATGGTAAATTTGAACTGTCCTGGCTGCAGTATAGTGAGAATGAACCATCTGCAATATACCCAGGATGGTATATTTGAACTATCCTAGCCCAACACAGAACAGTTGTTTCAAACTATCCTGACAGAGGAGTATCATTTACTGAGATGGTAAATTTGAACTGTCCTGGCTGCAGTATAGTAAGAATGAACCATCTGCAATATACCCAGGATGGTATATTTGAACTATCCTAGCCCAACACAGAACAGTTGTTTCAAACTATCCTGACAGAGGAGTATCATTCACTGAGATGGTAAATTTGAACTGTCCTGGCTGCAGTATAGTGAGAATGAACCATCTGCAATATACCCAGGATGGTATATTTGAACTATCCTAGCCCAACACAGAACAGTTGTTTCAAACTATCCTGACAGAGGAGTATCATTCACTGAGATGGTAAATTTGAACTGTCCTGGCTGCAGTATAGTGAGAATGAACCATCTGCAATATACCCAGGATGGTATATTTGAACTATCCTAGCCCAACACAGAACAGTTGTTTCAAACTATCCTGACAGAGGAGTATCATTTACTGAGATGGTAAATTTGAACTGTCCTGGCTGCAGTATAGTAAGAATGAACCATCTGCAATATACCCAGGATGGTATATTTGAACTATCCCAGCCCAACACAGAACAGTTGTTTCAAACTGTCCTGACAGAGGAGTATCGTTCACTGAGATGGTAAATTTGAACTGTCCTGGCTGCAGTATAGTGAGAATGAACTATCCACAAGATACCCAGGATGGTATATTTGAACTATCCTAGCCCAACACAGAACAGTTGTTTCAAACTATCCTGACAGAGGAGTATCGTTCACTGAGATGGTAAATTTGAACTGTCCTGGCTGCAGTATAGTGAGAATGAACCATCTGCAATATACCCAGGATGGTATATTTGAACTATCCTAGCCCAACACAGAACAGTTGTTTCAAACTATCCTGACAGAGGAGTATCATTCACTGAGATGGTAAATTTGAACTGTCCTGGCTGCAGTATAGTGAGAATGAACCATCTGCAATATACCCAGGATGGTATATTTGAACTATCCTAGCCCAACACAGAACAGTTGTTTCAAACTATCCTGACAGAGGAGTATCATTTACTGAGATGGTAAATTTGAACTGTCCTGGCTGCAGTATAGTAAGAATGAACCATCTGCAATATACCCAGGATGGTATATTTGAACTATCCTAGCCCAACACAGAACAGTTGTTTCAAACTATCCTGACAGAGGAGTATCATTTACTGAGATGGTAAATTTGAACTGTCCTGGCTGCAGTATAGTGAGAATGAACTATCCACAAGATACCCAGGATGGTATATTTGAACTATCCTAGCCTGACTTAGAACAGTCATTTTAAACTATCCTCTGATGGTGGAGTATTATTCACTGAGATGGTAAATTTGAACTGTTCTCACTGCGGTATGGTGAGAATGAACCATCTACAATGCACCCAGAATGGTATATTTCAAATGTCTTGACCAGGGAGTATCACATCATAAAACAGTTCACATGAACCATCTACAGTATATTGTAGATCCTCATAGATAGCTGTATCAATCTATCTTCATATACCTCAACTAAACTATCTTTTACATACCATGCATGACAGTTAAATTGAACCATACTCTGCTAATTTAACATGTGATGCAATGGGTAGTGTGAATTGTTGTATGTTTGTTATTCAGCCTGCAGTATGACTTTTATACAGCCTGCTGTATGTGTCTCAAACAACATACAACTTTTCCCTTCCCCGTTTGAGACACATACAGCAGGCTGTATAAAAGTCATACTGCAGGCTGAATAACAAACATACAACAATTCACACTACCCATTGCATCACATGTTAAATTAGCAGAGTATGGTTCAATTTAACTGTCATGCATGGTATGTAAAAGATAGTTTAGTTGAGGTATATGAAGATAGATTGATACAGCTATCTATGAGGATCTACAATATACTGTAGATGGTTCATGTGAACTGTTTTATGATGTGATACTCCCTGGTCAAGACATTTGAAATATACCATTCTGGGTGCATTGTAGATGGTTCATTCTCACCATACCGCAGTGAGAACAGTTCAAATTTACCATCTCAGTGAATAATACTCCACCATCAGAGGATAGTTTAAAATGACTGTTCTAAGTCAGGCTAGGATAGTTCAAATATACCATCCTGGGTATCTTGTGGATAGTTCATTCTCACTATACTGAGCCAGGACAGTTCAAATTTACCATCTCAGTAAATGATACTCCTCTGTCAGGATAGTTTGAAACAACTGTTCTGTGTTGGGCTAGGATAGTTCAAATATACCATCCTGGGTATCTTGTGGATAGTTCATTCTCACTATACTGCAGCCAGGACAGTTCAAATTTACCATCTCAGTGAACGATACTCCTCTGTCAGGACAGTTTGAAACAACTGTTCTGTGTTGGGCTAGGATAGTTCAAATATACCATCCTGGGTATCTTGTGGATAGTTCATTCTTACTATACTGCAGCCAGGACAGTTCAAATTTACCATCTCAGTAAATGATACTCCTCTGTCAGGATAGTTTGAAATAACTGTTCTGTGTTGGGCTGGGATAGTTCAAATATACCATCCTGGGTATATTGCAGATGGTTCATTCTCACTATACTGCAGCCAGGACAGTTCAAATTTACCATCTCAGTGAACGATACTCCTCTGTCAGGATAGTTTGAAACAACTGTTCTGTGTTGGGCTGGGATAGTTCAAATATACCATCCTGGGTATATTGCAGATGGTTCATTCTCACTATACTGCAGCCAGGACAGTTCAAATTTACCATCTCAGTGAACGATACTCCTCTGTCAGGACAGTTTGAAACAACTGTTCTGTGTTGGGCTAGGATAGTTCAAATATACCATCCTGGGTATCTTGTGGATAGTTCATTCTCACTATACTGCAGCCAGGACAGTTCAAATTTACCATCTCAGTGAATGATACTCCTCTGTCAGGATAGTTTGAAATAACTGTTCTGTGTTGGGCTGGGATAGTTCAAATATACCATCCTGGGTATATTGCAGATGGTTCATTCTCACTATACTGCAGCCAGGACAGTTCAAATTTACCATCTCAGTGAACGATACTCCTCTGTCAGGACAGTTTGAAACAACTGTTCTGTGTTGGGCTAGGATAGTTCAAATATACCATCCTGGGTATCTTGTGGATAGTTCATTCTCACTATACTGCAGCCAGGACAGTTCAAATTTACCATCTCAGTGAATGATACTCCTCTGTCAGGATAGTTTGAAATAACTGTTCTGTGTTGGGCTGGGATAGTTCAAATATACCATCCTGGGTATATTGCAGATGGTTCATTCTCACTATACTGCAGCCAGGACAGTTCAAATTTACCATCTCAGTGAACGATACTCCTCTGTCAGGATAGTTTGAAACAACTGTTCTGTGTTGGGCTGGGATAGTTCAAATATACCATCCTGGGTATATTGCAGATGGTTCATTCTCACTATACTGCAGCCAGGACAGTTCAAATTTACCATCTCAGTGAACGATACTCCTCTGTCAGGACAGTTTGAAACAACTGTTCTGTGTTGGGCTAGGATAGTTCAAATATACCATCCTGGGTATATTGCAGATGGTTCATTCTTACTATACTGCAGCCAGGACAGTTCAAATTTACCATCTCAGTAAATGATACTCCTCTGTCAGGATAGTTTGAAACAACTGTTCTGTGTTGGGCTAGGATAGTTCAAATATACCATCCTGGGTATATTGCAGATGGTTCATTCTTACTATACTGCAGCCAGGACAGTTCAAATTTACCATCTCAGTAAATGATACTCCTCTGTCAGGATAGTTTGAAACAACTGTTCTGTGTTGGGCTAGGATAGTTCAAATATACCATCCTGGGTATATTGCAGATGGTTCATTCTTACTATACTGCAGCCAGGACAGTTCAAATTTACCATCTCAGTAAATGATACTCCTCTGTCAGGATAGTTTGAAACAACTGTTCTGTGTTGGGCTAGGATAGTTCAAATATACCATCCTGGGTATATTGCAGATGGTTCATTCTCACTATACTGCAGCCAGGACAGTTCAAATTTACCATCTCAGTGAATGATACTCCTCTGTCAGGACAGTTTGAAACAACTGTTCTGTGTTGGGCTAGGATAGTTTAAATATACCATCCTGGGTATCTTGTGGATAGTTCATTCTCACTATACTGCAGCCAGGACAGTTCAAATTTACCATCTCAGTAAATGATACTCCTCTGTCAGGATAGTTTGAAACAACTGTTCTGTGTTGGGCTGGGATAGTTCAAATATACCATCCTGGGTATATTGCAGATGGTTCATTCTCACTATACTGCAGCCAGGACAGTTCAAATTTACTAAAATACTTTACTGTCAGAGGATAGTTTAAAATGACTGTTCTATGTCAGGCTGGGATAGTTTAAATATACCAGCCTTTGCTACTATATGATGGTTTCTAATTACTGTTACATATCAGCATGTCACAATTGTCTATTATCTACCTATGACTACTGTTGATATATTTTTTGTATCTTGGCTCTGTTCCAAATAGATAAAAAAACTCTGGTATAAATAATTGCCCTCTCCTGTCCCATATAGCTAACTGATTTTCTTATCCTTCCCAGTCCTCCATTTCCACATTCTGCTGCACTTGGATTAATCCTTCCCAGAAGTGGCTGTGTTTCTGCATATGTACGCAAAAAAGATGCCTCAGAACACCGTGTATGTCCTGTAGCATGAAAGTCATCAATTAAAAACTGTGTGTCGGCAAAGAATTCTGGTTCGCGTGTCCTGCAATATGGGCCCAGTTGGCAAGCAAAGTCATAAATGACTCGTTTGGGCGGTTTAGGCCAGCGTGTAACCATAGCTGAGAAAACATCATTTCGCCCTTCACTGCGAGGAATGCAGTGATACCCATAGCAAATACTATGTGTGCACCAAGCACACATAATACCACCTGTAAGTCGGTTTTGTCCATATTCACTATAATATTTTTGGCATTTGCCTCCACGATTCATTGGTTCTGGTTGAGTTTCATGCTTCAGATTGGGATACTTGGGTCGGTGCCTGATCTGAGGCATGCTATAATAGCACCCGCTCTGGAAAGGCTTTTAATTCTCATTATCAAGTAAACAAATATTAAAACTTACTTTTTCCCAGCCTCCATCTACATGATAAGCAGTAACATCCTCTGGAGGAGCCGAATACTTCAATAACTGCTGAAGCACTTCATTTGTCCGAGAAGCAATCCATTGTAAAACGTCCAATAGCTTTTGAGGTAAGATGCTTGATTTTGAGTATTCAAACTGAATAATATGATAGATGGAAGGAATGCATGCCAGACTTTCGGCTGCACTAGAACTTGGCATTGCATTGAATTCCTGAAGTAAATGGAGAGAGGAGCGGTTGACTATCTGAAGAACAGAATCACTTGTTGAGATCTAAATAACTGATGAGAGCTTTATAAGATGTAAGACTTGGAAAAATTACCTGCTGGAAAAATTTGCAATAAGATCGAGGACATTCTATCTTCGCCAAAATAACTGCCGACCCACTATATTTAGTGAATAGCCAGGCTAGTGATGGATTTTCAGCTTTCAGAAGCTGCTCGAGTTCTGGAATTTTTTGAATGCGATTGAGAATATCTTTTAGACTCTTTGCCGATTGTGAAAGGTGACCAGTCTGAGCATCATCAGACTCGTCACTGTCATCTACAGCAGCCATGCCATGATTGTAGATTAGTGATGCCCCAGTCATGATGCTTTGCAGAAGCCTTCTGCAGTTTTTATTTGAAAGCAGGGTTTGGTTTTTTGGATAGGAGCATTGCCGTTCGATGGAGTTAGAGTGGAGAGTTGTTGGTGGATATAAAGTAGGAAGAAGGTGTTTCTGGTTGAAGCCTAATGTGATTCCATCCCAGATGACATCTAAAGGATATGATCCACATTTTGGACAGGTCATATCGTTTTTAAGATTGAGTAGGCGTGCATATCCAAACCAGGCTTTTCGGAAGGTCCCTTCGTCCACAAAGGTTATATGTGGGCTGAGTTTAGCATAGCGGCGAGCAACAACAGATACCCATGCTACAAAGGGGGTTTCGGATGATGTATAAGCCATGGTATATTCGTCCAAAAGGTCATGTGTGAAGAGAAGTCGGTTATTGAAGTTGAAAATTCCCAACTCGCGACAATCAGGTCCAATATAGTGGTGTCCCAGAGCAGTACATTTGCTGCATTTTTGAAGTACAATTGAGCATATGAAGGATTGGGTGACAGAATATACCAGACACTGCTTTGTGAGATTGGCCTGTAGGGGATCAAATTGAGCACCACAAGTACATCTTGATGACACAGCCAAATGGATGAGTCCAGGATTGCCAGTAATGGGTAAGGATGGAGGATAAATCTTTTCGTCTGTAGGGATAGCTGCCCAGTCTGGAATAGCAATGGGAAGATAAGAGATAGACTGGTTTTGCTGAACAGTAGCTTGATGTGTTTGGACTGTATGCAATAGATCAAAAAATATCAATATTATAAAAAATAAATATATATACCCAATGTTAAATTTTCTCCATCTTTGCTGTGTTTTGCAGAGGGATCTCCAGTTAATAACTGTTGCAATTTGTTTTTTGCTCTATGAATATGGCTGCAATGATCTTTGCCATCTGCTGCACAGGTCCAGTCTCCATTTCCTGTATTATTGCCAGTATAGGTGACAATTTTTCTAGACTTGACTGCGTTGGGATTTTGTGCTGATGCTACAGAGAAGAGATTGATCGAGTTGACTTCCTTGACATCACGGCAAAATAAAAAGACACCTATTATAATATTAGAACTTTGAATTACATCACAAATGAATTATCCATACCATCTGAGTCATCTATTTGCTGTATCTGATTTTCAACTTCAAATTCATTAAAGAAGTCTTGATGATAACATTCTCCAATGAGTTTTGCCCTCGGACACAAGCATACTGCAGTTGGTATGGATGAAGACTTATCCAGCTGCAGATGATACCATTCTTTCTATAATTAAGTTATTAATCTGAAAGACTATGATCCAAGCTTGACGTACTGTGCCTCTGCCTTGACTAGAGTTCCATCCTTGAACAACAAATAAATCCTTTTTTAGGCAAAAAAAGCCAGCAACATTGCAGAACACTGCTTCGACAAAGGCCACATATCCATTTTGATTTGATATGCCACTATCCAGTGGTCTAGGGGCTAGTTCTTCCATATCAAATGAAATAGGTTCTGGTGACATATTTCCAACCGAAATTTGACCAGATGTTCCAGTCCTGGGTGTGAATGCTGTAGATTCTACATGATCAACTTGCTTGTGTCTTGCTCTTTTTCGTCGTGGTTGCTGCGCTTGAGGGTGATGGGAGAATAGAGTTCGTTGTTTTTTTTGAGGAGAAACATTTTGTAGCAGTGAGGATCCAGTATCTTCAGGAAGGCAGTTATTGTAGTTTTCTGTCCCATGGTCGATTAATGCTAGAAGTGGTGAATGAGGGGGAGTGTCCAAGGTAATCTGGTCCTGGTCCAGAAGTGTTGCAGGAGTTTCCAAAGTAATGTCCATGAGAGTGATAATGGTTGCAACGAAAGCTACACAGCAATTTTTGGTCCAATCAAATTTGATGAAAAGTTGATCGCTAATAAAATGAGATTTAGTCAGATACTTCATACTTCCCGGTTATACTGTCTTTTATTTGGAACAAAAACAGCTTGCATCGAATATAAAGCAAAAAAAAAAATCGCATCATTTGCCCCATAATGCCGCCTGATTATAGTTCCAAAAGAAAAAGCAAACCAACTCCAAAGCATAGTCCTCTCAAAAAGCCTTTAGGATCACGTCAACCTCCACGGTGTAATCAGTGTCCAGATAGGCCATTAAGAAGCCAATGTATTCATACAGCCAAAGGCAGGAAATTTCTGGAACTGCAAGTACGTTACAGGTTTATTTGCTTATATATATATAGATAATAACCTTTCACTTGACAGCAATCTAGCGGAATCAATAATGTTTTGGAAAGCCAGCTAGAAAAAGATACACCAGAAGTACGCCTTTAGATGTTTCTTAGTATAACAAGCAACTGAGGTCTAGAAGGATACTGACTCAGATCTATTCAATATTTCATCACAGAGCCAATTCAATACTGAATTTCAGTCCATGCAATACAGTCTCCCAACACCTTTAGGAGGAAGAACTTCTCCAGATATTAGTACTCCCACCCAAGCTACTCAACGGATGGAGGTATGGAATCACCTCTTTTTATCAAAGTTTCAATTTAATATTGAAGACATTTTATTATAGTTGGCGATTGATCCTGTTTTAATAGGCTATAGCGCGCCAATTCTATCAACACCTATTCAGAGCATTTCATCGGAACAAGAAGTGTCTCTTGCACCAATTGATCCAGCTACTGGATATAATTCACATCTGTCAACTCCTATTCCCAATGCTTCACCAGCATCTGAGAGTAGTATGGCAATATTATCAACGCCATCTACGTCTGCTCTTGGAGGCAATGCAGTATCAAGTAGTTCTCATCGCTTGAAAATATCTCAAAAGTCAGCACCATTTGGATTTGTTTCTGGAGTCAAACGTGGCAATCAAGAGTATTGTAAGCCTCATAATTAAATCTTTATCCAAAGCCAAATATATTAAACAAATTAATAGTAATTCCACGTCTCAAGGCACTTCGACCCAAGCTTACCAAAGTATCTGATGTTAGCGCAAGATTTAATCGCGAGATTCAAAGCTTGATAACACGTGTAAGTGGTAGTTATTCATTATAAGATTATATGGATTATAATTTTTGATTGCTAGTGTGAAAGACTTTCTGAAGAATGTGACTTATGGATGATGATCACAGTTCAACAACCAACTGGCCCATCTACAGCCACTCATTACACATCACCCAGGCTGAGAAAGGATGCTAAAGCAGAAACTACCCAACTTATAAACCAGTTCCAAAGCCTTACATCCAGTCTTCTTACAGCCAAACGAAGTGAGGCATTGGAGATTGCAAAAGCCCTACAAGTAGCAGTTATGGAAAAGGAGAGTATACAGGAGGCCAATCAGAAGGCATTAGCTGACAAGGATGCTGAAATCATGGCTCATGCTACTGTGATTGCTGACTTGGAGGCAAGGATTCATCAGTTAGAACAATTGTAAATTTTGTATTGCAGCATAGTGTTAATCAAAAACAAAATAATAGTAGCAAGTGTGTGATGATTACAAGGGATATCGAAGTCGCAAAGGTGTATTGACAGCCTGATCCTCCTTGTTGGAATACTTCACCATCCAAGTACCCAATGGCCCTGTTGCCTTCCCATGCTTTGAAAAGGATTGGAGATGATGATCGCGAGTACAGTTGATGAGTCGTCCACAGGCTCTGCATTTCAAATCAATATTTCCTTTTTCTTCCTTGGATTTGATTGTTGTCCAAGGCTGGATGACACTGCATTGGCAGCTGACTGGCACCAAAACACCATTTGGACAGAGGAGAGAATTGACCCAGATATAGCGAGCCACAATATTTTCACCTGCCCCACCAAAACAAATTACACCTTCAGCATGGGCCCCAAGATTCATCTCCTCCAATAAGATGTCGTCCAGCATTTGGGGCTGTCGATGTATATAAAATTTGACCACTAATTTTTGAAGAAAAGTGTTGGCAAGAGAAGGATGAAAATCGGTTGTAGTAAATCCTAAGGCAAGCCAAAAGTTGCTATAAGCAAGTACAAGTCAAAATGATGAGTGATATATAAAATACTGAGTACTAACGGGATGACAAATTCATAAATTTCCTCAAATGACTTCTTGCAGGCAAAGGGACCTCCACAAACAATGAGAAAAAGGCTAGCAGCTGGATCCCTCTTCAGATAATCCAAAAACGACTGAGGAAATAATATGCTGAGAACCTAAATTTATTTCAGATAATGCATTTAAAAAATCACAATGCATTCGCACCTGGCCAGGGCTTGCAGAAAGGGGTTTAGATCCACCTCGGATCCAAAGACAGCCATCATCAGGAGTAGAATGTCCAATCAAAAAAACAAGAAAACGGTGAAAGCTGATAAACAAAAATTATGAGATCAGATTTTTGCTATAAAAGACAATGCTTACCGGCTTAAGCGTGGTAGCATTTCCTTCAAATCTGAAGCATATTTATTCCGACCCTTTTGGGTACTCAAATTATATTCAATTTCAATCAATTCCAGGGAAGGGAAAGGGCTTGAAAGATCGAAGTAGTCCGCCAAATGAGAGTAGACCAGAGTGGAAGCGCTTGTAACTGATAGAAAACCCTCAAGGCGGAGAGCAATAATGGCCATAGGTTCTGCTGAAATATAAGGAAAAGGAGAGCGAGTATTCAAGTTTGTTTTGATTATAAGATGTTGGTCCAGAAGAGAAAATGGCTATATGATAAAATATTAGCTGTGCCATTTGAGGAAAAAATATGACAGACATACTTTGTATGGAAGGCTAGGCTTTTCCTTAATCCAACAAAAGGGGCAAGTAAAGTCACCAAGATCAGAGCTAGTGTTGATATCCTTAAGACAGTCCGTGGCGCAAACACCCCGCCCACAATTGCAGACATAAAGTAATCCTCCGTTTAAACAAATTGTGCACCACTGAAATGTCAGATAAAGCTTGTTATAGTCAAGATAATCTGTGCACATACATCGTTTTCCATAATATTTTTGTCCACAGTGATCTTCTCCCTATGTAGAACAATAGCATCATCCTCAATTGAGTTGTCGGTGAAAAGATCGCATTTTAACGCATGGCCACCAGTGCATTTTCTTGCAGTATTTCGAGTGCGAGGCATGGTGTACAAGAGGAATACTAAATACTAGCTCATTCTGTTGGCTTTTTATTCTCAAAATTTTGTATCACCTGATGTAATCATTATCATATCGCACAATATCGCATCATATCACATCATATCACACCATATTGCATCATATCACACCATATCGCATCGTATCACATCATATCATATCATATCACATCATATCGCATCACATTGTGTCATGAACAGACAATTTGCAAGTTACAACAATTAAGGTTAGGGTTAGAAAAATGGTCAAACAAAAAACAGCATATTTTGTGCATCCAAAATTCATAAATTACAAGAGTTGTAATAGATATCACATAACACAGACAAGAAAAAATCTAATTTAAAAAAACCCTACATACAAAAAGTGGTGCAGAAAATGCAGCCAGTGTGGGCCCCCACTAGCAAACAAATCCTGACCAAAAAGAAAGTCTACATAAAAAAAAAGCAAAGCGTCGAAAAAAGCCGAAAATTCTGTAAACTCAAAGTGAGCATCAGAACAGATAAAAAAAAACCACATACTATGAAAATATCTAAACATTAGAGTCTCAGAATTAAAGATATTAAAAAATTGCTCTAGAACAATGATAGAAATAAGCAACGTAACATTTAGAAAATAAGAATTACCTTATTATATACAAGCTACCAATAAAAATTCTAAAGAAGCAAAAAACAAAATTAGAACAAATCCAATAAAAAAACATAATATACCTGATACAACTTATAAATCATATTGTGACCTATAATATATGGCACCATTAAAAACTGCCCCATAGGAAAGATTTTACTCACCATAGACATAACCTTGATGAAAAAAAGGCTGACGCCAACCCATAGTTGCCTTAGGGCAGCAATGTCAAAGCCTAATATCAAGAACATTGCTAGCATACCCTCAGCTCCCTGACCAAGGTACGGTTGCCTCTCCCTGAAGACAAGCCGACTGCATAGCGAATATTCTGATAAACCCCCAGTTCCCAATAAGCCCTCAGATCCCAAAAATGGATGCGAACATTCCCATTCCAAGAGCCCATACAGCAAGCTCGTAACCAAAGAACATGAGGAGCCACCTCACATCCACACACTCACGCAACTCTGAATCCACTTGGCGAGGGCAGACTCAGGAGGAGCAAGAGGTGGGCCATCTGCAGCACTGCATGAGAGGGAAGAGGGGAAAAAGCATCAGGAGAAAAAAATGCGTCCGTCTAACCTTTATCATTTTCTGGAAAGATCCGGAGCCGGCAACGGTGAGTGGCCACGTCAGCCCTCAGCAACTGCGGCAATCTATTTTAGGAACCTCGTGCCGGATCTCCGGCATGCCCATGACAACGATCTGATTCGGACTTGTCTCGTTCAGCATCACTCACCCTTACGCCCTCTACCACCCCCCACTGCAGTCGTTGCCTGCAATGCACGCCTCCACACGCCTCTACGCCCCCAACTATCATCGTTGCCCCCAATAACACCGCCCACCGCTGTCCTACGCCGCCCACCGCCGTCGTTACCCCAACGCACGCCCTCACACCCGCCCTACACCCGCCACCACAGTCCTACGCCGCCCACCACCCTCGTTACCCCAACGCACGCCCCCACACCCGTCCTACGTCCCCCACCGCTCTCGTTACCCCAACGCACGCCACCCACCGCCGTCGTTGCCCCCAACGCACGCCCCCACACCCGCCCTACACCCCCCACCGCCGTCTTACGCCCCCCACCGCCCTCGTTACCCCAACACACGCCGTCCACTGCTGTCCTACGCCGCCCACCGCCCCTTTCACCCCAACACCCTCTTTCATACCCCCGTCAGATAATTTTGTAATTAAACTTATAATTGATGATATATATACTTTGTGTAAGCTTCAATGGTGAGGTTAAAATATACTGGCAAAACATGCAATATCCAGGGTAATAATTGTCAAAATACCTTGTTTGTGGATTGCTTTGTGCTTGTCATGCCACATCATGTGATGTCACATGTTCTGTCACATGCCTTTGGCATTTTCAACATGGCTTTTATTTCTTGTATTCTGTCAGAATGGGTGGCAAGTCTCGCTCAAGGCACCGGATCAGGGGACGTGAAAAACGACCAAGGAGCTCTATTGCCAAGCCTCAGCAGTCAGGAATACCTTCACCTGCTGAAAGAGTTCAACTTGCCTTGCAAAAACGGTTGAAGTTGATCAAGGCCACCAATATGTATGTGTTTTTAAATCCTTAGATTATTAATGATCTCAATTTTGCCTCTAGGCCAATTTTTAATGCACCATCTGGTTCTACAAGACGTATTCGTTCTCCTACTGAATATGAACATATGAATCTCGTCAAAATCACAGCTGCTGCATTGTTAAATCCAAGTATAGCTTATCTGTATACTAATTTGATTATTTCTCACATATCTCTTAGTTTTAATTGACTGTGATGTAACACACTTGAAGTCTCCAGCTCACATTGGAACCATCTTGAAGAATCCTCAGCTAGGCCTGATTACTGTACCAACAACAGTGATTGACCTTGCTGGCAATATATTGATTTGGTATCTACCTGGCATTCTTCTATCCAATCAAAAAGTATGTGCTCAATTTCTCTATGTAATATATATGACTGATTAGATATATATAGGATGAATTATATAAGGCTACATCTTATCTCGAAAATATTCTCTCCACTGAAGGCTTGACATCCACACAATGGCGAAATAACCTCTCCAGCTGTATTTCAAAAACATCCGAACATCTCCTTCCGAGTGGATCCGTAAACCTTTCACCCGGTTGGTATGCTCAAGGCCATGGTGTAAGTCCATCATTCCTGTTGATATTTCAAATATAAATATTTTCCCACTGCAGAATGACCCTAAAGCACACCTTGTTGCTTCACTTTCTATCCGAAATAACTTTGATGCTGGAATTCAAGAGTGGATGAAAGGGATACAAAACATAGAAGAATATGCGAACAGGATTCTTGCAGTAATGCATCCAGAACTGTTCCAAGCTGGAATGCAGGCCTTGGATAAGCTCAGGAACCGGAAGGATACTGCTCCATATGCAGCTTTTTGGCAATCGGCATTCACCGGAATATGTGTACGATCAAATCGCACAACCAAAAAACACCGAGATCATAATGGCTGTTATTCATGGTACGACTTATTATTGGTTTGTGGAAAAGCAGAGAATGCAAAGCTCAAGATTCCAGAACTTGGAGCAGAGTTTCATTATGCTCCTGGTACTGGTGTTCTTCTCTGTGGAAACATGCTTGTACATGAAGTTGAAGGCTGGGGAGAGGAGGAACGGGTATGCTATGCACATTTTATGCGACATGCAGTGTTGAAACGACTTGGCATTCCGTTGCCAGGATACGCAAACATGAATATATATATATAGCATAATAGTGTATTTTGTACTCTACTGCAATTTGATCACCTCCTCTCAGTAAAATGTCCTTGTCTTCAGAAGATACGCCAGTTGCTCTACATTTGCGTGCGTAACTCCTGCTTTATTTAAACTTATATATTCTCACTGCTTTTATATAGGACTTGGTAGTTTACAGAATGAACATCACCGTGCTGAGGCTCGCTACCAACAGTCACTAGAAAAAGCTAAACAAATAGAACTCAACCGAAAAAAAAAAACTGAGAGGTAGTAAAAAAGTTAGTTGACATTAAATATATGATTTGAATCAACTTACGGAACTTATTGATAGGTGATGAAGATGCTGCCACAGCTGATGCAAAGGCTGCCCAACAATTGATGCAAGATATCGAAAAAGATATAGATGCTATCAAAGAAAGCCTTGAACAGCTTGCAGAGGCTGAACAGCAAAAACAAAAAAAACGAGCATTTATGCAGAAGGCTATGGACCAACAGGCTGCTGCAGTAGCAGAAATTATTGCTGATAGAGAACGTCGTATTGCAAGTATCCAGGAAATCACCACTAATGCTGAGCAAGATGGTGATAATGATTTGCTCAGTCCTTTAACTTCATCATCCTCTATTTCCCAAAATATGGAGGTTGACGATGCAGGTCTTGAGGCAAATGATGAGGATAAGGAGATGAATCTATTGACAGAAGAGGACAAAGCAGCATGTAAGTAGCCTTTATGCTAGCCTTATTTCAATATTAATATTTCTTAGTGGTAACTACTGTCCGTCTTAGTGACCTTGAGCTCAAACCAACTGGAGTCATCCCTGGACATGAAATTGGTGATGAAGGTAATGCTCCCATCAAACAAGGTAAGCTGTTCATACTATGAAATTTGTATTATTCTGAAAATTTCATCCTGGACAGGTTTCGATAAGAATCTCAGTCTAAAGCGCAAAGCCAGTGCAGAGTCTGTTGACAATGCTAGCACTCTTGACCATGACTCTGGCCCCTCAAGGAAGGTGAAGGTGAAGGGAAAAGGAAAAGGAAAGGAGGGGGCTAAAGAACAAAAAACAGATAAGGTCATAGCTGATGAGAAAGATATCGGTGAGTTGGGAAATATTTTCACAAGGCATATCAAGAACTAAAAGGCATAATAGACGTCTCTATACGGAATACTCTTGAAGAAGCCAAACAAAAATCTGAGCGAGGTATGTTAATCATTTAATAGAAAGTTATATTGCTTAATTTTTCAATAGTACATGGCCTTCAAAATCTTGAAAATTGGCTTGAAGGCACTGAAGCTCATTTGAACGATGAATTCAAGAATAAAATTCGAACTGAACAAGATTTTCTTCCAGAGGCAGCCACTATGTCCCGGCGCCTTGCACTCGAGGTCTTGACCACCAACCGCAACAACACTTTTTGCATTTACCACACCCACAAAGACAAAGTAACCAAAAAATGGAATGGAATGCCAAATGGACATAACGCAATCGAAGGAGTCATCGCAGAACGAGCTGCCAACAAGAAAAAATCAGACAAAAGCACAAGGCAGGATATCGAGGAAAAATGTTTTAGCTGTGGATGCCGTGAAGATGATGCTCTTTTAGGCTTTATCATCTGGAAGACTTGGACAGTCTCGGAGGTCATCAAGGGGGCTATTGTCACTGAAGGCTTCAGCAAGGAGGAGATTTTGACACCTAGAGATCGACTTTTCATTATTCAGGCCTTGCGGGATAGGTTTGGACTGACACTGGATGATTTTTACCATGGCAGTCTCAAAGCTGATGAAGTCAAATTTTCACGCAAACTTATCAAGAAATCAGTCAGTTTTTTGATTGACAAGTACAACAAGTTAGAGGAAGGAGAGGAGGAGGAAAAAGTTACCATAGCATGGTAGATATAGAAATTGGCTAGCTACAAATATTTTTACATATCAGAATTCTGACTTTCAGTTGAAATAAGCTATCTGAAATGTGGCCAGGATAGTTGTAATAAATTGTTGTGACCAAAGTGATGACATTTGAAATAAACCGTCTAGAGTATGGCCAGGACAGTTGAAATAAACCATCCAAAATATGACCAGGATAGTTGTAATAAACTATCCTAACTAAGGCCAGGACAGTTGAAACATACCATCTGATATGTGACTAGGATAGTTGTAATAAACTATCCTAACTAAGGCCAGGACAGTTGAAATAAACCATCTAAAATGTGGCCAGAATAGTTGAAATAAACTATCCTAACTAAGGCCAGGACAGTTGAAATAAACCATCTAAAATGTGGCCAGAATAGTTGAAATAAACTATCCTAACTAAGGCCAGGACAGTTGAAACATACCATCTGATATGTGACTAGGATAGTTGTAATAAACTATCCTAACCGTGGCCAGGACAGTTGAAATAAACCATCTGATATGTGACTAGGATAGTTGTAATAAACTATCCTAACCATGGCCAGGACAGTTGAAATAAACCATCTAAAATGTGGCCAGAATAGTTGAAATAAACTATCCTAACCGTGGCCAGGACAGTTGAAATAAACCATCTGATATGTGACTAGGATAGTTGTAATAAACTATCCTAACCATGGCCAGGACAGTTGAAATAAACCATCTAAAATGTGGCCAGAATAGTTGAAATAAACTATCCTGATTATAACAGTAGCTCCCACACCTCTAGCCTTTCCCTCATGCTCAATTGGTAGAAGAAACCATTATCTACATTATCTGCATGAGCACTCAAAATAGTTTGATTGAACTGTCTTGTATTTTGTGCAGCCCGCAGTGCCCTCTGTATTCAACCGGTTGTATGAGAATAAAACAGCGGGCTGTATCTGTTTGTAACAGTATTTGTCTAGCAGGTATTCGACTTTTCCCTTCCCCAGAAAAATCTACGTATATCCCATGGGCAGTCAGGTGACCCTCACCGCAAGACGTCCACCCTCCCAGAACCCCGATAACGCGTCCAGACGGTAGATCCTTGAATCCGAACAAATTTCTCGAAAAAATCAACCTCAGAAAGACCTTTTTGATGCGAAAAGTCCTCAAACCTTCAAATCCGATGTGGAGAAGCATGGGAATCTTTTTTCTGTCCAGGCAGAAAGACCTGCAAACTGGGATCTGCATTGTAACGCTATCTGGGGTCTTCCCTAACCTGCCTTTACTCTGGTCCCGCTTATCGATGATACCAAATGTGTGTCTGTCGTGGGCTCATGAATTGGGTTACGATGCATGTTGAGGTCATTACGTGAGTGGAGTCCACGACAATGGGTGATTAGGGGCAATCATACGACCTCACTGAAACTGGAGCCGTCGCTGCTCAGTAAGATGCCTTGTGTGCCGGGACCGGAATAATATAAAACTGGCTCCGAAGCGATATCGATGCACCTGACTTCACTCCCTGATCTCGATGTCTTCTCAACTTGTCTGGCTTATAACTGGTACTTCGTGAGTCAATCGTGCAGCATTCAATATCTACGGGTCTATACAAGCGACCATTTAGCACAGGCTTGGGTCGCAATCTCACGCTTGCTGCGTTAAAAAGGGGTGACAAGGTCATCGCAACCAGTCGCATCCGATCTCTTGCAAAGCTGGGGGATCTAAAGGCGCAAGGAGCCGATGTCCTTGAACTCGATGTTACGTCACCGTTGGAACAGTTGCATGAAATAGCTAAGAAAGCTGTTGCAATTCACGGCAGAATTGACGTTCTTGTTAATAACGCAGGTGACTGGTCGTTTCACTGTTCATAGCAGATCCTTGACTGGAAACAGGGTATATTTTAGTGGGAGCCATCGAGGAGAACACGTATGGGGTCTCAACAAATCTTTTCGAATATCAGATGCTGACATTATCTCAGACCAGAAGAATCTTTCGATCAGTTCAAGTGAGCTCTCAATGTGATTATCTTTTGCTCAACAGAAATAGATCATTCCCGCCATCAGTACAAACGTGTTCGGCGCGCTAAATGTTGCTCGAGCGTTCTTGCCATACATGCGTGAACGCAAAACTGGAACAGTTGTGTGGTTTGGATCAGTTGGAGGTTGGAGGTAAGAACTCTTCTCTGCGGGCCACCACATGAAACTGCAAACATGAACAGATCCGTTCCTAATGCCGCTCTCTATGCAGCAACAAGATTCGCTATACGCGGTACGTATGCTCTCAATTCCTACAGGCGTCAGAACTCACCTAGTCATTCTAGGCATCTCACTATCCCTTCATGACGAGATTTCTTCGTTAGGTCTACGCAGCATTTGTGTCGACTTCGGATACTTCCGCACCGCTTTCCTGAATGCTGATCATCGCGCACCTCAAATATCCCGGATCGCTGATTATAAACCCATGACTGACAAGGCCAATGCTGCTTTGGAAGGCGCGATCCATTTTTTTAATCTCCGGGATGTGCTCATGTAGGAACTGCTGGCAGCGTACAACGGAAAACAGCCTGGGGACCCGGTTAAGGGAGTTGAAATCATCGCTGATGTTGTTCGCGGAGAAGGGGTCGCGACTGGCAAAGCCTTCCCTACTGTGTTAAGTCTTGGAAGCGACTGCTACGAGATCGTAAAAACCGCGTCAGAAGAGACATTAGAGCGGCTCGAGGAGTGGAAGGAGGTGTCCAAGAGCACGGACTTTGCTTAGGTGTTGGTTCACAGTTAGATCAGTCAACTTAATTCGCGACTTCGCCGCTAGAGCACTAACATTGAGAGCACTGCTTTGAAGTCAAAAGCCAAATGCTTCTTGCACTTGATTATATCCAGACGTGTATGTCGGTCCCCAGCTCAGACAACCTGAAAATCCCCTGCTTTCTTCCCACCAACCAAAAATAGACTATGTATCGCGTAGCTTCCCGCAGGCAAATTGAGTATCATTGAGTATCTGTCCGTGGTGCCTATCCACCGATAATGGTTCTATCCGCTTTGTGGTAGTAATATCCATACTCCATCACGCGTCGTTCTTCCCTGCTAGTCGAGTCTCCTTCGAACTTCGCTTTGCGCTGACCATCTGCGACTCGACTTCGCCGGGACATAGATAGTCTATCTCATACATAAGGACCTGTGGCTAGCCTGGGCCCGAGCCGTCCCAAAAAAGGCGTAACCTCCGCGTCTCTCCTCGATGGCCCCGCGCTACTATGACGAACAACAGGTGTGTGAGGTCTTTTTGGTCAATGGTTACTCCGAGCCTTGGGTTTTTGTCATGAATTTCGGCTATGGGGATGACAGAAGCTTCGTCAACCTACAGATTGGGGGGGGATCAGTTGTAAAGAATCCCTTTAATGGTTGATGATAATACAAGCTAGTGGTCACAGTCACCGCTGACTTTGTATTCTTTGAAGGGTTCCAGCGTCGAAGTCAAAGTCGCTTGGACGAATGATTATCTGCATGCTAAATGTATTCCTCGTTCAGCAACGAAAACGAGCTCCGGAAGAGGATGTCACCAATGGGTAACAACCCTATCAGGCGGTTATCGATGATTTGCAAGGTCTAAAAAGACCGCTGCCCAAGCTCGAAAAAAAGTATGCCAAGCCTCCAGCTAGCGAAACAGCGATTGCCTGATTTTACCATCTAACCACTCGGTAGCGTTTTCCTCAGACGCGCGGAGTGGTTTTGTCGGACCATCAGAAGTGACGAGCGAAGGGTGTATCCTGCAGTTTTGTTTATGTGTAGCCTTCTACGAAAGAGTCTGGCATTCTTTGGACTGGAGTCTGCAGCGTTGCTGAGGGGTCATTAACGTATCAAAATGCGGAAGACTCATGCAGTAGGTTATGAGACTGAGAGGGCTCAGTGAATTCGACGTCGGAACGGAGAGGGATGACACTCACAAGCATCAGGAGCACTACTTCATACGTTTGCTCATGGTCTCCGCAAGTGATGAGCATCGTATACAGTTCGCGCAGGTAGTGGTAAGAGACGTGATGCTGAGAGTAAAGATGCCCACATTTTCTTGGAGGAGAGCTGGAAATTGAGTCACGTTGAACGTGGCTTACTTACCACCGAAATGTTGAACGACAACAATGGTGTATGATATATTACCATGAGAACCAGAGTAAGGAAACGAAACACAAGGTACTTGTGTTAGTATAAGGTGAGAGGGTCCCCGGTTGATTAGGTTTAGCATGTATTAGAACTTCTGGCCACCGCTCCCATGCACATATATCCGCGACTGCGCAAGAGATTAGGAGATTACGACCGTGTCTTGCCAAGGTTCTTTTCAACCTCGCTCGGACTCATAGTATCTACGGCGGACATCAAAGCCTGCGCCCACGGCGACTCCGTACTGTCCCCTCCAAGTGCTGCACTGCTCGCTTTGTCTATATTGCGCCATCTCTCGGTATTGCCATCGTTCCACTGGACGAGCCGCAGCCTCCTTATCTCGCCCTGTTGGTTTTGCATGATTACGACAAACCGCAGGCGCGTGAAATCGGTTGGATCGATGGTAACTTCCAACGCCGGGTGGCTGGCTTGAACGTCGGCTATCGCGACTACTGAAGCTTCAACAACCTGTGGATTACGGAGCGGTCAGCTGTAAGCAAAATTACTTGAACAAACCACTGACGAAGTATTGTTTAGCGGGGTCATCTTCAAAGTTGCGAGGTTGAACGATGAGTTGCATGCTACACATGCCGCAAGGTTAGCAGGTGCAGTCGATGTAGGATAATCGGGCAATTACCAGTGTGTCATGACCCGTTCAGGCGGGTGATTCGCCAAATCAAGGCACATCCTGGCATAGATCTGAAAACACGAGCGCCAAAGCTGCATCCAGCGCGAAAGAGCACGGTCCACTTCGAGTTCGACCCATTCTGTAGTAAATTTCTTAGGTCTCTCAGTTTTGGAGACGTGTTTGCTGGGGTCGTCAGGAGACACGAGCGAAGGATGAATCTTGCAGTTTTGCTTGTGGCTGGTTTTCCAGGAGATAGTCTGACGCTCCTTGGACTGTATGGCCTGGTGTTAGCATACGATCAAAAGTCTCAAGAGCGACAACAGAGCTCACACAGTATGTAACGAGACTGTATGTCGCGACCTGAGCTCATGAACTATCCTGCGAGAAAAAATGGTGTCACTCACAGGCAGCGTGAGCATCGCTTCATCTGATTGCTCGGCAGGTCTTTGGTACAGTAATAGCAAGTAAGAATCATAACGGAAACTAGATGTAAAAGATAGCAGCCTTAGGTCCACGTGTTGTAGCAGTCGCAGTGGTGGGCGTGAAAGTTGTAACGTTGCAACCTGTCGTGTCACGACCTATAACATCAGATGAAAAGAAATTACCACGCCACAAGCGCGTCAGTTTGATATCTTACCGAGTGATTCGGATCGTTAGAGAAACACTCTGAATCGGGTCATGGCTCGCGATGCCAACGCTAGCAGCTACTGTATTTATCTAGAGTAATATGAAGGTTTCGGCGCTCGTCAGGTGACAGTCAACGAACACAAGTCGAAGTAAAGGTTCTCACGTCAGTCCTGGCTCGCGACGCGACAGCTCAGGAGGAATGTTTTCAGGGTGCCTCAAGGGCAACTCACATAAATAGACGAAATAAACTTAGATGAGGCGATCGTATGGAACATGTGATGGATTTACAGCCGAATTCATATCGATAGGCCCCCTCGAAAAAAATTGACATAGAGCGGAGTAACAGCGGAGGTTCATTCGGCTGTATCGGAACATCTTGCCGCCCTCCGGCTGAACTCGGCAAGTGTCCACTCCTGATAGCCGGACGACCCAACACTTACTTTTACCCTCCGCTCTGTGTATGTTTTTTTGTGAAGGGGCCTATCAATATGAATCTGGCTGTAACCACATAAGTAGGGTGAGCGGGGCTAAACTGTAGGGGAGGTGCCTTTGCACGTCGGCGTCGGGGACGTGAGGAGAGGGTCGGTCTCGGTTCCTACCTTTCCTACTAGCAGTCGCTGGCTGAGGGGAGGTAGGGTGCCTGGCATTGCACAGGAGATGCTGAGCTCGACGAACAGATTACCGCGATCAAGGTCAGTCAAACTTTGATGGCACATTCATCGTTCTGTGGCTTCATCCTCGGTCCATTGCGCCGGCGACTATATTGCAAGCGAAAGTAATAGGGGGAGGGGGGGAAGAGTGGCACGAACGCCTGAACACTCACTCGCTGTTCAGCCGAGATATTTTAAAAAAATCCAAATGAGGTGGAATGAGAGTGGATTCCTGTATAGTGTAAATGTGCACCGTCGTTAGGGGGGATCGGGTGGCTGGTCGTGGGGTCACGAGCGCTGCTGGACGCGGCATAATTTCCGTGTTCGTCAGCAGAACATATAAGGTGCATAGAGCAAAAATATCGCATACTGCCGACCGAGAATACATCCCCCCTCATTGACATTTCGCTTGTTAGGCTTGGGAGAAGTCGGCACCAAACTGCGCACGATAAATAGAGGTGATAGCGCCTCTACCCTGAGCGACCTGGAGGAGATAGAGGTTGTAATCTTACATAAATCGGCAGATTGCAATCCAAGGTTGAACCTGGAGAAGATTCAACCTGATGTCGCAATTGATCTGTTTGCAACTGCTTGCCGACCCCCTCCAATCAATTCGCTATTAATATAGCAGTCCAAAACGAAATCCAGTCCCTGGTCCAGTGTGCACAATGTTTCCCCGCTGGCAGCAGCTATTACTGCTAATTAGCGTCGCTGTTCAGACGAACCAACTAGAGTCTGGATTTGTGTCCCCCAAGAGCGATGCATTCGACCACGTCAACTTGTAGGTTGAATTGTCACGTCTGGCAACCTGACCGGTTGAACGGCTCCTTTCCAGGCTTATCGGAAACGGCGGCGACACCCCAAACGGATCTGGAGGAATGATACCATCGACTGCACCTCCATTTGCCATGACCCGCTGGGTTGCGCAGACGCACCAAAACTACGTCTCCGTCACACCGTACAACTGGACTGCAACCTCGATACATGGCTTCCAGGGTACAAGGCAGCCAGCCATCTGGATGGGGGAAAGCGGACCTGTGATAGTGGTACCTGGTGTCACGAGGCGCGACCAGATCAAAGTGAAGGGACAGTTTGAGGAGCGCGGATTGAAGATGCAGAAGGCGACGGAGAGGATCACACCGTCGTATTATTCGATCGTGCTGGACGACGGTCTCGGAGGCGAGATCCTGGTGGAACAATCCGCAAGTATGTATTCTGTCATTTACTAAACGAACGCTTTCACTCATTTCAAGTACAGCGTCACGAGTCGGTCACCTCCGATTTACATTCACCACCGACCAAACGCCGTACATCCTCCTCGAGTCCTCACGCCCGTCCGTACTGACCTCCACCCCGACCAATATCTCCTACCCGCACGGCACTGTTTCCGTCCTCCTCCACCCGTCCTCCCTCTCACGCGTGCACGAGATCTGCGGATCCAACTCGGAGCGCCAAGACACCATCATCACGCCGACGCCGACCATCCCGCACGTCGCTGGGTTCAACGGGTACTACTGCGCCCGCTTCGACTACGACGGCGAGTCCGAAACTTCTTTCGGCGTCATCACCAACGACGCCATGCACCCCGGGTCCCGTTCCAGCGAGGGCGAAATGCTGGGGGGCTACGTGCTGCTCCCGTCCGATAAAGGCACAACGGTGGTGAACGTGCGTGTTGGGACGTCGTTCATCTCGGTTGACCAGGCGAGGCGGAATATTGACGCAGAGATTCCCGACGGTCAGTCGTCGCTGGAGGACACTGCACGCAAAACTCGTAGTGCGTGGGCGGAGAAGCTCGATCGGTTCAAATTGGAAGGTGCAAGCGAGGTGCAGAAGGAAGTCTTCTGGACGGGCGTGGCGCATGCCCTTCAGGTGGATCGTTTGGCTTAATATCATGGATTCATGTTGACTTGGAGAGTGCTGCCAGTACCCCTCAGAACAGCATGAGCAGGATGCGTACTACTCTGGGTACGATGGCACTGTGCATCATGGCCTTGGCGTTGAGTCGTACACCTCCTACTCAATCTGGGATACGTACCGTGCGGAGTGGGCGTTCCTTATCCTCTTCGCGCCCGAACGCGTACCAGGTATGGTCAGGAGCATGTTGGCCGATTACAAGGAGGTAAGCCGCGCTTAGCATGATACGTATTGTACCAGCGCCGACTAACCACCTACAGGGAGGATGGCTTCCGATGTGGAAGAACATCGTCGGTGAGCACCTAAAACATTACTCGTGACAAGGGCTGACCGAACACAGAAACAAATATCATGGTTTGCAGACAATCATTAGTGGATCATCACAGGACCTAATAAGTCCACAGGTTGGAACCCATGCCGATTCGCTCATTGCTGAAGCAGTCGTTAAGGGAGTGGAAGGTTTCGACAAAGAACTCGCCTGGGAGGCAGTCTGGAAAGACGCTACCGTTCCACCCAAAGACGATCTCCGCACATCGCAAGTGACTCGAACTGAACCCTGTTGCGTGGCTGACTCTGCACTACAGGTATTTTGACCGTGAAGAGGTGCGTTCGCGGCTTTCCCTATTGGCAGGTGCTGATGGCTAGGACGGAAGAACGTTGATTATGAGGTTCGCGCGGGCTTATCCTCTGTGTACGCTGAGAAAGCCTGGGTCGCGGATGACGTGCACTCTGAGAGCGCATCGAGGACCTTGGATTATGCCTGTAGATGTCTTGCTTCTGGTATCCTCCAGTTAAGACTCATTGACGCTTCGGCACCCTTGCAGACGATGACTATGCAGCGTACAAGCTCGCAGTTGCACTCAAAAAGCCAGACTCAATAACCAAGCCCTTGCTCGAACGTTCTCTCCGTGCTCCCTTCACATTGTTCAACTCAGAAACTAGGTTCATGGAGGCGAGGAACGCCAACGGGAGCTGGGCAGGGGAGGATCGAGGCTGGACCGAAGGTCTGTTCTCATACCTCTCCATCACATCACATGATGGCCAACCGAGCGTAGACTTATTTGATGTGCAGGCGACAAGTGGGCGTACTCGTTCGACGTGGTGCACGACATCCCGGGTCTCATTGAGAAGCGAGGTGGGAATGCGAGTTTCGTGCGGAGCCTTGAGGAGCATTTCAACGGGGGACATAATGACCACACTAATGAGGTACGCGTCCTTCACCTTTAACTTTACTCAGCACTCCCTAATTGTTCCGCTAGCCCTCCCATCACATCCCGTACCTCTACGCCCTGGCTGGCGCCGCACACAAGACGCAGGAACGCGTCCGTGAGATCGCACACGCAAACTATAATAACACGCCTACTGGGCTTTCCGGAGTACGTTCCCTGCCCGCGTTGTATGTTTACTAAACTGACTGAGGTGGTACGTAGAACGAAGACTGCGGGCAGATGAGCGCGTGGTACATCTTCAGCGCCATGGGATTCTATCCCGTGAACCCCGTGTCAGGAGAATACATCGTCGGCTCGTATGTATTCTCGCCGCCTTGTGAACTCCGCTCATGGTTACATCTTTTACCCGCGTAGGCCGTTCTTTGACAAGATCACTATCGATCTTCCGCCAACGCCCAAGAAGAAGGGGAGTAGGAGGCTGACGATCACGGCGAAGGACGCACCGACGAAGCCGTACATCAAGTCATTGACAGTTAACGGTAGGAAGGTAGATACACCTGTCATTCGGCATGAGGATATCAATGACGGTGGGGAGATTGTATTTGAGATGAGTGATGTGGTGGAGGAATGGGGGAATGCGTTGCTGGTATGTGATTTTTGCAATTGGTGTTTGGGTTTGTGGGCGCTAACCTTTGCTCTATGTAGAAGGAGAGAATAACGAAGGGAGGGAGGGAAATTGCAAATGATCAGTATGCACACCGGGAGGAGTTGTGATGCGTCCTACATCCTATTCCCTATACCCGGCGATGGGAAGCACCAGACACAATGGAAATATGGAGATTTGTCAACGATTACTTCTTGCGGGCCGACACGAGGAGAACTAACGAGGAGAATTATTCAAGTTCTGTGTGGTTAATATTGCGACGCTCATCTCAACGCCTTGCCTCAGCAGGACGATTAACCATTCGGTCAACCGTCTGGGAATATTCAAAGTATACAAGGTCAAGTTCTTTACATGGAGCGCTCCTTTCTTTATGTAACTTATTTTCCCGCTGATCATGTCCTTGTTTAAGTTGAAGAGAACGCGTCTAGATGATAACGAGCTCACCATTCAATACCACAACATCTGCCTTGGCCATCGGCGGCTTCTCAACCGCAAACCTGGAGCGGGACACGATCAGCCTCACTGAGCGTTGTGAATGCAACAGGTGACCCACGGTAAAATGAACAGTAGGGAGATAATGACCGCACAAACCAGAGCAGCACTCCGCAGCGGTCAGGCACGACGTGCTGGCGTGGAGACAGCGGGCTTCTATGCCAGTGTCGGGCAGAACTGCGGCGCTGGTACCAGCGACGAGGGCTAATAAAGCGACAGTGATAGTGCTGAGAGTGAAGCGCATCTTTGATATGAAGCAGGAGGTGTGTGTTTGAGCTGCAACTATTTCCTGGATTAAAAGAGCACTCACTGGCGTTCTTATATACCTTTCCGCGACCGTTGTAGACGGGTATATGTGCCAGTAAGGAGGACTGTAAGTTTGTCAGATGTTGGTTGAGACACCACATGGTATCTCGACGTGCCGCAGCGCCCTAAAGCCACATTTCTGCCGCCGCTGGCCTCGCCTATGGTAAGAGGATCTAGGAGGGGTGGCAGGGGTAGCCAAATGGCATAAGATGAAGTTAAGCTATTGATGCATCTGGTCAACATCTAGGATCCGTGTCCAGAATTCGGGAGGATGTTGAACATTCTAACGACCGACTGCCGTTGAGTAATAAAGGCATGATGCAGCCAGGTTTTCTGCCCCCGACGGCTTCATGAAGTTTGTATGGCATCCTGCATGAATGGCCGCGAGATCGGGTGACGCTTTATGAACGCGTGGGTGGTGGGTGCAATGCGACTCTGAATGCCAAGCCAGAGGGCCTTACGCGCTTTGTAACTTTCTGTCTTCCATGAGGAAGAGGTATCGTACCTGAGCGGCTGTTGAGCGCTTGAGAAGCAGCAGATTCCGCCTTCGTCGCGGAAGCGGAAACAAATCGGAAAGGTAGAGGTGTGTTTCGACCGTTGGAGCTGGCTAGTCTGGGCCCGGCGCATGTCACTGTGCTCAGGAATGACAGCCGTTAGATAGGTGTAGGATCTGGGTCTCTACATACGGAATAATCGCGTGACTGCGCCCCCCGCGCCCCAGGTACTCCGTTACACCGCAGCGTCAGTCTCTACATATTCTTCGCGGATACGTATTGCCTGTGAACGATTTTCGTCAGAGCACGGGTAGGTTGACGTGTATCCAGTTTGTAACTCATTCCTCCGGGTTTTTGTAGTTGATAGCTAGAACGTAGAATATCCCGAGTTCTCCTGATAGAACTTGTGATGATCACGTTTGTGTCGAAGTATTGATGTTCGGATCTATTCAAATGTATTCCTGATACTCTCCGAGGACTGCCCTTATTTTCAATTTCACGAGGTCCAATGACTGGAGTTGTCGACGTCGCTTCTGAGTAAACATTTTTCTCAGTGCCTTTCTTATGGGCTAGTACTATGGTCCCAGTCAGTCTGATTGAAGCCTGGTGCACAAAGGAGAACTCACCGCTTGATTCAATGGTTTGTCATATCGTATTGCAACCTCCGAACGCAGAACAAGGAACCGACAAGATGAATGGAGAATTGTCTGATGTCCATGTCTACATACAGGCCGGACCACCTGACAGTGAATACCGAGTCAATCAATTTCGACTTCATAAGTGTTATATGATTGAACATTAACACAAGGAAAACAAAGCCATAAGCGCGGTATCAATATGTCAGTGTTATCGCTTTCTTCCTCAATTTCATGCAGTGCTGGTATTCCACGATGGTCAGTGTGCCTGAACTCGAGTCACCTGGCAGATGGACTCACCTTCTTCCACATAGCTAACATCAAGCGTTACGGCCGCGTTAAACTAGAGGGCCTCAACCACAGACCTATCAAAACGAAATGGGTCATTATCAAACTTACCACCAGCGTCTAGGACGGGACTGATGACTCACAGTATAATGAATACTGGGAAGAAAATATCCACACCTCCTGGAGCAACACTGGACGGCGGAAACGCAGGACGTGCTATTCGCAAGGCAGGTCTTCGCTCTGCGCTCGTGTAAGGCAACAGCATGAGCGCCGTTGATGACGAGTAAAGCTAGGACAGCACTGAAAGCAATGCGCATGGTTTGATGAGGTAGTTGGCGTTTGGGCTTTCAAGAGAGGATCTTGAATGTCAGTGAGTGCCGGTGAGAGGCTTTATGTATTAGTCCGCCTTCGTCATTGTGTACGGCGTTTGACGTCAGCGAGAAGGGTAGATAGAAGGCTGTGGCAAGTCTCGTGGTTAGCAGCGTCGTACGTTAACGAGGCTAGCAGACTGCCACCATAAGCAATAGGGGTGAAAAATCCATTGAGGACGGGCGATAGTCACCGCTGGAAGTGGCATTGAGGTGATGGTGATGAAAGAGTAAATCTGAATCTATCCAATAGCAATTTTTGGAAAAGCGGCACATACGCTAGGTCCAAAGTTCGAGAGACGTTAGGCTTCGCTCTAGCCTCATCAAGGCAACAGTCAATGTCTGAGTGCATCGTATACTGTTGATCTTGAGATCCTAAATGGTTTCGTCAAGTTCAAAGTGGGGTATAGGTGGGTGGGCACACACGCTCGCAATCGCCCCCTTCCTGTATCGGACAATGCTGGGACAGGCGGTCACTATCCCGATCGCATTCGGGACTTACATACGAGATTTAGTGCTGTCTAGCCTTATCAGAGCGTGAAGCTAGAGTGCTTTTGGCCCGCGTTCTAGAGCCATACATGTCACAGGGAACACTCAGACAACTCATGCTGCATCAGCACTGATGTCCTTCAAATACGGTTCTCGATGTTCCTGTTCAGCGATACGAGATACAATCCGGAATGGCAGGGCGACAGCCTGTGCTAAAAATTTCATGCTGCTCTTTGAAGTCACACCAGGGGCAAAACTCAAGGCAGTTGATTTTGAACTGCCCTTAAGGCAGTTCAATCGTAGTCAGCCCACGCTCAGTTGGTCGTGGTCCGTAATTATGTAATATTGCTGTGTTGGAAAATTATCATGTGCCACAACCCATGCCATCAACTGATAGATAGATTTGCAAGATAACAAACAACTACCCTCAGCTTCACTCCATAATGCCTCCAGTCATATGTACTTGCACAGTCTGCAGGACAAAGACCATCACTATCAATGGTGCTGATCAACCTGGACAGCAAGTTGATGCAGCAACCCGCTTGCAGCATGAGAAACGGGATAAACGGCCTGTATCACCCAAACGGGCACGTTCATCACAAACATCATCTTCCAGCTCAGCCCCAAAACGATCCAGAGATGATAATGCTCCAAAACGTAACTGCTGATTTTTTTTTATGAGAGCTAGTCTGATAAATATACAGAGGTTGACATTTCACTAGTCCTTGTTGTGAAGATGGTTGAGGTCCTTGTCACCTGGCTTTATGTCACATCTGGCGTGAGCCGTTCTATTGCGAATATCATCCTAAAAGCATTCCAGCTTATTCTTTCTTTGACACTACACCTTGTGGAGGTTGCACTTTCCTTGTCTGGAATTCAAGTCAAGCTTTCTGGCATCAAAATTCCTTGTGATGTTCGCACAGCATATCGGCACCTGTGTGTAGAGCCAAAGATTATCCGGACAGTCTGCTGTCCCAGGTGCTTTTCCCTCATTTCTCGCCCAGTTCCTTGGCGATGTCAGTGGAAAGCATCTCCAAGGTCCCGTCCATGCAATACTGAGCTATGGACTTGCTGTGGGGGGAAATGGGTCCCACAACGCCTATACAATACCCAATCATTCGATGTCTGGCTTCAGTTCTTCTTATCCCGCCAAGTTATTGAAGATAGCCTTCATGAGACTTTCCGCTGTTGGACAAACCATCCCCTGGCAGCATTTGGTGCTGAAATGACTGATATACAGGATAGTCCAGCTTGGAATGACTTACAGGGCTTTTTACGGTCACCTTATCATCTGATATTTAGGATCTATGTTGACTGGTTCAATCCATTCACCAACAAAATTGCTGGTATGTCACTGATCAAAAACTTGAAATAGATATCACTCATAGGGCAAATAGGTAAAAAAGCATCCTGTGGTGCAATTGTGCTCTATTGCTTGAACCTACCCCCACATCTGCGCTATCAACCTGAAAACACATTTATTGCTGGTCTCACACCTCCCCCACGTGCCCCTGACTCTATGACAATTTCCCATCTCCTTGATCCAGTTATTACATCAGTTGCCAAGTATGGTAACCCACCAGGTCAAAATATGCCAACTTGCAGACATCCTGATGGTGTTTCAGTACAAGTTAAGGCTGCACCTCTAGTTGCTGATCTTGAGGCTAGTCGCAAGGTGGCTGGGTTCTTGGCACATGCTGCCACAATGTTCTGCTCCTTCTGCCTCTGCACTCAGGCTCAGATAGAGGATCTCAACCTTTACTCTTGGCAATTACGAAATGGTGCAGAAGTATGAGCACAAGCAGAGGCATGGCTAAACCAGATAACAAAAGTTGGTCGAGAGGCTCAGGAAACTGCAACTGGTGTGCGATGGACTCCACTCCATCGTCTGCCATACTGGGACCCAGTCAAGCATGTTGTACTTGGCTTTATGCACAACTGGCTTGAAGGAATCCTGCAACACCATCTTCGCACACTCTGGGGTATTGGGCGTGATGAAAGAGAAAGTGAAAAAGCTAAGGAGGTTGAAAAGGATGAGCAGTGGACTGAGGCAGATGTATCAGATTCTGCAGATGAGTTGGACAATCTTCTCCAGGAGGCAGCTGAACATGATTTTGAAGCTGCTATGGCAGTAGACAATATGCCACATACACCACCAATGTCACTCTCACCATCACCATCAGCCCCTGGTACACCAGCTATCTCATCCTTAACTCTGTCATCCCACTCCTCATCATCCTCAACACCTACACCCACTGCAATTCATCCAAATCCCTATGCCTTTGACTTTGATGATGATGATGATCCAGACTACATCCCTCTTGATTCCGATGCTTCACTATTTGCCTTCAAGGAGACTGAGCTTCAGGCTATCCGAGCTTGTATTCATGATATCACTCTTCCAACCTGGGTACAGCGGCCACCCACTAACCTTGGTGAACCAAGCCATGGCAAGCTGAAAGCTCATGAATACCTCACACTATTCACCTGTATTTTTCCACTGGTTGTTCCTGAATTTTGGTATACCAATGCCAATACTAGGACCAACTTTCACCAGCAGCATTTTGACTGCTTTTATCACCTGGTGGCTGCAACCAATATCATTTCTGCATTCAAGACCTCAAATGCTAAGGCTGATGCCTACACCCATCATTTTATTCAGTACCGCACCAGCATCCAGCAGCTCTTTCCTCATTGTCCATCAAAGCCAAACCATCACTATGCCATGCATAATGGAGCTTTGCTGAAGCAGTGGGGTCCTTTGGCTTCTTTCAGTGAATTTCCTGGAGAGCGAATGAATGGCATGCTGCAGAGTGTGAATGTGAATCACCGGCTTCGTATGTCTTTCTTTCATTCTACTTTAAATGCTGGTAGCTAATGCAGAAAACAGGAGATTTGGATCTTACAATGCTCCGTCAGATGAGTCGTCGAGCATATATAGATGCTCTGCTACATGGTGGTGGTGACTTGAAGGAGCTGGCTAATATTCTTGAGCCGGTGGACATGAATGTGGATGGCATGCCCATACCTCTCCAGCCTATGGAAGCAGCTGAAGTCCTAGCAAAGGCACCCCTCCTATCAGCAGAGGAGTACAATACCCTGCTTTCTTATCTACAGCATAGGGGAAAACCATACCGAGCATGCAACAACTTTCCACATCCTTCCAATGCCAATATCCTCCCACCTCGTGCTCAGCGGCCTTTACACCTACGCAGAGGTGAATGTATTTTCAGCTGTGAAAGCTCACACAAAGGCAATAGTGCAATATACTTTTATGACCCTTTGACCAACAGTCACAAGACAGGGTTTATCCAAATAATTTGGAGGCTTCCATTAGAGGGGTCCATGCACACCTTCATAGTTATCCAACCACATTGCTCCTTAACACCTATTGAGGAGGCACAGGCACCATTCAGTCACCATCCTGGATTTTTGACACAAATTGTTGATACTATACCATCTGATGACCTGGTTATCATTGAGCCCACTCACATTATAACACACCTTACAACTTTTCGACGACCAGCAGGAACTTATGGCATTTGCAGGGAGACACTGGGTGCAAAGGACAATATTTGGGTAAAAGATATTCTAGTAAAATGCTAAAGGTCCTCCTTGTATATCACTGCCATTTCCAGCCAACATATTGTAGGATATATTTTGAATTTGATCAAAATGACATATAGTAGAATAATTGATTATATAATCAAGCATAATGTCCTAAACAAATTTAGATGATGTTTACAATATCTTTCCTTGATATATACAAGATACATTTATTATATCTTATGTTATTTAAAATATATTCACCATAATTTGAAATTATCATAAACATATTTTGAATGTGTTAATAAAAGATATTGTGAACTTTTGTCAAGTTTCTTTGGAATACTTTGTTTGACAATATGATAAATGTTTCTACTGTATGTTCTTTGATGAAATATAAAAATTATCCTACAATATATCTGCTGACAATGGCTAGGATATATAAGGAGGACTTTTACCATTTTATTAGAATATCTTTCATCAAAATACTGTCCTTTGCACCCAGTGAGACACTGGTAGTATGTTGGGCATTGAACAGAGAACGGCAATAAACTTTACATTTCACTATATAATACATATGGTTATTGTATTGTTTTGGAAGTGATAAAGAGTACGAATGTAGAGTATGGATAGAGTGGTGGCGACGGTGGTAACGCAAACAGTTCGCAATTGCACGAATCACCCCACAGCTCCGTATACAAGATGTCGGTGGTGTTGGTGAGCGAGCGAGGTTGCGTGTGAGGCGGTGGGGGCCGTTCTGCGTGGGGTGAGCCAGTTGTGGTGGTAACGACAACGGCGGCGGCGGGAACGATTCGTGGTTGCGCAAATCGCCCCACAGCTATGTGTGAGGGGTCGTATGCGAGGTGTTGGTGGTGTTGGTGAGCGAGTGGGGCTGTGTGTGAGGCGGTGGGGGTCGTTTTGTGTGGGGTGGGCCGGTGGTGGGTGGCAGTGACGAAAACGATTCGCGGTTGCGCGAATCACCCCGCAGCTACGTGTGGGGGGTTCTATACGAGGTGTTGGTGGCGTTGGTGGGCGAGCGGTGTTCCGTGTGATGTGGTGGAGGGCCGTACTGCGCGGGTGGGCCGGTTGCAGCAGTGACGACGGTGGCGGCGACGAAAATGATTCGCGGTTGCGCGAATCACCCCTCAGCTATGTGTGAGGGGTCGTATGCGAGGTGTTGGTGGTGCTGGTGAGCGAGCGGGGCTGCGTGTGAGGCGGTGGGGGTCGTTTTGTGTGGGGTGGGCCGGTTGTGGTGGTGACGACGACGGCGACGGCGGGAATGATTCGCGGTTGCGCGAATCACCCCATAGCTACATGTGGGGGGTCGTATACAAGGTGTTGGTGGCGTTAATGAGCGAGCGGGGCTGCGTGTGAGGTGGTCGGAGGCCGTACTGCGCGGGTGGGCCGGTGGTGGTGGTGACGACGACGGCGACGGCGGGAATGATTCGCGGTTGCGCGAATCACCCCTCAGCTATGTGTGGGGGGTCGTATGTGAGGTGTTGGTGGTGCTGGTGAGCGAGCGGGGCTGCGTGTGAGGCGGTGGGGGTTGTTTTGTGTGGGGTGGGCCGGTTGTGGGTGGCAGTGACGAAAACAATTCGCGGTTGCGCGAATCACCCTACAGCTACATGTGAGGGGTCGTACACGAGGTGTTTGTGGTGCTGGTGAGCGAGCAGGATTGCGTATGAGGCGGTGGAGGGCCGTTCTGCGCGGGTGGGCCGGTTGCAGCAGTAACGATGGTGGCGGCGATGAAAACGATTCGCGGTTGTGCGAATCACCCCATAGCTACGTGTGGGGGGTCGTATACAAGGTGTTCGTGGCATTGGCGAGCGAGCGAGGTTGCGTGTGAGGCGGTGGGGGGCCGTTCTGCGCAGGCGGGCCAGTCATAGTAGTAACGACGGCGGCGATGAAAACGATTCGCGCAACCGCAAATCACCCCACAGTTGCATGTGGGATCTATGGCAACAATGTTCTTTCCCCAGTGCCTACAGTAGGATAACAGGAAATAGTTGCCATGTATTCGTTTGGAGACCGTGGTACGCAACGAAGCTGAAATATGAAGGTCTTCTGCTCTTCAACAAACATCGAAGCTAAAATAAATACCATATTATTGAAGGAGTGCATAAGAACATACAGTGTCCAGACTATTGAGCAAACAGCATATTGGAAGAATGAAGAGCAAGACCATAGTAAAAACCGAGAAACATAAGAAAATTGAGCATACACCCTCCATTGATATCAATACCAAAGTCATCAGTCTTCCTCCATTTCCGAATCTGACGATTCCTCCTCCGATTCCTCCTCGTACTGATCCAGTTGCTCCATTTCCTCAACGGTAGGAAGCTTGTATTGTGCCAACACTGCTTTGCCATATTTCTTCATGAACTCCTTCCTTGGCAGGTTCTTCCATTTCTCGCAGGCTGCCCATGTTGTGCAATCCTTCTCGAGGGGCAACGTGATACGAATGCCTTTTGCAATATAGTCGGCGCGTTCACGAACTGTCAAATTGTTGAAGTAGATGGGCTCGAACCAGTCCAATGGCACCTCTTTTGGCAGTGCTGTCAGAATCGAAGGCTTCGGAGTTGTGGGATCTGCACGACAACGTTCAGACCTAGAATAGAGAACAATTAGCTCAAGACAGTAGGAGAAAATATAGTGGTCTCCACCTGCAATGCCTATTCTTCCTCATTGCCATGCAATGGCGCTGCTCATCTGCCATCCTGAAAAAAGTCTTGACTTTCTCTGAGCAACCCTCCTTCTCTGCAATCTGATACACTGCCTCAGCAGAATCAGCAGTTGCCTCTTGCAGGTTGTCATCAGAGTGCGCCTCAGTCTCGCTTGCTAAGGCAAGAACCCGCTTATTAAAGCCATATGCCTTTAACGTGTCCATGCGCCCCTTGGCTAGCTATTAGATCTGTTAGTAAGTTGCAATTTTAGAGACTGAGTTGGATATGCACCGTATCACGTCGCTTATACACACCAGTCATCTGCTTAGCTATTTTGGCACTGCCTGGTTTCTTTGCTTCTGCCTTTGCAATCCTGTGCATATAGGAAAACACAAAGCTCCGATAGAGCTTGCGCATAAGCACAAAGTCATTGACAAGTGCAATGGTGAGCCCCATGTGAGCATAGGCATGAGCAATAGCAGCGTGTTTGAAGGTCGTAAGGGCAATGTACTCATGCAGCAAATTGTACATTGACTCTGGGTCACCACCCAGGACATCGGGCGACCACTGCTGAAGTCCAAAGCATGCGACAGTCTTGAGTGTCCACTCTAGAGCAGGGCCTGAGGTGCGTCCAATGTTCTTCGCAATGATGCTTCCTGCTGGAAGAGATTTCAGAAGTGCCTCCACAAGCTCTCCAGCTTCAACAATGCTAGCCGAGTTCTCGTCAAGGGCGGAATTTACGGAGCTCTTTACTTGTGCTTCAGAGGAGAACCGCTTTGCAAAATGGGCTTTCTCCTTATTGGTGACCTCTGGTGGAACTGAAAACTGGTCTGGAAGGCTCCAGAGAGCACGAATGTGGAGCTCGAGGGCTGTCTGAAAGAAGAAATAGTTTGAACAAAGAATAAATTAACTGCAGTAGATACACACCTTTGTCTTCTCTGCATTTTTCGGTACCTCACCTTTTTTTAAGTGATAGTCACTTGCCCGCTTGGCTTTCTTGGGTCGATCTGCAAACCGAGTGCAAGATTTCTTTGTTGGTGATGTGCCAGGGCTAGCTTGGTCAGTAGAATGCCTCCGTTTTCGCTGGGATGAGGTGGAAGCAACTTGTGTAGCATCAGGTGAAGAAGTGGGAGCACCACCCACACCGGGAGGGTTCATAACAATGTCAGACATAGTAGTAGATGGTGGACAACAGAAAGGTGAACTACAAATGTATTTGGTAAGGTTACAACATGTGTGTGCTGCATGGCACACGACGCGACGCGTATAGGTCAAGTACAAAGGTATTTTGGAAGCACGGGAAATGTGCGTGATCGCGGGTCCGGAATAAACGGCTCACGCACCAGCCGGAGAGCCAATTGAAACGTTGTCTGCCGGTTGATTGCAGGTCAACTGCCTTAAGGGCAGTTCAAATTGAACTGCCTTAAGGTTTGCCCCTGGTGTCAGACAAACACATGATATGTACGTACTTGTCCTGTCTCTTTTGCAAGGTCATGCCAAAACACCAAGAACACCCCTTGGCATTGGCCAGAAGCTCATCGCTCAAAGACGTCGCTCTTCAAACTTTGACTCCGACATCCGGGATGGCTGCCTATTTTGGGTAGTCTGATGACAACTATCGATTCATTTGCTTTTCACCATAGGGTTGACCCTTTGACAGATTCGTTACTTGACTTTCGCTTTGAATCGCTCTGGTTGGGACTAGCAGTTGTTGAAAAATAGCAAACGTCGCGATTCCATTGCATCGCAGCAAAATAATTCCTATAGACAGTACGCAAGGTGCAATCGTGAAGTTTACGACTGGACGTCCCAACTCGACACTAAAACGCTTTACAAACACCGAAATTGATTCAAAATATCGTCCATAACATCACTTCAAGTCCAAAAGCTGAGGTGGAAAAGCCTGCTTAGATCTTTGATCAAATGAGTTGAACGCGACCCGCTCACATCTCATACCTCACAGACCTTCCACCTTCCAACCCTGGACTATTCGCTCAAGGGCCACAGACCTATGACAACGAGGAAAAAAACCATTACGGAAATTCTCTCGCTCCGTAGGTGAAGTGAAGCTCACGAGTTTACCAGGAAGGAAGAACCCGCACCTCTTGGAACAGCAGTCCGGGTCACTGACACATGACCTGCCACCTGCAAGGCAGGCCACTGCTTCCGTGCCAGGCAGGACGGCAGTGCGTGCACCTGCAATGAGGGCGAGCAGAGCAAAAGTGGTGAAGATGACACGCATAGTTCACGGATAGACTAAGGTACGATGTCAGACACGGTAGGGGAAGTCCTGGACCAGAGAAAGCGCACATCTCACAGTATTTGTACATTTTCAGGTAGCCCACCATGCACGGCCCTTTATTTGAGCGGCTGGGATGGAAGGCTTCGAAAAGGCTTCCAGAAAGCTCGTGACAAGATGTAGCAGAGACGAACGAGGTAATCAGGATGAAGGAAGCAGCAACAGGGGCTAGAGGTCCATGGAGCGCGGACGAAGTTGTTGGAAAAGATGACACCAAGTTCTCCGATGTACAACGGTGCAAGTATGTAATGGCCTGCGATTCAGGACTACTCGCGATTGTTTGTCTCTAGTCCTGCGCGGCTGCGTCACAAGGGGAGGAAGAGCGCATTGCAGCTCTAACGATGTGGCTATCAGTAGCCTTGAGGCGAATGCGGGACCACGAGCAGTAGTACAAAACAGCCCTACAACCGTAGGATCCAGGACCCAGTTGCAGAGGTGCAGATTCATAAATTTTGTTCAAGTCACTTGGCATTTTCCGAAATTCTTGTGTTCAAGATGAACCACCCAGCTTTTATTCCACTCCTGTCTCCTGTGCTTACAATACACTCCGAAGTAAGTACTCCATCCTCATTCCATTCCCATTTTCACTGAACTTCGGTGTAGGATAAAATGCAACGTTATCATGTCAAGAGCCATGTCAGAAACTCTCGTGGCCTCTTTGGTCACACCCTCGGATCATCGGTTCATTTTACATCGAAATTTCGGGATACTTCCTGGACCCGGCATTCCTAAGTGGGACCGTGCCGTGTAATTTTACCTTACCTTACCTTACCTTACCTAGAGCCCTTAGCCGGCCTTGACTCTGGTCTATCCGTATTAGTGAACCAGAACTCAAAGGCGCTTGAATGAAATCTTATACGATATAAGGGGCCTTTCGTTCTTCAATGTTTACAAACGTTATGGAAATACTTGTCTGGGCGAAGCACGATTCTCGACACTATTCCGCAATTCAACAATTCACCCCACACCGCTCGCCCATCTGTAGATCAGTTTGTTGCTATTGTGAAAAAAAAAAAAGAACGATCCATCAGCCGCAATGGAGGGACCAAGCATACCGGCCAGAAGCTCAATTCTCACCTACTCAAGAAGTTTGGCGAGCCTTCAGAATCCCGCAGCCTCCCCATCCTCCAAAACACCCCAACCACCCTGGCAAAGCTATCCCCAGACGTCAGACCGCAAATTCACGTTATAGGGTGGCAAAATATAGGGAGGCGCTCACGTTCAGACGGAAGCGGATATGAATGCATTGGCCCGCACAGCACTGACCGAAGCGAGGGCCGCATCTTTGATTCTCGCCTACGCAGAAAAGAGGGCGGATGTCGGGGGCGTAGGCGGCGCTGGTGCCAGGGTCGGACCATGCGGCGGCTGCGACGGGCTCGGGTTCCGGAGCAGCGGCGGCGCCGATGATGATGGCGAGCAAAGCAAAAGTGGTGGTAATGACGCGCATAGCTGGGTGGCGGGCTGAAGCAGTGACTGGTGTGTGTATGGACGAGAGGATTCTGGACATTTGGGAGGGCATATCGCGCGGTTTATATGTGTTTTACTTGCCGCACATCTGCCATTGCCAAGTCGTTGAATTAGCGGTATGGGTTGACTTGGCGTCGCGACCGTCGAGTCCCGTGGTCAGGAGTATCACTGCGAATCGAGTTAATCCTCTTGCCCGAATGAGCGGGAAGCCATAACGACAACGATCGAAGGCGGACGGTCTCACTAGATTGAACCGCCGACGTCAGATATGAGGAAGCGTTATGGCATGTCAATCGAGGGGCTTGAAATCGAACTGCAGAACCGTGGAGGTTCGACGCAGGGGCAGAGCGTGATTTATCTCTGATACAGATGGAAGGTTCCGAGGCGGTCATGATCAGGAGCACCAATTGCAATTGCGGGAACTGAACATGTACGAAGGCTCCTGGATACAGATGAGGCGCAACGACTGGAGATGCACGGCGGAGAAACGGTCGCAAGGAATACTGTCAAAGTGGGGTGGATGCCAGGTGGGCGATTCGAAGGCTGTTGGATCTTCGGTTTCGCCAAACACCACGTCGAAAGTCAATCGAAGGCGAACGACGTACAGAGAGTAAACGAAGTCATCAAGCTGGGCCCGTAGATGAGTTCCTCGGACTCTCCCGTCATAGAATGTCTCATTAACTCGAGGAGATATAAAATAAATTCTCTCACCCTTGCGAGAATCAAGCTTACTAGCATCTACGGGATTGCGAAAGAACTTGGGCTGACAGAGTCAGCACGCTACAGCCTACCGTTGCCGGGGTTGCATTGGTGGTAGATCTAGAATTTGTGACGATGTAATAGAACCCTCGCAGCAGTAGACAACTTCTTTGAGACTCGTAGTCAGAAGCATCATAGATTGTTGTAAGATGCATAGAAGCGGCACGGGGAGACAGTTTTCGATGAGAAGGGCGGAGAACTGATAAATTGAACGTTGCATTGTAGTATTTAGATGCACTCATATGAGAAGACCGTCAGATGATCGAAGGGTGTCCAGGCTAGGTCTTTCTTGTGAGCCGCTACGAGCCTAAAGCTTCCCAAGGCTTCACGGTCTAGAGCATTCCAGTCGTGAGATGTAGGACGCACCATGCAGCAGAAGGCAACGACGTACACTCAACTTGACTGATAGAGCATCAGGTGGCACACACGCCAACTTGAGCCAGTCAACTGACGTTCATCAAACCAAATGCCTTTGGACGGGTCGGGATAAGCTAAGTGGCTATCTTCACGATAGCATGGAGTCACCCTGGAGAATTAATGCAGGTTAGAACGAGGATAAGGCATGCCGGAGATTCAGTCGCAGAAGACTATGGCTATTCTCCGTGAAGTAACCGGGTCCATCCGTGTGTATGATTCCGTGTCATTGGGCTCACTTCCCAGACTAAAGTTGCCTTTCAGCGAGATACTGTGTACCAGGCAAACCTCGATGAGCTGATTACAAGCTGTGGAAACAACTTCACTTGGTGAGATATCGTAAATCAGGGATAGGATAGGTTCTGTGACATGATCGGTGTCAAAAAGGCTACAAATATGTGACCGTGGGAACGCAACGTGTCATCACAATGTCGAGTTGAACTCTGACGTGCCGAGGGTCTGCAACTTGTACCACCTCCTCCACCATGCGCCTGCCAGCGCTCTCGCCATTCCTCCTCTTCGTCGCAAGCTGCGTCGCTAACGGGGTCGCCGCCGAGCCCAGCGCTGGCGGCCTCTACCCTCCAGGCTTGCTACCACTCATCAATCGAGCCAACGTCCTACTTTCCGCCGGCCAATTCAATGAAGCAGCCCGGATATATACTGAAGCCATAGAACAGTCGCCCGCAGATTACCTGCTATACTACAAGCGTGCGACGGCCTACTTTTCTCTATCGCGGCATGGTCCTGCGCTCGATGACTTTGACAAAGTCCTGTCCCTGACGTCAGGCACGTTTGACAATGCTAACCTCATGAAAGCGCGGATACACCTGCGGGATGGGCACTTTGATCTGGCACGGGAGGCGTTACGGGCGTATGTCAAGGCTAAGGGACAGACGGAGGAATCGAAAGAGCTCGAGGCCAACATTCAGGCTGGTGAGGAGATGGAGCAGAAAATGGAGAAGGAGCGGGCCGCACAGTTGTGGAACGCCTGTATAGAGAGTGCCAGCGCCGCCTTGCGCGTCGCGAGCCACTCCATTGATATCCGATCCGTGCGTACCGAGTGTGCGCTCGCTTCCGGTGACGTTGAAAGCGCCGTCGGCGACCTAACGTAAGAGTTCATGCCACATGTCCTCGTTTTACGATGTTTTTAACATCCAGCTCAGACGCCTCTCGCACCTCCTCCCTCCGTCAACAACACTCATGACTACCATCTTCCGCCTTTCCTACTTCCTTCTGCCGCCCTCCCCCTCACCCCTAAACACCCTTAAGCAATGCCTCCACTACGACCCCGACTCCAAACCCTGCCTCGTCCTCCACCGCCTCCTTAAAGCCTTCGACCGTTCCTTCTCCGAGCTCGAAGACCTCCAGACCAAAGAAGATCACCGGGGGATCGTGAAACTCCTCGTCAGCCCAGGCGGAGGCAAAAAGGGCGAACTCCTCAAGAAATTCGAAGACGCGCTGAGGGAGCACACGTCTCGCGAAAAGCTTCTCCCACCCCAGCTCGCGGCGCGGCAGCACACGCCGGAGATACCCCTGCCTGACGCGTTCAAGGTATCGGACCGGCGGCAGACGCTCGTTCGCGCTCTGTGCAAGGCGTATACGCAGCTGGGGACGAAGCGGGAGATGGAGAAGTGGTGTGGGGAGCTGGTGACGCTGAAGGGGTGTGAAGAGGATGTGGATGGACTTGTGGGGCAGGCGGAGGTGTTGCTGGGGAAGCAGGAGTATGAGGAGGCGATTAGGATGTTGGAGAAGGCTTGGGAGTTGAGTGGGCAGAGTAGTCGGGATGTGAGTGTTTTCTTGGTTTCGCTGGGATGTGTTGATTTAGCTGAATTTTTTTTTTTTCACTTTGAAGATCCATCAACGGCTTCAGCGCGCGCAGAAGCTGCTGAAGCAGAGCAAGCAGAAGGACTACTATAAAGTCTTGGGCGTATCCCGGGACGCCGACACTAAAACGATCAAAAAGGCCTTGTGAGTTTCCCGTCCTTTCTTCCTCATACCCGTTCCTCACCCAACCAACCTCGTTCCTAGCCGACAAGCAGCCAAAACTGCGCACCCCGACAAAGGCGGGAGCGAAGCAAAGATGGCCACGGTGAACGAGGCATACGAAGTCCTCATCAACCCAGAGCTGCGTGCGCGGTTCGACGCGGGCGACGACCCGAACGATCCGATGGCGCAGCAGGGCGGGCACCCGTTCCAGCATGGTCAGCATCCGTTTGCGCATTTCTTCCAGCAGCAGGGTGGGGGTTTCTCTGGTGGGTTCCCGGGTGGTGGTGGTGGTGGTGGGTTCCCTGGAGGACAGGGAGGGTTCCAGTTTCACTTTACTCATGGGTGATAATGTTGGAGCGGCCTGCGGTGGGGAGGGGAGAGGGTGCTGGAGATGGTGGTGGTGGTGGTGTAGAACGAGCGGAGATGGGAGGAGAGGTTTGGAAGAGCATTGGACATGTATGTATCTGGATAAACATTACACGTTATACTATAAGTCTGGATTCCAACGCATTATCAAAATATGTATTTTGTCAACTGTTGCGGGGTGGCGCCGTAATGTGCTTTCGGGTTAGGGCTTCTATTATTAGTACATGGTTATTTTTGCAGAGGTGTAAGTAGACCCTGCCCGTACTCAGGACCGGCTCGACATGGATGGGAGGCTATGCGATGTGACCCGCGAACGCGAAACGAAACTGAAGCACAATGCTTATATTCAATAGTCCAGAGTACATGAACAATGATGATAGTCCAAGTGAATAGCCTGGGGAAAAGTTGGGAAAAGTAGCATGAGAAGGAGGCGTATCGAGGGAAAAGAATATGACAGTCAAGGCCAGTGGCGCGGATATACAAACTCGGGAGAGAGATCGGGGAGGGAATCATAGTACAAAGGAGTCCGTACAAAAGTATACCCTGGTAATCAATGGTTTGATCGTGAAGACTTTTTATTCTGCACAACCACCTAGGCATCCTCCCAATCCCCAACTTGAACATCCACAGCATACGACTCGACATTTCGGTACACCCCTCGTTTGCCATCCTTTATCTCGATCCGCCCATCCTTGTAGACGAACTTCTGTTTGTAGGTGAAGTGTATATCGATTCCCTTTCTGCGCACTAAAATGATTGCCTTCCCTTTCTTCCCAGGAGGAACTGTTATCTGCGTGGAAGAAGTGATCGTCTCCTCTGTACCCTCCGAACCTCCCCACTCGTGCGTGTAGGAGGCGGAGACGGAGACCTCGAAGGTCGCAGTGGCGATGAAGGGAACGCCTGCTTCAAATGACATTGACGCGCCGAGCTCGATGCCAGCGGCATTATTCCACGTGCCGACTTTGGACCTGGTGTAAGAATAAGCCAGGGTCTGCTGGACCTCCGAGGACTTGGAATCGTTTCGGACGGTGGTGTTCAGAGCGATGACCGGGGGGACATCCCACAACACTGGGTTGGGGAGGTCGTAGACGAGGCTGAGAAGCTCTTTGCGAACGATGGGCTCGGAGAGGGTGAGCACGCAGTCTGACTTGGCATAGGAGGTTGTGTCCAGTCCGTCCTTGGAGGCGTGCTGACGGGACCGAACGAACAACACGGGATATGTGGAGGTCGAGCGAAGATAGAGTTCGTTGCCCTTGATGTGGACCAGTCGGAATTTATCGATGGATGAATCTCCGTTGCAGCGAAGCCAGAATGTCGACCCATCGGTTTCGACGTTGACGTATTTCCCGTTCTCTGCCTTCAGCGAGAAGAGTTCTGTGTCACGGTAATAGTTCACCTCGAATGTGCAGAACGCATCGGGTTCCGGCTTGATGAACTGGAGACCGTTCGCTTGTTTGTCGGTGTACCTAGACAAGTACTTGTTCTCGAAGTTGGAGAGAGTGATGAAATTGGGGAGAATGGGAACGGTTTCTTCGGCTGATGCTGTGTGCATGGGCAGAAAGAAAGGTGGCAGTCACGTCAAAAGGGTATTCTATTACTTGGAATACCACAAGGGAGGACAGACCTCTGACTATGGACATGTTTGTTTGATTTGAAGGGCGGTCTGGAGCGCACAACTTGAGAGGAGCTGATAGACGATGGGAGCGAGAAAATTTGAGATGCTGTGGTCGTTCATAATACTAGGCAGTATTTATACCTCGAGCTGAGGGGTATGCTCCCTCTTAGATGCCACAGGAGTGGCAATAAAAGTTTTTCTAGAATTCTGATCTGATAGTGATGCTGACGCCGTTGGAGAGTTACACTTGCTCGATGCCGCTCTAATAGGCCTCCGTAACAGCTTCTGGCTCGCATTTTATCGGAGCCTGATCGATCCCTCCTAGATGCCAGGGAGGTAGCAGTAAGAATTGTTCTAGAATTCTGATCCTAAAGCAAGCCGCTGGAGAATTACACTCACCCACTGGCGTTCTGATAGGCCTCCGTACTAGCTTCTGGCTCGCATTTATCGGAACCTGATCGATAGTCAGCGCAAAGCGCGGTGGGACCTGTCAAAGAACGCAATGAGTCGTGTCCAAAAAGACGAGACCAGACTCAGAATGTCTCGTCAGCCGCGGCACACAACTGAAAAGGTGCACAGTGATAGCTTTAAACGCACACTGGGGCGCTTAGCACGAGCATTTTTCAAAGCCTGCAGGAAAGGATGTCGAAGCTTTCTGTAATTCTACGCAATCATCTGGCCTGTTGAGGGCGTGGCTGAATCCGAGCAGTAAGTTCTAGGCACTGGTAAAATGGCGAGCAAGAGTTAGCGTGAGGTAGTGACAAGCGGTGTTTCTGAACCGTGCTAGGGCGACACATACGCTAGCAGCCTTGGTCAGACTATCGGAGTCTAAGTTACTTGGCTGCCTGAAGCCGGATGGAAGTTCTTAACATGGATGGGACGCGACTTTGGTTGGACTTGAAGCTTGAAGCTTGCAACGCAAAATAAATTATGTAAGGCATACTCAACAGTTCCATTCCCTTTTATGTGACACAGACGGTGTATGGCTACGTCCTGCAGAAAGGTGACTTATGAAATACTTCTATGATCTTTTGGGAAACGGAAACGGATGGCGGCCTATGTCACCGTCAACGTAGTCTGCGCAAACACCTGGTCGCTGGTGCCGACTTTGATCGTGAACCTTCCAGGTTCGACGACCCACTTGTTCTGTACGGACCACACCGCGAGCTGGGAGGACAAGATTGGGATAGTAACGGTTGTCGAGCCGCCGGCACTGTAGGGTTCATGGAGTCAGGACTGAGAAGTAAGAGTGGGATTGCGATGGGCGCTACATACGGGATCAAGACCTTCTTGAAACCGACAAGTTGCTGGTTCGCAGTGACGACTGAGCTGAGAACGTCTGTAATGTAAACCTATCAAGGATTTTCATTCATCGGTAAGGATGAGTGTGTGAGCGATATGACTGAAAGCCGACCTGGACAACCTCTTTGCCCGCGACAGATCCTGCGTTGCGGACAGTCACGGACACGCTGAAGTCTTGGGTCCGGCCGATAGTCGGTGAGGAAAGCTTGAGGTTTGTGCTGAATGATCGTAATCAATGACATTTACTTCGAAAAGGTAGGGTTCGAGACGCACTAGTTGAAAGTGGTATAACTCAATCCGTGACCGAAGCTCCAGAGAGGAACGGGGCTGTCGAGAACGTACTTTCAAACCATACCACATGAGTATCCCAGGGAAACCGCCTCCATTGATCGACTACATACCTGATGGCCGAATTGCAATGTACCGTCGTCCAAGACGCGACCTGGGTCGAGCGGCCGGCTGCCTTTGAGGTAGTTGTAGAAGACCGGAGTGGTGCCAACGCTTCTTGGGAACGAAACGGGCAATTTGCCTGTGCGAAAGAAATCAGAAGGAAGTATGGATATGCCACGGTGTCGAAACATACCAGAGGGATTTACAGTGCCGAAAACGACCTCCGCAAGAGCGAGTCCTAGGAAAGGGTACGTCAGAACAGCCTGGCACAGAGTACAGAGCGACAGCTATAAATCGTACCTCCCAGTTCACCCGGATAGAACTGCTGGATCACAGCATCGGCATCTTTAGTTTGTTCATTAGCATAGTAGTGGCTAGTTGACAGCAGGAACACCTACTGGCTTGAATCCAGGGCTCAGCGATGGGCTTTCCGCTCACAAATACAACGACTGTGGGCTTTCCGACTGCCTTGACAGCTTTGACAAGTTTGAGCTGTGCGCCGACCAGAGCAAGATCGGAAACGTCGACGTGTTCCCCAGTTGTGGCATTGGTTCCAGGGGTCCATAGGAGAGTCTGGTCCAGGGACCACGTACCGACCTGCGTAGATCGGGATAACCACGATCAGATATGTTCAAAGACATTACAACTGGAACTGAGCTTACGAGGACAATTGCGACATCAGAGTTTTTCGCCGCGTCAACTGCGGCAGCGATTTCAGACTGGTCGTTTGACCAAAGTTTAGAGCCTTCAGCATAGTTGATCTTTGTGGAGCTCGAGAGGCTCGCGATATGTTGTTTGAATCCGTCCAAGGGCGAGAGGGCATTCTTCGTCGCGTTGAAGAAGACATAGTCACCAAACTATGATTTTTAGTCCTCAGGATGGTATTCGTGAGAAGCAGTAATCGGGCGAAGCACGCACAGCTACGCGGTTTGCCTGGGGGCCCAACAAAGCGATGGAACCAATATTTTTGGATAGAGGGAGGGTGTTGTGCCTGTTTTCGAGGAGGACGATGCTTTCTGCATCGACGGAGTGAAGAATGTCTCGCGAAGCCGACGTGCGAAGAGTTGATAAATAGTCGGTATATGGGTATGGGTCTGCAAACGTATGATACTTAGCGTCGGTGACCGCAGTGTCTATCGCGGAGCTTACTCTCAAAGAGGCCGAGGGCAAATTTTGCTCTTAGCAAACCTTTGACGGCGCCGTCGATGGACGTCATGCTGACAGTTCCAGCTTTCACTTGGTCTATCAAGACTTGTTAACAAAAATGGCGGCGCATTAGGTGAAAATATTGATACCTGGCAAAGTGAGGAATGTGTACGTTCCTGGGGTCCCAGTAAATCAATATCGAGGACTGTGAAATAAGGTATCAACAGTGTACGCACCACCACCCATTTCGCCGCTGAAGTTGTCGACTGCGACTTTCGCGGCACATTCCCTGGTGTCACAAGTGCCGTGTAATGTGATGAGAAGGTCAACGGAGCCGGCATCTGTGGTGACCCAGTATTTGTAGCCCCATTCATTTCTGAGCTAAAGGGATAGCCTCTGTCATTCTGCACGGCTGGGAGAAAGAAACTCGTACAATATCTGTCAACAAATCTATGACCACCACGAGGGTAAATGTTAGTTCTGGTTTGCAAAAAGATGAACTGACGCGTGTTTGCAATGGCGGGGATGCCGTCGTAGCTTGAGTATGCGGTCATTATCGAGAGACTGTCTAAACAAGCCCGGCTGAAAGGCTTCAAGTAGTTCATACGAAGTTCCCTCTCCCCTCCTGAAACCTGAGCCAGATTCCTGAATGCGAAGCTTCGTCAGTAAGATCTCACGAGGCCGTGGGTGCAAAAGCTTACAGTCCGCCTTGAGGACTGCCAAACGCAGCAAAATGTTTGCACGTAGCGGCGACGCGAGCAATAGCGGTGGAGCTGGCGTTCCTCCGTCGCCCGGACTGCATTCCGGTAACGAACGCATGGCCAATCTCCCCAGTTAAGAACTCGTCCTCGCCGAAGCCCTCCTCTACTCGCCCCCACCGTAACTCTCGAGCCAAGTCGAGGACTGGGGCAAAAAGATGGTTGATGCCGAGACCCTCAGCCTCAGTCGCAGCAACACCAGCGACTTTTGAGACCAAGTCGGTATCGAATGAGGCTGCGAGGCCGATGGGCGAAGGGAAGATTGTGCCGTTATTTGTGAACCCATGAAGACCTTTTTGGGGAAAGTTAAACTAGGCTCCGAAACGACATAGAATGAATGACTTACCTTCAGATTGAATGAGAGCGGGAATGCCGAGCGTTGTGTTTTCCATCAGGTATCGCTGGCCGACGTTCACGGCGAAGACAAACTTCTCCCAAGGTACTAAGTATCCACCCCAGATACTACCTCCTTTAAGGCGCATCATCTCTTCCTAGATATGAAAGAATGTCAATCATAGACAATGACACAGCGCGAGCGTAGGCGTACGAGGCCAGTCTGGTTGAAAACCAGCGTGTTGTCGAGAGGATCGTTCATGTTCATCCAGCCATTCAAGTCTCCCTGTATTCTGCAACAGAGCCCATCAGTCTGAGTCGCGGTGATACGGGATAAAGCTACAAGACTTACAGTTGAGACACCTTCTCCTCCAGTGTCATTCGTGGCAACAAGTCATTGACTCGCGCGTCGATAGAAGCTTTGGGGTTCTTGTACGTTGGTAACGAACCGTCGATGTTTTCCGCGCGGGCTACAAGGCTGAAATGCATGCCATCGCGCGCTCCGAAGGTATTTCCAGCGACGGCAGGGGTGAAAAAAGCGGCAGCGAGCGCCAACAAGGGTATAAATTTCCTCTGTACCGCCATGTCAGAAGATGTGGCAACAGAACACAGTGGTGCCGCCCCATTCGTGAGCGCTTTTTATACGATAAGTGTCATCCACAAGCGAGGGCGTAAAAGCGGTAATAGATTCATTGGTTAGGAGACGCGACTGCTCGTTAGCGGCCAAAAAAAGGTCTTTAGGAAGGCAGGTGACCGACGTGCCATACGTTGCCCCAAGAGAGTTGTCCGCTGTGTGCGACGGTCGAGGGCGGGCCGTCACTGACAGTCCGAGATTCTTCCACAACGGCTTCTTTTGCAAGAATCAGCCGGGCGATAGGCGTCAAACGGTAACTGTCGGACGCCCTGAGCATGATTGGCGACAGTCTGCAAGTGAAAAGCTGGTTGGCAGGACGAGGCAATGGTGGAGATACTCCGGAATAACAATGACAGCATACGCTCTTGGGCTTGAGGAAAGCGTCTCAAGCCACTACATAAAATGTCGTTTCCAAAAGATTGATACATAACGACGAGCTGTAGACCACGTGGGGACTAACCGAAATGCGGCCGATCTGCGGTGGAAAACATCACATATTCCTCTCCAACGCCTATCATGACTATCACACCAATCCAAAAAATGCAGAATAGAGTGGATTTGAGTAATACAGATGCAGGAAAGTAAGTAGGGTACATTTAGATCTCGTGCATAATGTATTAAATAAGGTCGTTAGATTCGGGACGTCTCGTTAATCTGCTGAAGTCGGTCGCTGTCAGAGTCTCGGCTTCTCGCGCGCTTGTTCTGCTTCCGCATCTCTTTGCGCCTGCATAGCCGTCTGGATCGCCTTTTCCCGCTTCGTCACCTCGAAAAAGCCTTGGACGTGTGTAGGTTTCCAATCCTTCGGCAGCCGCTCGTGTCCAATCCACTCCCTCATCCATTCTACTGGCACGCCTACATTCTTCCCCGCCTTCGTCTCCCAAACCCCAAGAATAATCGCCATCTCGCCCCTTGCGATCTTAGCATGCATCCAGTCTAGCGTTGACGACTGTTTTTCTCTCCGAACACGGGCCCGAGCAACGTCAGCCGCGTCCATCAATGTCCTCCTGTCACCAGCCTCCGGACCTTCCCCTTCCTCATCACCCGTCTTCGCGTCGGCAATGAGACGATCAACAAGCCGCTGATTGACGGTGATGGGTGCGTAGTCCTGGCCCTTGGTCGTGTCCCTGTGCACCAAGCTGGCGTCGTGCTCAACCTGTCCGTGCCGGCCAATCTCATAGAGGTCGACCTTCCAGAACTTGTGCAAGAGAAAGAAACCGCCGATGGAAAGGAAGGCGGCGAGGAATGTGGAGAGGTTGTATCCGGCCTTCAGACCCCAAATTAGATCAAAAACGCCGATATTCTTTCCGTCGCGTGGCCTGAAGAAGAAGGGATTAGCCATCTTTCGCACTGTAGAAGGGAGGGTGGCTTACAGGTAACCGTGGTTTGCAAGCGTGTTGAGTGCGGGACATGGAGATCGACTGTCTCCAGGTTGAGGAGGACACCAGTCGTGACCTTTGCCAGTAACTGGACAAGTCGTCCCCTTGTGCTTGTGCTCTGCGATGTCAGGGTGGGAAGCGAGTGGCATGGTATAGTTATTGTGGTTGGGTATCTGATGACGGGTGAGCATCTTCCGCATTGCTTATATATATCTGTGCGGCGCGATAAGACAGATTCGGACAGGAACCGCTAAAGATCGGGAATAGACAAGGTGCGGTGTTCGACTCGTGTTCGTGGACAATCCTATAGCCAAAATCAGTTTCATGACAGACGACGACCTGCAGGCAGTGTCATACCATAAAATTCCCATCTCTGATTTACCATCCCCATTCTTTTGACGACATCTTTCGCCTTGATTGCAATTTGGCGCACAATCTCTCACAGCTTCTGAGATAGAGGGGAGTGACCTGGACAAAAATACCAAGTCTCTTGGTCGCTCGGTGGTAGAAAGCACCGACTTGCAAGCTCAGCCAGGTCCGAGACCGCGGGACCGTCAGGACCGCCAGGAACTCGGCCATCAACAGATTATGATCAGGGACTCCACGTGAGGTTTTGACCCTGGTTACCGGTGCGCCGGTCCGTTTCAGATTTTTCAAGCCTTCAGCCAAGCACGAACTTGAAAAGCCTCGAAAAGATAATCAACACACATAACGCATAATCTATCATATACACTTTGCAAGTACGGAACTTTTTTCTTCTCTTCGATGTCCATGATCGATGGAAATCTATCGACAGCCACAATTCTCTCATATCATTACGATGATGACATTGGCGTAACTTCTGCACCGCTTACAGCGCCGTTTCAGATCTGTTTTGGGTTTGAAGCAACGTTTCATCCGTACAACATTCAGAGGAAAGTTCACCGGCATTGTTTAACCGTCTTCACCCGGTAGACGCATCTGAGTCATGCCTCTTCTTCCCGTTCATTCTGTATCCCCGTTATGATCGCTGGTATAGTCGGGATGACATGGGGCGCTTCTCTCGCATCGACTTCAATACTTCTCGTCTGCTGTGGGTAATCCATTACTCCAATCTTTCTATTAAGAGTCGACGATCTTCTTCAGCAGTGCCTTAATCGCTCTTGATACAGTTTGCACACATGCTTGCAGGGCCACAATCGATGTCATGGGCGTTTCGTGTTGGTCCCCACCATAATAACCCCATATCCGGGGGCCCCATCATTTCAATTATGCGGAGGCACGGAACTTATTAGACAGCTATGGACAGCTCGAATGTTCACAGCGCTAACGCTACCTCCCACATGGTTTCCATGCTTCCTGGCATCGCCTGCCAGGTTCTCATCCATCTTTAGTCGCTGGTTTCTCATGGGGTTGTATATATTCGCATGAGCTTTGCCTCATGCAGAGTACCCATAGAGCTCCTCGACAGAATGAATCGGTAGTCCCGACGCAGATAAGGGGTGCTTCGATTTCCACTACCCATGGCATATGTGGATTTGTTGGAACAAGCTCAATCTTCACGCCAACAGCGCTGTCTGTGCCGTCCAGTGCACCTTTGATAGTTTCGACAAGAATACCTCATCCTGTACTCGGAACTATTCCATTAGACTTTGACGGGAACTGCCACCGTTCCCACCGCTGATCTCACTGGCGACTTGCTTATTCATCCCCACTGGCAAGCTATCAACATCTTCTACGACAACGATCTTCTCGTCTCAAGTGCAAGAGCGCCGGACAGCCCCCCAAACTACCAGTACGGAAAGGAGCGGAAACGAATGTCAGACTAGTCCGCACAGTATCGACCAAGGATGGGAAGGGAGTGACGCCCCCCCCCCTGTCAGTTTTCAGTTCCGAGCATTCTCTGGTTGTGTAGGCGACGAATCGCAGCGCTAAAATTGCGCCACAAGACCGCAGTGGGCGTTCTCTTCCGTCCTCGTAGATTACTACGTAGTCAAATCTATCGCCATATCGGTCAACACAGCCAGCGGAGGACCTAATATCTCCTTATCCTATTTTGCACGGATCCACACTAGACTAGTGCGGAGAGAATGAAACGCCAGGAGGTTGTCAGAGCACGACAGCGTTAGATTTCGCTGTGCAATATACGACGGATCTGGCTCTCGAGCGGACTGAGCTTTTTTGACCAGAAGGAATATTTCTATCTGTCGGTTGGTAGACGTGACGGTTGGTGGGCAACGTTTGACTGCGATCTCGCAGCTCGGGCAGCGGTGCTTAATCATGATTGTTAATGCTGTCTTGAGATGCCGTCATCACGCATGACGCTCAGCGTTTGGCGCACTGACCACTACGTTTTAGAGCGTCGAATGCGTCGATGTTGCGCCCGCTTTGGTTTCGACTGATCATGCTTTGGCCACGTCAACTCCTGGACCTTACGCTCCCAATCATGCGATCAGGCCGCGCATCTTGGCGGCCGAGACCTCTGTCCACCTAAATTTTACCTTTCGCGCGTAAATATTACTGGTCGAGTGTTCTGTCCGCGTGCTGTTCCGGTGCGTTCACGTGACCATATTGGCAGATCGACCTGCATGTTGTTAGGTCAGAACATTCCGTCACACTTCGTGAGCATCGCGATAGGCTCCAGCTAGCAGGTCATTGGGTCCACTCCACCGACATCAACAGTGGCGACGAAAGGGTATACGAAAGCTTCCGAATCAGAATCAGTTGCCCTTGGCTTTCCAATTGCGAGGATGTGCATTTGCCACCGCTTTCAAACTGGTCTCCATTGTGAATGCCAGAGCGGCTGTCCTCCCTATATTTACCTGACGCCTGGTGTCCTCCAAGCTAGACGCGCATAGTGGCGGACAGTACAGAATGCGGTGCGGAAAGTTCGTGCAGAACTCTGATGACGGCGTAAGTACCCGTTTGCTTTGTTTATAGAGAGCGTGTGGCTTATGTGTTGTTCCGTGTGCAGCTGAAAGTACGTTTTTGACATCGCAGAGTCGTTGATGCCATGAAGCTTGCTATTCACCTGCGCTGAGAAGTCAATTCCACTAAGCGTTCATGTAGTGGTTCCAATTGAGCGCTAGAAATTGGAGGAATGGAATTCGAAGTGATTCTCATTGGGACTCTTTATCTCTAAGCACTGGTCGAAAGGCTCGGTGCGCCTGGAACTTGGACTTCATCAGCTCGACGCTTTGGCTATCGAACTTCCCAACTTCGGTGAAGGAGCGTCTTCATAGCCATTTTTCTTTTGATAAGGCAGCCCACTCGCCACGTTTGCTCCGCAGGCTTCTAATCTACTGTCAGATGTTCCATCGAGCCCCTGATGCGCCTGGGATTCATCTATCATCTCGATGTGATCCCCCGTCCATGGCGGAGGCAGAGGGCACAACTCAGGACCTCAAAACGACGTATGCTTCCTTCTGGCTCTCTATCCAAGAGCAATAACCGCGAAAATGCGCTCTCTACACGTCGCCGTCGCTTTGCTTGCCGTCGTCGTCGGTACTCATGCAGCTGTCCTGCCCGACGCTGGTCTGGCGCCTCAGTGCCTCCAACCTTACTTAAGTTGCAACCGCTTGGACCCCAAAGAGTGCTGCTCTGGTCGGTGTGGGAAGTATGTACCACCGTCCATTCGTGATGTAAGTCACAGTTTGAAGGTGTAGAGCGGTCTGCTGACTTTTTCTCGCTGTATAAAAAGGTCTGTGATGTGTTCCATGGGTGAACTGGAGAGTTACTTGTGCTGAGTTGCTCGTCCCGTAATGAATGGATTAGGTTCCAGGAATACCTCTCAGTAGTATTCTTCCCGGTTTCGCCATGAATGTGAATACATACACACCGTGTGCATTGCCCTCAGTGAGGTTGGAGGTGTTCGAGCGCTGGTAACGTCATTGGCAGTTGGGGTGATTGTAGGAATTGTTCATTTAGACTTCGGTCTTGTATATGGTGACGACTAGTGCTAAGGATTATCTTCGCAAACTGACGATAACCAACTTTAACGCAGATCGACGAGATCAGCGTCGTGCTAATATTGTGAACTAGTTCTTGGGTTTGACCCACAGACCGAACATATAGCAATTCATGGGCCGCTGAGGGAATTTCCATTACCCCGACCGTTTTTTGGCGGTGAAACCCATGCTTTTAAGGCAGCCTTAGATTATAAAGAATATTCCTAGCCAACGAGAGAGCCAGCCCTAACCAGTTTCCTTGTACCCTGACTGGTCTGCCACCTGTTATTCATCACGCATGAGGAAGTCATATGCAGCTAAGTGATAATTGACCTGCTCGCAGTTGTTTCATGTTTCGCAACTTGACACTCTCCGGTTATCGTGCTCCTCAAATTCCCCGGAACGAGCGGAGTGATCGACCGCCAGGTGCCTGGAAATTACAAGGAAACTTCCTTGCTATCTGCGTCGTAAACACGCAGTGCTCCATGCAGGGTCCGCCGCAGAAGACTCCGACACGCTCGCTCACGGGTCCCATATCGCGCAATAAGTACCGCATCGTCGACTTTTTATTGGTGCCAGAATGATCGTCGAGGACGTGAGGGCGTGCTTCAGTACGTACCGGCAGCGCCACAGCGTCATAGAGAGACAGCTTTAGTGAGGATCCGCAGGGTCATAGATTGAAACAAGTCGGTAACAGCCGAAACTCGTGGTAGACTCATGGTATCCAGCGTACATGTCATCGTTGACGAAATCAAATTCTGGGCGGAGGAGAGGGGGTTTACAGGAACTATTTCCAAGGGGTCTTGTCGAAGCCCGAGTGCTGAGCAAGTACTTTGGTCTAGGGCGGGGTAGCAGGCAGCATGTGGAGCTCTCAACAATACTCTCGTAAAATTTCGTTGAAACTGGCGTCTGAAGGAGGTACTATGACATAGCGGGAGCCATCACAAATCGAATTATGAGCGGATGAACACGTATCGCGATTCACTCACGGCGTGTAGAGGCTGCGAAGGAGACCGAAGAGTCCGTGCAAAGATGTTTATCTGTTTAGATCGCATTTCCGGCGACTCGTGGACAAAAGACAGGTTTCTTCGTAACTAGTGGATAATTCGACTTGTTAGAGGCACGATGCAGGTCGATTTCGAATTATTATACGATAACAAGAGCAAGACAAGAGGCAATTCCTGCCAAGAGTAAATAGTACAGAGCCTCGTGATCAGGTTACATAACAAAGACAAGTGGAGACAAAGCCGATGGCACGGAAAACAAATACGAGCAAATGCCCCGCTGCCTTGCCAACCGCGAATTGCCCTTTCTCTCTAATTCCACAGCCCTTTATCAAGCCTTTCCAGCTGCCGTATACCCCCAAAAGCATCAGGATTTGAATTGTACTTTACGCCTTTGATCGCGAACTCCGGTATATAACAACGGGCAATCTGCGTGCCGCACCCATCACCAAACGATTCCCCGACTCGTGAGTAGTCGTACGATTGGATCTGCAAGAAAATCATCAGTGATCTCGCGATTGGTAATTACCTGGCGATTTTCATGGCTTCTGCTGTGTACACTGAATCACAGGGTGAGTTCTTCTAATTCCTTTGTGGTTGAGCGGGATTTGTGTTGAGCGGCGGCGGGGTGGTGGGGGTGGGCTCTGGTGGCCCCATGTGTAAATATGATGCGGGATGGCTGAAACATCCGCAGAAATTGATCACAAGGGGAAGGGTTGGAGCAAGGATTGTGTTTCGGGGAACTCCATCCTTTTCTTCACTTCACCCTTCTTTGTTCTTCCCAACCGTCTAACTAGTTACTCATTCTCTAGCGCACTTGGCTTCTCCTGTGTACGCGGAGTCAAATCGTGAGTCTTATCATTCTTCTTTGACTGGGGCGGAAGGAGGTGTTTGGAGACTACCCGCTCTGGCTTGGAGTCAGAGTTGCGTCAGGACGAATAAGAGGTGTCGGGTGCATGGCTCGCGTCGTTGTTCAGCATAGCCCGCAGACAATCCTCTGTTACTGTCCTTGTACGATCTCCATCACGGTTTCGCTGATCTCCGCCTTTCCAGCACATCCAGAACGAAGACCTCTTTCGATTTGCCTCGACGTCGCACCGTCGTCATCGCCTTTCCCCTCTCCCTCTTCGTCCTTTCTCCCTCCACCAATGCCCGGTGCGCACGAGTTTGCCGTAAAACCTCCCCCCGCTGGCCGGAACGGCCGGAAAGCAAGTCTTGTGCAAAAGGACGACGATGGTCGGCCGCCCACCCATCCCGACGCGACATCCCCAAAATCTCCCGACCGACTGCAAGCCAATGGCACGGCACAGCAGGACCTCGACTCCGTACTTTCACCGACGACACCCACACCCCACGACGCTACCTTGCCAACGCCAACACCACCATCACCATCACAAGCGACGACACCAACACCTACCACTGCCCCACTTCCGCAGTCCCCCCCGCCCGCGCCAGCCTCCTTTTCCAACCTAATCTCGTCTTCCGCCATCCAACGGCCTCCGGGGACACCCACCACACCCTCGAGCCCCTCTTTTGCCCCTACACCGTTGGACACCACACCAGCGCCAACACCGAATAGACCGGCACCCCCATCACCCGACGTCTCCCGGCGCGTCTCCTCCATCTCGACCGCCTCAGGCCGCTCCAAATCCTCTCGGTCCTCACGCCCACCCTCCGCCGCCGTCTCCCGCGCCAACTCTACTCGTAAATCAAGCACCACCATTTCCTCGCACCTCTCCCAGCAACAACAACAACAACTCTCAACACCAACAAAATCCCCCTCCTCCGCCCACCCGTCCCCCCTCCCCTCCCCGCGTACCTTTACCTTTACCACCACCCCCGCTACGACGCAAGGACACCCCTCCCTGGACACTACCACCAAGCGCACGCTCGTGCACGTACGAGATTTTGCGTATCCCCGCGGGGACGAGCGGTTCCTTGGTCTGGGGCCGGATGTGCCGCGCGCGAATAGGGTAGCTCTGCTGAACCAGCGGCTGAGGGGGTCGGTGGGGAGCTATGAGAGCAGCGAGGACGGGGATGGGGAGGAGAGGGAGGGGGAGGAGGGGGAAGATGCGGATGCGGGGGTGGATGCGGCGTGGGATCGGTTGAGGGTTGGGTGGGGCGGTGTGAGCATGGGCATGAGTATGGGTATGGGTATGGGTGTGGGTGTGGGGCATCCGAGTGCGAATGTGAATGGGATTGCAGAAGGGCCGAGTCAGGAGGAGATGAATCTGAATTTCGGGTCGGGCGCGGATGGGGAGCAGGAGCAGGAGGAGGAAGAGGAGGAGGAGCCGCTGTATCCGGGCCTGTATAGGGCGATGTATGCGTTCCAGCCGGAGGGTACCGCGGAGATGGCGCTGGAGGAGGATCAGATTGTGAGAGTTGTTGGGAGGGGTGGAGGTGTTGGATGGGCGGTGGTGGTGGATGAGAATGCGGATACGCCCGAGAAGCATGCGCTGGTGCCAGAGAGCTATTTGGAGGCGGTGAGGTTGGATTGGGAGGACGAGGAGGAGGCTTGATGAGATATGATGAACGTGTTGGCCTTGTGCCTGGCGGCTGGTTTGACACGCGTACGTCCTCCTGTTCCCGTCCCCATGCGGCGCATGTGGACGTTCGATGGGATGGATGTTCTACCAGCGGAGGTTCCTAGGATAACCTTTTACTTTTATTACCCTTCAGATGTCACTTTTCCTTTGTACCCCTGCGTTACCCTCGCTGTCTCTCTCCCTCTTTTCCAAGCTTTCTATTGTTCGTCTGCACACACACATCCACCCTGTATCCCATGTATTTTTTTTTTTTGGATACCAGAGTTGCACATTCGTATTCATTTACTAGTATGTTGTATCAATTGTGTTCCGAGGCACGTTCGACCCATTACGCTTATTGGTAATGTCATTACCAGAAAAGGCTCGATCATATCGGCATCTTATCAATTGCGTTCAACCGTTTTTTTCTGTTGACCCATTTCTTTTCAGCTACAATCCTTTAGTCTTTAGACCTTCCCTTTCAACGCAGGCGACCATGGCCAGCGAGAAAGGCAAGTTACCCAGCACAACTCATGTGGAAATGCATTCTAATGACTTGATAAAGCTGTGCTCGTTGGTGTTATTGGAGGAAGCGGTTTATACCATCTCGACAACCTCACTTTCGTGTGTGTTTTCCGACTTAACTGAATCACAGAAATATCTACTTACCCGCTTACTAGTGAACATGTAAACCCAGAAACAGTACGCCCAGAAATATCCTATATACCCAAATATTAATGAAATCCTCAGCCTTGGGGATTTCCCAGCGCACCAATAACCATCGCCGCCCTTCCCTCCGGCACCCAAGTCGCCTTCCTCGCGCGACACGGCACCGGCCACACCATCCCCCCCTCCTCCGTCCCGTCCCGCGCGAACGTCGCCGCCCTCAAATCCCTCGGCGTCCGTGCCATCGTCGCCTTCTCCGCCGTCGGCTCCCTCCGCGAGGAGATCTCGCCCGGATCCTTCGCGCTCCCTTCGCAAATCATCGACCGCACCAAGGGCGTGCGCCCCGCCTCGTTCTTCGAGGGGACTACGGTCGTGGCGCATGCGGCGTTTGGCGACCCGTTTAGTAGGGGCTTGGTGCGGTGGCTTGAGGAGCGCGTGAGGGGGGTGTTGGAGGAGGAAGGGAGGGGGGTGAAGCTGTTTACGGATAAGTGTATTGTGTGCATGGAGGGCCCGCAGTTCTCGACTAGGGCAGAGAGTATGATGTATCGCCAGTGGGGTGGCGATCTGATTAATATGAGCGTCCTGCCCGAGGCGAAGTTGGCGCGGGAGGCGGAGATTAGGTGTGTTGACATGATTTTGGTTTTTTTTTTGGGGGGAGACTGATGTTTCGTTGGTTGCTATCAGTTATGCTCTCCTAGCGACGGCGACGGACTACGACGCCTGGCGCCCACAGTCAGAGGCAGTGACTGCTGCAGAAGTGTTCAAGACCCTCAAGGCGAACGCCGACACCTCTCGTCTCGTCGCTGCAACCATCCTGGAGGACTTGCACGCTGCGATCGGCGCCGAGGGACAAAAACTGCTCCTTGAAGAGGTGGGCTCGATGAAATTTAGCATCATGCCGCGATCGGTGAAGCAGAGACCCGAGGACCGCAAAAAGCTCGCGTTTATTCTGCCGGAGTACTTTGCTGGCGAGGAAGGTGCGGATGTACCAAATCCATAGGGAGATTGACACAGCGCCGGGTATTGAATCTCGTTACAAGAGCATATGTATAGAGTTGAAGAATTTTGGCACGCCAAAAATGCAGCCTTCTTGTATGGAGTGATGCTGTAGTTGCAAGCAGAGAAGTCACAAAAATGCAACCATCCTTTCAAACAGTGGCCAACGTGGGGATCGAACCCAAGACCTTCGCGTTATTAGCACGACGCTCTAACCAACTGAGCTAGTCGGCCCCTAACAATCATACACCTGGTCTTCTTTCTGCTAGTGTGGTTTGTAGCCTCTACAGCACCCACGCCTTTCTTCACAGAGGGTCACCCTCAGCCTGCACCCCAGCGGTGCGTTTCATGGTAAAACGGGAGTGCCTGGTTATTCTCAATGATCTAGGTTCGATATATTTGCTCGACTCACTGAGCCGAAACCTGAGATTCCTCTGCCTCAGCAAAGCCGGTGTCGAGGATGAACCCCCTCCTGCCCCTCCTATACCCATAATGAAGCCCGCGCCAGTGAGACTCCTGTCTCATTTGGGTATTTGGGGGAGATGTGTCATTTGTAGTTCAAGAACATCATATCCAGCAACACACGGAGAAGAAGTTAGTCCACAACAATCGGCTTCGCGTTCTTTTTCTGACTTGGTTGTGGTTGTTTGCCAAACGCCTCATGCGCGAATATGATCATTTCGGGTTCGTCGTCTAACCTGCTGAAAGGCCTCGAAAGTCCTGAAGCTGCTGTGCCGATATGTGCTATTGCGTTGCACAGAGCTGTGGTACAGTGAGTTTGTGGTATTGAAACCTCGCCATGCGAGTGAACTAACAAAGATTTAAGCAGTGTCTCACGTGGAATGTTCGGGACTTGCCCAATACCCAGTCCTGACTTGGCTATCTTAACTGGCTGCCATGCGAATATCATCTGAACGCGCAAGTAATCGTGTCTCCATTTGAGAACACAACGTAATGCTAGCCCACGGAGGTACCACAATGCTGCAATTGCTGTCTTCCTTTCGCGATATATGCGCTACAGGTGTCCGATAGCCTGGTTGCGAAACAAATGACTCAGTGGTTCGACGGCCATTCTGCGAGGTACAGTTTGACTGAGGCATCAATTTGACACCAAGTCCATAGCGAAGGTAGAGTGAACTTCATAAACGGAGCCGACTGTCATTTGCAATGCTCATAATCCCAGTCCGCTGGTCAACAGAAGAAACTCTTACTCATCAATTCAGGCTGACGCTCAACGCGGAGGAGAATGTTCTTGTTTCCTGGTCCTCGTTGGATCACAATCAATGAACGTTGGAAGTGGAGTCCCAACCGTGCGGCATATATATTCTGTAGTGAGGAGACACGTAGTGCCGATAGTCCTCGTCAGCTCAGGATATTGGGGTAGCTCTTTGTGGAGAACGAACACGAGGCTCGTGTATCCGGCTGCAGTAACTGCGTTCTTCTCGTCGGACTCGTGACAAACTTGTTGCCCTATGAACACTAAGTGACTAGGAACGAAGAAAAACGAGGGCCTGCTGTGGGTTATCGTGTTTTGAGGCTGTCGTGGTTCACTGGTCTGTATGTTTTTGTTCTAATATACCGTCGGATATTGCGACTGATTTCGGCGGCCTTGGGTAATGAGTTTTTGGACTTGGGGGGCATTTTTTTTTTGCTGTTATACATGACGAAGGGGTCGTCAAGCCCGCCAGAGGGGAGGACGGCGCATTGCTTCCTTCGTGCTTGGTGTAACCTTCAATAGTTCAATGTGCTAGTTGAGGAGAACCATAACACAACCGCGTGGACCCAGGAACTATGACAAGGTATTTCGCTCTTCTGCTTTGATCATTTGGTGTACCAGCGGGTTAAGACTCATGACATCCTTCTAGTTCTTTGAAGGCGAAGCGCTGTTCAGTGTGGTTATCGGATAGGGAATCGCTCTCAAGTACCTCGCGGATCAAAATACGATGGAGAATGAGACAAACGACATGGTTGCGGGGATCTTCGCTGCATTTAGGAGAGCTCGCTGTGTAAAGGAATGGGGAGCCCCCCCAGGCTACATGGTGACCGTTGGGAGGTGTCTCGCTGCCTACGCTGTTAAGAAACAAATTCAAACACCACTCACATCAAAGCGAGAATAACTGGGACGCACTGAAAATGCGAAGTTTGGTGCAGTTTGGCATTCAATGAAATGGTACACAATCCACAATTGTAGTCTGACCATCGACAACCACACCCCTGGAATTGGAGTATCGTGAAAGCGAGGTCCTTCAAAGTTCAAGCCTAACAAGTTGCCAGGTGCATCAGATTTGATGCTAGTTGTGAAATTTGCTCAGACACGATCGATAATAATTTAGGACACTACACAGACCTTACTTGCACGATGTCACTCGGCGATTCCGACGCAAGGATCATGGCGAAAATTGACATCGCAAATCTGAATCACCTCATCCTCTCCGATCAGGAGATCCTCCGCTGCAGAGAGCTCTTGTACGACAATGAGCGTATTCTTTCCGAAATCGATCTCGAGTTGCGGGCTGTTCTCGAGAGACGAGAGAAGCAGCAAGAACGCGTCAACAAATTTAGAGCCGTACTTGCACCGTACAAACGTGTCCCGCCGGAGATCCTCCTCAAGATCTTCTTTCTCTGCCTCCCGGACTACGCCAACCTCTGGGCCGATAGCTCGACGATCTATTCGATGGGCGTGCCACCCGTCATTTCGGATGCACCTTGGCTACTTGGCCAAGTGTGTGCCGCATGGAGGAATATCTCTCGTGGCGAACCACGGCTTTGGGGGCGAGTATTCATGGATGTAGATGACAAAATCGGTATTCAACGCTTGGTGCGCGCTTGTGAAGTCCTTCCTCCGCACGTCACTCTTTCGGTTGCGCATATGAATACTGGTTATTGCCAGTTCAGACTGCCAGACATCCTCCGGAACATGTGGCGTATACAGGAGCTCAACCTAAATATGACACCCGCCAGCTTTGACGACTTCTGGACGAACCTGTCGCCCGAGTCATTTGCAACGATTCGATCTGTGGGGTTGAACATTGTGCACAAGGACGAGGAATTTCGGGACCGGAACTGGGGAGAGGCAAAACCGTTCCATCTGGCGAGCAATCTTCGAAAGTTAACGTTAAGGTCTTTGAAAGACTATTCTTCCGCTTTATTTTCTCTCGACATCCCTTGGAATCAGCTCACTTCCATTCATCTGGATCTCACAGTCCGAGACGTTCTTAGGGTGCTTCAGAAGTGCTCTTCTATTGAGAATGCTACTCTGTCGCTCAAGGACAATTATATGACTGGTCTCGAACGTTCCCCCCACATGCCTCACCTGCACTATCTTTGTATGTCATCCGAGTCCCCCCTGCCTCGTTCCATTGTCAGGGAAATTTCCTTCTGGGAGCACCTCACTACCCTCAACCTCCTGAATGTCAATTTCGAGGATGGAAAAATGTTGTTCAACATCCTTGAGCAATGTACTCGCTTGACGGAACTGATTACCGCCGTGCCGCCTGTCGCAACGTCCGGTTCAATTAATCATGTTCTCAATTGGCCCCATCTGGCGGTCCTTATACTCTTTCGCATTCAGGATCCCTGGCTATTTCCCAGCCTTATGACACCTGGGCTCACTACGCTCCGTGTCGAACTCCCCGAGCCTGGGTCCTATACATACCCAGTCCGCGACATGATTATTGCATGCAAACCCCCATTGCATTCGTTGACCATAGACTGGAACACTGACTTCCTGATGCACGGCTCACAAGATACCTGTCCTGGCCTCCACAGCCTTCTCACTATCCTTCCAGGACTCGTGGAACTTTACATCACTTCAAAACTCGTCGTCGAAGATAAAATATTGGAAGAAATTGGCGAGGGTTCACTGCTTCCTACACTGACGACATTCAGGTGCTCGCCAGTCTCCCTGGAAGCCTTTGCGAATATGGTGGAGAGACGCGTCGAGCGAGAGTACCGGCAACGCCGTTTGGCATTTCATGATCTTGCTGCCTTGTCTCGTTACGCGCGTCACAACCAAGATGTGAAATTCGCTACTGCGTCTAGGCTGGAGGCAATTAAAAAAAAATACGGGATCAACTGTAAGTTGAATTACTAGCTCTGGAACCGAGAAGGTCAGTTGCTGTTTCGGGCTCTTGGGAATCTCCTGATACCTACAACGCAGCCATCAAAGTGCGCCGTAGTCTACGTTGAAGGCGGTCAAAAAGGACTGCGATGGTATCATCACATTACAATGCTACATATGTGGAATGTCACGGCAGGGTAGCTATTCGGGAACCTTGATATCCTTTTCTCGTTCAGCGTTTTAGGACAACGAATAACCGGAGAGGAGAAAGGGGCAAGACACACAGGCAAAATGACAGTGAGCCTCCTCTCCGATTACGAAAAACTAGCCGCTTCTGTGTATTCCTCCTGGCATCAGAATAAGGAAAAACGACACTGCATGGTGCCTCCATTCCTCTGCGTTCTTCGTTCTCCGGTCCCTAGTGCTGCAGCGATCTCTCTCTTTCTCACCTTGTACTTTCGTGGGAAGTATTCCACATACCGTTCAACGCCATACTCAACATCACGTTCCCTAGATGAGACCAGACATTTGAAATTTCTGACGCGTTCCCATAGATGGTGCCCGCTGCCGAAAAAATTGTCTGCATGGACATACACGACTGAGGCAATTGGGAGCAATGAAATAGCGTTCACTGGTACATACGGGGTCAAAAACAAAGGAAACGGCAGCTGGTGAATTAGACAAAAAGAAGAGACGTGGTGGGATGCATTGCACGGCGAGTGTCTCTTCTTAACTTGGCTTGTTCGCGATATTAGACCTTAGTTCCCTCACCCAGCAATTCGCCTAGTTTCTTTGGGTCAATGATCTGGGCATCACCAAGTAAGTTCCCCGACCCGAACGCGTCGTCGTCAAAGTCGGGTGTAGGTTGTTGAGTGCATTGCTGCGCATTATCAAGCAGTCAGTCAGCGCCACCCGTCAAGTCGCTTAACCGATCAACTCACATAGTTCTCGCACTTGCCAGTCATACACTGAGAGCCGTCCTTGCAACGTGCCGTGCCTCCTCCAAGAATGCCATCCGAGTGGCACTTATAATCTTGGGGTATAGCCTGTGTTGCATGGTATTCAGTTCTCCGTGTACTTCCGACTGTGATTGAACGTACCCCACGGCTGGCGCAGTAGAAACTGGCACAGCAATCAACGGTGCTGTCACAGTGCTCGTTCTCGACCTTGCAGACGTTGGTCGCTTGGAGCGCGCTATCAGTGCGGCCTGCGAGGGAGTATTCTATCGCGACAGCGGAGACGCCAGCGATAGAGAGGGCGACTGAGATGACCAGGGCTCGAAATGTATGCATTGTTTGAAGGTGCGGTGGTTTGCAAGTTGGGGTAGTGATCTGGAGGGGGCCTTTTATACCCGTTGGCGCATGTAATTGTATGGCTGCGTGATGAGGCGTGCAATGGGGAAGGAGGAAGGGGTCCGAGAATGAGCGCGAATATGGGACACTGCCAGGATTGAAATGGTAAGCTTGGTGCTCGTCGGCGGGCGGCATGTAGAGCATGGCTGGCGGTGTGCGTGATTCGTCCCTGCGGTCTAGGCTACTCCTTCATGGGTCATTCTTTAATCGGATTCCGATCAGCATTTTGCACACATCGCGAACAGCAGTCCGAAACGGATATAGCGGCGAACACGAAATTCGAGGGATTCCTCCATGTTCCGTAGCAAGATGGCTGTTGATTTATTTTGTTAACGGGAGGGTTTTACGCTCAGCATTCGTCGGACTCATACTCCACGACGAAACTTGGGAATGTCTGGAGCAATGAAGGTGTGTTCGATATCTGCCCATAGATTAATATTGACAACGAAAATGATTCATTTAATGGGGTATCACACGTTACCGGAAATTAATATTAGATGATAGTGTACAAAGCACCCATTGCTCTGGCTAGCCGCAGGCGATTTTGATAGGTGAAATAGTTGAGGAGGATGGACTCCTAAACCGAGCGTGAGGAAGGGAGACTGCTAAAACCAAGATGGTAAGGTGAATGCTCGCTGATGGGTGAAATGCAAGCCTTTGTTTGGCAACAGAGGTGGTTCATCCGAAACAGACTCCTTTGAAACGGTGTCGGACACAAAAGTTGGAAAATTGAAGAAAAACTTTCAGTACACGAAAGTATGGTTGAATCAGCAAACCTGTTTAACAGACGGAATGAACCCTGCTTATTAGTTAAACCAGAGAACAGTGCGTGTGAAATCACGTGTAGGTGCGCCTTGAGGTCTATTCGTACGTCTAGCGTGTCGAGGTGCATGGAACTTATTGCATCGATCGCTTCATTTCTGGCCGTGTGTTCCGCCTCTGGTTGTGCAGCCATATTCTGTGTCGTGCAAAAAGTGGCATGAGGGGCCGCCCCCAATAGGCCACAACAGGCCCGCACATTTTCCACGCATAATGCATGCCTTACGAGTCAATATCTTCGCCATCGCGACCCAAGAACACATCGCGCAGCGACATGGTTACCAAGCGTGCAAGGTCGATGAGCGAGCTATGCGATGGCGCGGCTGATTGCTGTCCCGGAGTTTTACTGTAGTTAAACGGTCGTCGTCTGGTAAGTTTTTCTGCGACTGGCTTGCTTTGAACGAACGGCAGAAATTCATCGCCTCCGACAACCTCACAGTTTGACACACGAAATGGCTAAACCAAATGCGTCTCGAACGGGGGACACTCGGGAGTTGCTTGGTTACTTGCCGAACAATGCCTGAGTGCAGCTGGAATCCGGTTTGTGGTTGCGACACTGTGCCGTTCTCTGTACCGCTCGCATATCGGTGGGCCTCCATCAAGTTCCCGCCTGGAGATCATTATAGCGAAAACGTTCATTCATTCCTTCTGTCAAGCATGCGCGTTGAGTCTTGACCATACCTGTGCGTACTCAAGGTTGCTATTTCTCACCTTTTTTTTTTTCAGTCCCACATCGTCTCGAAACCTCACGTTCCGATCAAGGGCGCATGAACCACGCATGCTGCCAATCAAAACCGCAGATTTCGCCCTTCGACGAGCATTGAGGTTACCCTTTCGATATTCAAAAGTGACGTCCCGTACTTCGCGTTCGTCCTCGGGTCCGACTTCCATCGCTCATTCTACCTCTCAAATGCAGAGCCACGCGAAAAGGTATGAAAGGGAGGCAACCCACTCACCGAATCACTACCCCGACTTGCAACCTAGTACAACCTCATATGTCGCCAAACAACGACGGTCAAGGGTCCGGAGAACGCGGACTATTAATATCTTTTCACCACGACATTTTTGCTTGCTGCGCAGTCTGGATTCAATCTATCTCTGATCTCCTGGTTCTCTATAGCAGCCTCCGCAACCGACAAAGCTGCAAGCATCCTCTTTGGTGTGCGCTTTGCTTCTTCTCAGCCGTGGTGTTTTGGAATCCCGTTCGTCGATGCCCACTCATATTCTAGACTGTCCTACGGAAAGACCTTTCGGTACATCGAACACTTAGTCTACCAGTGTCGCTTCTTGACTTGGGAAGGCACACGGGATCGACTTATGACTTATGGCCCATCGAGTGGCCGGACAATCTGAAGGCATTGGATGAATACCTTTGATCCGAGAACGCAAATCACGCGCTGTCGATCTGGGACGAAGTATGTCATTCTCTGCACTGCTCGCATGTTGGTGGCTCTCCATCTCTAGAGACTCATTACAGTGAGAATCATCGTTCATTCCTTCTGTCAAGCGGGTGCGTTGGTTGAGTCTTAACCGTATGTACTCAAGGCCGCTATCCCTCAACTTGTTTTAGTTCCCACATCGTCTCGAAACCCAACCTTCGGATCAGCTAAAGGGTGCATGAACCACGCATGCTGCCAGTCAAAACCGCCCTCGACGCGCATTGAGGTTACCATTTCGATATTCAACAGTGTCCCGTACTTCGCATTCGTCCTCGGGTCCGACGTCCGTCGCTCATTCTACCTTTCAAACGCAGAGCCGCGCGAAAAAGGTATAAAACGGAGGCAGCCCACCCCCCGAATCGTTACCCCGACTTTTTTGCAACCCAGCTCGGTCCTCATACAATGCATACCATACGAGCCCTCGTCCTCTCTGCCCTCCTCTCCATCGCAGGCGTTTCCGCCATCGCGATTGAATCCTCCCTCCCACCCCGCAGTGACAGCACGCTCCAAGCGACCAACACGTGCAGAGTCGAGAACGAGAAGTGTAAGAATAACCTCGACTGCTGTTCCACCTTCTACTGCGCCGGTTTTGGAGTAAGTGTCTAAAGCTTACGCATCAACTGAAATGAACTTAACTTTGCACACAGGCTGGACCGCAAGACTACAAATGCCACTCCGACGGCGTCCTTGGAGGAGGCACGGCGCGTTGCAATGCCAACTCCCAGTGCCTGTCCGGGGAGTGCAAGAACCAGGTGAGTCGATTGCTTAAGGGACTCGGAGGGTAACACTGACTGACTGTCTGATATGTGCAGCAATGCACTCAACCATTTACCGAGGATGATGGTGATGATGATGATGACGGGCTCGATGACCTATTTAAGTGATGAAATCGAGGAGTAATACCGCTAGTCCGGTTCGAAGATGTACCTATGCTGCATTTGGTCGTTGTGAAATTCGGAGATGTTTGTATGTGTATTAGGAGAAGCTTGACATCAGTATCTGCATTTCGCATGTCGAACGCGTCGTATCGATTCCGAACAAATGCTGAGAATTAGCTAACCCCTCTGGCTCGTTCTCGGCTCCCAATTCATTCCACCTTTTGCTCTTGGTGAGTACGTATAACTTTAGTATTATTAGCTATTCAGCTTTTCAAAGAGAATCACTAGTACTCACTTCGAATGACTACTTGCCTGTGTGAATCACTACTTTTGTTTTCCGTGGTTTCTGGAGGAGGTCATTGAGGACATGACTCATCGCAAACATGGACAAGCACCAAATTTCCTCTTGGCTGCCGCATCTATGAACACTGTCGACATTTTTCTTAAGATGTAACCTTCCAGAAATGTCCATTAGGTGCTCGTGTATGTCCCCTGATACTTAATTTCTATTCATTTAGCAGCAGTAGGTGGCAAGCAGGCCGCATATTACATGGTCAAACCTCATTTTAAACTCCACTGCCCTGTGTCAAAACCATCGTCCTCGACAGACCTCGACTCAAAGCCTTTGCCTGTACGCAATCCCTTCGGGTTACTATCTGGCTTATGATTTTCCTGAAAAGAGCCTAAGTATAGCTTTCTACTGGTATCAGTGCTGGGGCATAGGCATCTCAGAATAGTAGCTAATAATCCAGCCATATCCAAGTCAACTTTTACTTGTATACGCAACATCGCAACATCGTACAAACTCAGAGGAAACCCCGCCATCATGCGCAAATTGGATTCATGGAGAAGTACTGAGTCAGTCGAAAAATAGTGATTGAGCCGCAAAATAGTTATTGATACGAATAGCTGAATAGCTAATAATACTAAAGTTGTTGTACCTCGCTCTTGGTGTAGAACGCCGTACCACTATTCGGGTGGAAAGTGACAAACACTTTGGCTGGCGGACGTGTGTCCTCGGATCATGGCACATTGACCAAAATATCCAAACCGCGATCAAGTTCTCCGTGCCCAATTAACCCGTCACTCAATCGACACGAAACCAAGCTCTCGTCCTGATATTATCGTCTACAAAGAAGTCCATATACATATATGCGCGTCAACCTCGACCCATTATTGATATTATACTACGTATACACACAGGTACAATACACTGACCCAAAATTACCAATTCCAAAATTCCCATTCCCGACTAGTTTATCCATACACAACCGTTTCCACGTCCACCTCCAGCCATGGCCACCCTTTCCAGTCCCAGTCCCAATCCCGGTCCCAGTCTCCCAAAGAACGAACGAACACACAAACGAACGAGCAAAACCGCAGCATCACCACCATCATCTCCACACCCTCTCCCCGCCCCCACCCGCACTCCCATTCACACCCGCACCCGCACCCGCACCCGCACCCACACTCACCAACCTCCTCAACCCGCCCGCACCCCTCGTCGAAGCACGCGAACCATCATCACCACCCCGACGAGCTGTCGGGATCGTCTTCGCCCTGCTCAAGCTTCGTCCCCGTGTATGCGTGTGTGTGTGTATGGCAACGCTGTTCGTGAAGGTGAAGGTACTATTATTGTTAATGTGGTTGTTGTTGTTGTTGAAGAGCCGAGCTCTGCGGCGGGTTTTGATGAGTGCGTTGGGGTTATTGGCGAGGCGTGCGCGCGGGCGGGGACGGGGACGGGGGAGGGGATGGGGGTGGCGCGTGTATGGACTCGTGGTGGTGGTGGTGTGCGTTGTGCTTGAGGGAGAAGACGAAGGAGATACTATGATGTCATTAGAAAATGTCAACGACGGCGAAGCTTCATCCCGAACTGCTGTATATGCGCGTGCGAAGAACGGCGTTTCCTCCTCCTCTTCTTCTTCGTCGTTGCATTCCAAGATCGTGTTCAGCACGCGAAGGTGTAACGGGTCCGAGTCTAAGGTGTATACCAGCTCCTGCATGAAGGTTGTTGACAGCGCGCCTAGGTCTTCCTCCTCCCCTTCCTCCTCCACCTGCTCTCCCTCTCCCTTCTGCTCCTTCTCCTGCACCAGGTCCTGACGACACCGATACCGCGGCGTAGGCGACACATACCCATCATCATCCCCGTCCCCATCCCCACCCTCGTCCTCACCATCCTGTACATAAGACCCAACAAAGCCATTCCAGACACGAACCGACCTTCGAACACCGACGACCCCAAACCCGTCGAACGGGCCTGGTTTCCCGTCTTTACGGGGGACACCGGATATGCCGAGGCCTAGACCGAGACCGAGGCCGGGGGGGATGCGGCGGGGCGGGGACCGGGACGGGGAGGGTGATGGGGAGGGTGACGAGGTTGAGGTTAGGGGAGGAGATACGAAGTCAGAGTTATAGGGGTGGGAGTCGGGGTGGGAGTGGGAGGGGGAGCGGAAGCGGCGCGGGGAGAAGAGGTCTGGTTCGTCTTGTGGGTAGCGGTGCGAGCGCGAGTGCGAGTACGAGTGAGCGTACGCGTGAGGGTGGGAGGCGAGGATGGCGGAGAGGGTGAGGACGCCTGTGTGTTCGTCGTCGTCGTCTGAGGAGGAGGAAGAGGTGGTGGAGGATGTGGAGGTGTCGCTGATGAGGGAGATGTCGAAAGAGGTGTCACACCCCGAGCTTGAGGTGCCGCCGGTGTGGTTCGGCGGGGTCGTGGTCGTGCCGGTGGCGGCTGACACGGGGGTTAACGAGATATGCGGGTCTGCGAGGGCGGCTTTGGGGTTTGGATTTGAGGTGGCGTATACTAGACCGCGGGGGAGGAAAAGGAGTGGCGCGGGGTCGTTAATTGGGAACGGCGTGTGTGCGGATATCGTGCTGGCACTGGTGGTGGTGGCAGTGGTGGTAGGGTCTGAATCGGGTGGCGTGACGGAGGGAGGGGTGACACGGACGAGGTGTGAAAAGGCGTAGGTGATGAATTTCCCGAGGGACGACATGTGGATCTGAATGAGCGGTGGAGTAGAGATAGAGATAGGATGTGGTGGTGGTGGTTGGTTAGGATGTGACGAACGGATGACGGAAGAAATGAGACCTCACCAAGTCGGTTTAAAACTAGTTGGAGAGAGGCTGACATGCCTGCCTCGTGATACAGCGCTGGGGCTGGCAGACGACAAGCTTAGTGACTTGGGGTGAAGATGGGATTTTCTAGCTCGCCATGGGTGATTCTCGTCCCCGTAGGCGCTTTCGCGTCAAACTTGCCGTTGGTGTTCGAACGTCGGAAGAAAGACATCAATATTTGCGGTGATTTCTTTTCGGAGATAATCTATTGATCGGTTAATGCTGCCGCAACTCCCCCGTCCCCACCTCCATCCGATGGCCGACTAGCTCAGCTGGTTAGAGCGTCGTGCTAATATCGTCTCCTGAGTAAATATATTACGCGAAGGTCTTGGGTTCGATCCCCACGTTGGCCATGCTTTTGTGTCCTTCTGAACCCTTGTTCACTAAATCTTCTATTAGGATCATGACTTGTGGTCCAGATGAAAATTCATTGCTTGCTGCTCTACAGTGCATGGTTAACGGGCAGGTCCTTGGGATAGGGTTAGTTGAACATAACAGTAATACCAGATCAGATACTAAGACTGTTTGTGTGTGATACGATGAGGTGCACAGATGCTGCCCTACAATCAAGATACATGAGATTTTTGAGAGATCATCCAAGTGTTAGGCATTGAATAGAAACAGAACATGGAATTCCAATGGGCTCAGAGAGAATGGTGACAGGAGTAGACAAAGAGACGCCAACACTCAATTCCAGTTTTTTCTTTTGGCAGATTTTATTGACAGTCATGATCAGGCACGCGTTGCTGATGGAGCACAGGCGTTCTGACCTTGGAATGTTCCCGCAGAGATGTCTGAGTTGTAAAGCGGCAGACTTCTCCAATTCAATGAAAAAACATGAAGCTTTTCTAAGTTTGACCAGGCAATCATTAGCGTCGAATCTGTGCCGTAGATGTCGACAATGACAAGCTGTCGTGATCTCAATACGCAATGGTGTTGGGCTTGGTATTCTGGCGAGTAGCTCGTATTGGGAGTCTGACCAGTGTGGCTATCAACAAATCCGGCACAAAAATCAATAAATGAACAGCATTACAGAACCCTTGTTCATATCTACCTTTTGCATTTTGCCACTGCCAGTAGGAATGACAGCTGCTGTTTCCTCTTTGAGCTAGGTCTTGGATTTACTTGGCTGTCTTGTGGCTGTCAACCCAAGATTTCATTTGTCGACCAATCATATTGATTCTTGACATGGTTTTAAGAGCTTCCACTAGCACAACTGTAGAATATCACAATAAAATATGCTACAGGAATAAGTCAGTAACAACATCACTTGGATGTAAGTAAAATATGCTCACTCTTAGAGTCTGACACAGTGAGTGTAGACAACTATATTATGTACCTGTAGAATATCACAATAAAATAAGCTACAGGAATAAGTCAGTAACAATATCACTCAGATGTAAGTAAAATATGCTCACTCTTAGAGTCTGATACAGTGAGTGTAGATGACTAAGGGTGGCACATTTGTGTATCATAGGTAGATATACAAACATGAAATAAGGTTCTGGTAAAGACTGGCAAATAATGAGCAGCAAATTGAATAGGAATGAACCATGGCATGCTGCACCATGGTGTAAGTAATAGTGTAATGCAAGCGTTACAGGGGGATGCCTTGCTAAGCGGTGTAAGCTTGACCAATAGGTACTATTTGCTATACAACATTTTTACAAGGGCTTGTTTGTACATGTATCTACTAACCGGTTATATAGGCAATACCGACGGTGTTGCCAAACACGGTCATGCCAAACAATAAGGTCAGCACTCAATGTGTAGACCGTGCCCGTTACATACCCCCTCTTAAGACTGTGTATACAGTCTTCATAGTGGGTAATATTATCGTAAGACAATAATATAACTGGATAATATCATAGATTAGATATAAGTTGAGTGAACTTATAAACATAGAGTATAGTGTAAAAAGGTGGGGACCCGTCGTCCCACCTCAACATGCACACGATAAGGGGAAGATTTAATTCTTCCATGAGACTATGTGAGGTATAATACCTCAAAGTCGGTGCTCGGACAGAAGACGTTGAAAACGTCTCTTTTCGTCGCTGCCATGGACGAAACCCAGTTCGTGATCAAGAGGTAATTCTTGATCTGCAAGTTGGTCCTCCAGTCATCATGTGTCCATGGGATCATCAGCGGGTGGATGATGTGCTTCACCCATGTTCGACACCTGCGTCGTTCCGTCCGTGCCCTCTAGTAGTGGCGTCGGGGTGCTAGTGGAGGCCGCTGCCGACGAAGGTGGCCCCGATTGGGCTGCCATGGTATCCACTCAGGTTTCAGCGCTCGATGACGCTGCGACTGTGGTTGAGGTCGTGGTGGACGGTGCCACAGGAGGTTGGGATTTGACACCAGGTGGTGCCTGAATGGATGATGGCCCTACCATAGGGTCGTCGGATGGCATATCTCTCCGATTGGGGAGATTGACGAAAAGTAGTGGCTCTCCTATATAGAGCCACTCGCGTCTGAGTTGACAGTCTCCACCATTCTCTTCGGCCTCAATTCCTTCAAGGATCTGAAGGCGAGTGCAGTCATCATTGGTAGCGTAACACCACCCACTCCACTGAAGGATAACTGGCGGAATGCCATGTTTACCCAGCCGCACAATGCGCTGGTCATCAACATGACGATAAATCGCCTCCAGTTCCGCATCCACGGGCCACGAGTGGTTCCACCAGTGGATCGCGAATGCATATGAATGATGTATCCACTCAACGGGGATACCATTCTCGATCAAGTGGAGGATAACCATAGCCTCTAATATGAGGTTACGGTCCTCCGGGGGTTTGAAGCGAGTTATGGTGAACTCGCTGCTTCGAATCGGCCTCAGAGGTCGATCCGGGTTGGCCACATTGTGGGACTCTACCGCGTCATGGTAGAGATATGGCCGAGCCATGACACTCATGAGCACTCTCATGAATGCCGTGCGATAGTGGTTACTGACAGGAGCCAGTATGGAAGTCAGCGTGTGGCCAAATATGGTCTCACGTGAAACACGGTGGGCGTAATCCATGGCAATGCCATGGTGCCAGTTTTTTGTCCCCGGGCGACCATGGTGCAGTATATACTGCGCCACTCGCTCCTGGTTGAATGTGTCACTGCCTGTAGGCGGCGACAGCCCAGTGCCACGTGTCTTGCCAGTAACCTTGGCGGACAACGTGCCTAGTGGGCGCTCAACGGGGGAATGGAACCACGGATCGGTTCCTACTGTCCCTCGAGGGCGATGCTGGTCCTTGATTAAGGGAAGTTCCATGGCCACACTCATTGCACGGTCATGTAGGGAAGGATGGATCTGCTGAGAGATCCGGATGAACTCCGTAAGGAGCTCATAGCCTTGACAGCGCTCATCGATTGAGAGCTGGTAACGACCATTCTTCGTCCTGAAGATGTGGTTGTACAAGACCTGAACTTCACGAGGGTTCATTGGGAACCCTTGGGGAACTATGGCATACAGCCGGCCCCCATGGGTCGGCCTGTATCTTTCTCCCTCTCGTATTTCACGAATGGAAGCTCGATGAGCTTCCTCTAGGGCGTACACCCTGTTTTCGTATTGAGACCAGTGAAGTCGTGGGCCTAGCATATCCCACAAACGATTATATCTTTCATGGCGTCGTTGAACGACCACTACTTCCATTTCCTGGGCAATAGGCCCAGTCTCCTCCTTCTCCAGCTTCCTAGCTTGATTAGCCAGGAATGTCTCCTTGCCTTTGACCTGCTTGGCAGTCCGAGGCTTGTCGTTGTCGGTGCTAGCACCGTCGTCGGACTCCAAGATCACATCGTAAGGAGTACGAGCATTTAGGGCCTTGGAAGGGCCGGCAACAGACGTTGTCGGCATAGGGCCTGGTCGAGGTTTAAGGACCCATTCAGGGGGCCCTGGTGCTGCTGGTGGCACTTTGTACGTCGTGACCTCACGACGTCCACCATCCCGGTTAGCAGGATTAACGTTTTGTGACTTTGAAAAAGCCACAGGTGCAGACGGCTTCGACGAAGCCGTTGTAGGGTTACGATTGGAGGCTAGAGGTCGTGCCTCTTGCCTGGGCCCTTGCGGCCGCGTCGAGCGAGCCACCGAGGTCGAGGGACGTCGATCATCCCGTCGCTCAATGTCACGACCTGGCAGGTCGCTACTTGAATAACGGAGGTAGTCCTCACGACGTTCATGACGCCGTGAATATGCCTCCAAGGAGCTCTCGGTCCTCAACACATCTGAGTATGATTGTTGACTGGCCGAAAACGGCTCTGGCGATCGTTGACGCTCAGCACGCCGACGTGGAGACGGAGATCGGTTATCGCGCCTAGGCAGAGGCGCTAAGGTGCGTTCATAACGCGCCTGCTCCGTTTGGTGTACTTTAAAGGGCCTCGACGAAGGTCCTTCATCATGAGAAGGCGAGGATGGTAGCATCCTCTTGCATTCGACCTTAAGCTGAGTTGATAACAACTCAGCTCTCGACCGTTCGCGAGCCATGGTTTGTCGTTCCTCCTCAACTCTATCCAAGAGTTGAGTTAATACGAGAGCTGCCGAATTGACTTCGAGAAAGTCAAGGAATTCGACATTGATTCCCTTGTTGATCAATCGGTGACGAACGTCATCGATGACGCTCGTCCATTCTTCGTTTTCACTATGAGACGTAGACGCCTCTTGGTTCCTCTCTGGGCGCTTTCCTTTCCTGCGCTCGGACTCCTGTTCTTGGTTCGAGGGCGAGCCTCGAGGGACAGGAGGAGGTGTTGGTGCCCGAGGACGCTGCGCGCCTTCGTCAATCTCCATCATGGCGGGCTCTTGAAGTCTCGCCACATAAGCAGGTTGTATTGGGATTGTAGCAAACGATCCCCATGGGGTGTTCGGATTTGTAGGGTCTGAAAAGAAACCCTGTTGCAGATTGTAGGGGCTACCTACATAAGTCGGTTGAGACGACCCTTGAGGGGCCGTCAACACCGGAGACGTGTATGGTCCCATTAGTGGGATCGGAATCAGTTGCTGTTGTTGTTGGTAGTGACCTTGGGCCACTGCTTGTGTCGATTGGTCTAATGACCCGAATTGTATGGGCCCGCGTACTTGGGCAGGCAAGCTCAGAGACACATCAATGGCGCCTCCTCCCCTTCCTTGACCCAGTTGCGGGGTCTGGTTTTGGCTTGTAATAGGACGGCTGAAGCCGCCCTGTTGTCGATTTGGGTCACCGGTGTCGTCTTCATCCATGCGGTGTGGTTTAAACTGAAAAGAAAGAAAACTTGCCAGCATAACATTCCTTCATTTCAACTCAGCCATCATAATATGATGGCCGTCACCACGTGATCGCGACACGGCGTTTATACATGTCGCGCCAGCTGCCGCGGGCGCTTAACACCCTGTAATTCGAGATAATGGTCCAATGCCACTAACTCTTTGCAGTTATCATACGGCTCCCAAGTCGTATCCCCGAGGCTCCAACGGACCTCGAACTCCAAGTCGTTTGCACCGATCCAGCGATATCCTAAGATATCCTCCACGAACCATTCCTGATCGTCATCGATTCCAAAATCGTATGGCTCTGGGCGCGAACGATTGGGGAACATTAGATCACTGGACTCGTAGTACGGTCATAACAGCAACACATGGAATTTAGGGAATACACGACATTGTGCAAGCACCGCTGGTAACTCCAAAGTGTAATTAGAGACCTCTGGGAAGGCCTCGAGTACTTTGTATGGATGTAAGAGGTGCTACCCCCTACAGGCAGATATCATAGTGGCGATGTTTGTCCTTGTTTATTTTGGAGGCTGTTGGCTGGTGGTTAACCAGCCAACACCTGATCAGCCTCCTTAGATCTTTTACTTGTGTCACTCTGTGTAGCTTCATTCAATCCAATTAGTGGTTGTATTCAGCTTTGGAGTGTTAAGTATACTAGGTCTACCAACCCCCCCATACCAACCTTTACAATGGACCAATAAATTTTGGACACAGTTTTTGTGCCCGTCCTTTCGGTAATTTGAGGTTTTTGGTGGATAAATACACCAAGTCACCAGCTTTAATAGTTGGTTCCAATCCACGACGCTTATTCGCCGTTCGTGTCTGAAAAACACGAGTTTCAATAATCGCATCATGCGCGTTGGCCAGGTTAGCCAGCGCTTGTTCTGCATATTGTTTAATACCTCTTGGAACGACGACGTCGCTACGAATCTCCTTGATCATGGACGGCATAAATCCACCATTAAGTTCGAAAGGGGCATACTTAGTTGTCCCCGATATACTCGCATTTATAGCGAACTCTGTCATGGGTATGCGTTCAACCCAATCCTTTTGATCGTTTCTAATGATCGTCCGGAATATTTGACCAATGTTTCTATTGGCCCTCTCCGTTTGTCCATCCGTTTGAGGATGAAAGGACGTCGACATTAGGAGCTTAGCTCCTAACATTTTATGGAGTGATTTCCACCATCGCGACGTGAACTTAGAGTCCCTGTCAGAGACGATGGATCTTGGGAGGCCATGAAGCCTCACAATCTCCTTAAGGTATACCCACGACAACTCCTTAGCTGTCATGGTGGTGTGTACTGGTATCAAATGAACCATACTCGTCATTCTGCAGATGACGACCCAAAGGTAATTAAGACCTTTAGACTCCGGAAATGGGCCAATAAAGTCCATTCCAATCGAATCCCAAGGTTTTGTAGCCATGGGTAGCGGGTGATTCTTACCCGCCGGTTTTTGGTTTGAATTTTTTGCGCGCTGACACGCCTCGCAAGTTTTGCAGAAGGCCTTTACGGTCTTCAGAATTGTGGGCCACCAGTACCACCGTCGAATATATTCAGCGGTTCGCTCTTCGCCAAAATGGCCAAGTGTCTGGTGGGCTTGTTCCACAATTACAGTAAGGAGTTCGGGACTCCTAGGAACACACATTACTCGACTACCAGCTAAATTGGTAGTCCATATAATATCCTTCTTGACTACGAAGCTTTTATAAGCTTCAGGATCGTCTAGGATAAGCGAGAACAGTTTATCTGAAGAATAGCCTTTCTTCACGTTGTCGATAAAGGCCGCATCCGTGCGGTCTTTCGGTGGGTTCATTGTAGTTCGTCCAAACAATATATCACCTAAGGCGATATCGTTATTGTTGCCCTCCGCTACTGATACTTCAGTAGTGGTTCTGTTCTCGTTTGCCGGTTCAGCTTCATTCATGAGCTGAGCTTCAAGATCGCGTTCCTCTCGACGTTCCTGAAGACGTCGCGCAGCCTGGAGTCGTGTTTCATGCATAGCGCGTATTTCAACGACTTTCTCTACAACCTCTTGATAACGAGGCTGTGGTAGATCCTCTCCTTCCGGATCAATACGGATGTCCGCATTAACATATTCATGAACATCATGGACGTCCTTAGCTGTGTCGCTCTCGAAATACTGAGAGAGACAATCAGCCACTTTATTGTATTCACCTTTGACATAGGTGATATCGAAATCAAATTTCGACATATAATCTATCCATCGCCGTTGGCGCGGAGTAAGATTCGTTTGAGTTTTGAAAAACTCAAGGGCCTTGTGATCCGTAATAACGTGGATTTTATAACCCACAAGTTTGTCCTCCCACTTCAGAAGGGCTTCCAATATCGCAAGCGTTTCAAGCTCATGCACAGCATAATTCTGTTGTGCGCTCGTAAACTTCTTGGACATAAACCCGGCTGGACGACACTGCGCCCATGTGGGTCCTTGACCATACATCACTCCTACGCCAGTCGTCGATGCATCACAGATAACCCAAATAGGTTCTCCGGTTTTCGGCTTCACTGGTCGAATTACTGGAGTGGTGACGCAGATGCGTTTGATCATCTCAAAGCATCGCTGATGTATGGGGCACCAATAGTAGGGCGTCCCATTTTGCATCATAGACATTAAAGGCCCTGTATAGGCCGTTACATCTGGCAGAAATGCACCAATATAATTGACCAGTCCAACGAAGCGCTGAACGTCGTTATAGTTGCGAGGGGTTCGCCACTCGCATATACACGCGAGCTTGTCAGCATCAGGATGGATGCCTTGATCATCGATAATATGGCCTAGACAATCCACCTTGTTGGCGTACAGCTTGCACTTCTTCCATTTCAGGAAGAGTTGATGCTGTCTGAGTCACTCAAAAACGACTCAAAGGTGTTGTTCGTGCTCCTCAATGGAGTCCGAATAGATGAATATATCATCTAAATAGACGTGCATAAAGCGTCCAATAGCATCTCGAAAGATAGAGGTCATTAACCTCTGGAACGTAGCAGGGGCATTACAGTCCCCTATTTGCATGATATTACTGACATAGGTGCCAGATATCATTGCAAATGCAGTTTTATGAACATCTTCAGTGCGCACGCGCACTTGCTCATATGCGTCCGTTAGGTCTATTTTCGACCTAATCTTGCCATGAGCGATGTCCTCCCTTATTACCTCTTGATCAGGCAATGGAGTGACATCTTTAATCATGTTATCATTGCGCTGACGTGCATCCAGAGGGGTTTGTAACGACCCATCTTTCTTGGGAATACACAATAGTGGTGTGGCCTGCCTAGCAGGTCGCGGTTCCCACCACTTGGCTTCAACATACCTATTCACCTTGGCATAGAACTCATCGCGAAGCGACTGAGGGCACCTTGGCGTGTGGTAGGTGTACTGCTTCTCTTCATCAATGAGATTTATCTCATGATTGACGTCGCGCCATGGAGGTAGAACTGGTTTAGTTCCACACACCATATCTTTGAACTCGTCATACCACTGTTGACGCAGTCTAGGGTAGTCGGCTTTCGTCAGGCGGCCCTTATGGGTCACCTTTGGTGTATCCTTGGTATCCACCAATCACATGGATGCTGATGCATTCTTGGATTGTGGAATCTCGAATCTCGCTTTCAACTTGACTAAGTTGAACTCGCTATCGTCAACTACCGGTATCTGATTGTAAAGGGAGACCTTCCCTTTACAGTATGTTTGTACATATTTAAATTGGAGACCGCTGGTTTATTAAAACCAGCGGTCACATGATAGATTACTTAGCTTTTACTTTTGTACCCAACACGTTGCATAATCCCACTAGTCGGTTGTGCTACGTCAGTCCTACTTAAGTAAGAGTGCCCTTTACATATTTTTTAGCATCCTTTATCAAAGGGATCACCCCTGCAACCAAGCCCCCAATGCCAACAAAACAAAACAAGAAGAAGAAAGTTTCGAGAGGATTGGCGACGGGCTTACCCGGCGCCGCACCACCTGACAACCCACTGGGCGCAGCACATGCACCTGGCGGTTCGGTGGAAGTCTCAGAAGAGACAACAACCCCAGCCGCAGCCGCTTTGCTGGCTGCAGCCACAGCCACGTCACAACATGGCCACGACGACGAAGAATCTCTTCATCGTCGAGAGGACGCCCGCGATCGCGGATGTCCTCCAGGAGCTCAGATAAAATCTGAGCCCATTTCGGGAGTGGCTCCTATTCAGGAGACACGAAAAACTGATCGTGATCTGAGACACGATCGGAGGGAGGCACAGCGAGTGCGAAATGCGCCCGACCCATTCCCTGCGCCCTTCGATAACATATCGAGGACGTTAGCTCGACCAGGTGCGTCAGGAATTCCTGGCGAACCTCAGTATCGCCGTGATAACGGCGGTACGTTAATGTTGATGTCCGAAAGTTCGTTGACCGAACTCTCATCGGCTGCACGTCAGAGCAGACATGCGCAAAAGAAACGCGACGAGGGACCTTCGAAACCGAAGGCCCCTCGCAGCTACATTTCTGCTGTCGAGGAGCATGACGCACTGTTGGACCTAATGGCTCAAGAATTGAGCCATCTACCTCAGAACGAAGTGCAAAAGGCACTTAAATCGATCCGCAAGAAACGGGAGACCATTATCCAAGCGGAGTGCGAGAGCAGTATACGCTCTCGCAGTAGTAGACGTTCTATGCATCCAGAGAACGTTGCACTACCCCCATCTGAAGCCACGATGGAGGCAGTAAACCAGAGCCTGCTTCAGCCTCGTCAAGACGACGAGACTAGCTTGCAAGCTCGAGCACGCCATAGAGCCTATGAACGTGCGCAAAACCCGCCTCCCGTACGGGAGAATACAACGTCCGCATCGCGAACGTTTGAAACAGGAAAGGTAGGGACCACGTCGTATCGACGGGGCCCCTCATGCACTGATGAAATAGTGGATCGCTGGACTGCACAGCCCAGCGAGGAGCGTCGTTCGAATGAACAGCCTCAAGCATCACAGCCCTACCGACGACGGGTCGGTCCGGGAGATGAACCATCCGATTCATCATCGGATGGTAGTAGGTCCTCATATGAGGATCGTGATAGACCTGTCTCAGATCGAGACGAGTCAATTGACGGGGATGCATATAATCCACATCCTGTTACCCCTATACAGGGCAGGGCACCATCTGTAAGAGGTACCCCGCTAGCGGATTTACCTGCTCAACCCGCGCGTACGGCGTCTGTACGAGCAGAAGATAGGACCACGGGGCGTGATGATCGTCACGCCACGTTCGATAATAGAGCGAGGGATAGAAGTACTACCCCTCACCAGGTATCAGCGCCAGTTAGAGACCGACGCTCGAGCCGGACACCAGGTGTTACCCCTGGACCGGATATTCGCCAACCGTCTCAAGGGCCTAATAGGGTTCCTCGGGACTACAGGGATGATGGGCTCATTCGCGATTCCAAGTACATACACAATGTACATGATAACTATTATAGAATAATAGATGAAAAGGTTGGGTTAGCTATAACCCTTCCTCCTAGTATAAAGACGTCTAGTCTGAGGGTACCTCAGCCTAGAGGATATAAGGGTGACGGAGGCATGGAGTCATTCGATGAATGGCTCCAAGAATTATTAAGTTGGATGAGAATCAACCAACTTGGTGGAGATGAACACGATAAAGATCACGTTATCATCATCGGGATGTACCTCGAAGGTACCGCCTGCAAATGGTTCATCGACAACGTTGATAGTCTTCACCATAGTCGTTGGGACTGGACGTTCAAAGACGTCGTAACCGGGCTGTATGACTGGTTTATTCATGAGTCTTCGATAATCGAAGCCACTGAGTCCTTTGAGAATGCTAATTTCTCAACGGAAGAAGGAGTCAATGGACTGTTCCATTGCCTCAAACGCAATGCCGAGCGCATGATACATGTGCCCGATCGCTATACGTTTAAGCGGACCTTCTTTGAGAAGATCCCGAAGTATATGCGCGATAAGTTAATCGATCGCGGATACTCTGCCGAGACATCGAGGATGAAGCACATCCTCGCCGAATCAGTAAAAATTGAACAAGCGTCTAGAATGGCTAGACGCTACAACGAGTATAGAGGACATACTAAAGATAGTACGTCCTCAACAGTGAAGCCAAAGGCGAGTGGAAGTTCTTCCGCTCACCATACAGATGGGAGGAATAAACAGTCCTCACAATTGCATGCCAGAAGTGGCCCGACCAATAGTAATCGTTGGTCAGGAGGCAGTAAACGACCCCAGGATACTGGAAGTCGTCCGACTAGTCGAGAGAATCGACCGCCGGGCCAAAGTGGGAATACTACTGACGCCCGCAAACCACCGTTGAAAGCCGGTGTAAAGAACGAGGGAGGTGCTACCTGCTATAAATGCGGTAGCGAGTACCATTTGTCGAGGGACCCTCGTTGTCCGCATAATAAGTCAGCAGTACGCTTGCACGCAGTGCAAGAAGTAGTGGATGATTGGTCGGATGAGGATCCTCTGATCAGTGAACGCCCCCAAGATGATGGAGGTGAGGCCGTGGCGTTGACCGACACTATGGATATTGAGCACTCTGAGTGTGACGACAATGTTGTCGGCTCACAATACTTGTCCGAAGGCGAAGATTACGCCCTCGAACAATACGAAGATTACGACGGTCATAATGATGATGACTGTCATACGGTCCGCATGAGCATGGTGCGGGACGTCATCATTATAGATGATGATGAAGACGAGGTTGTCTGGCTAGACCCCTCGTCGCGAGAGGGCGCTGCCCCCAATGATCTGCAAGGTGATTCGGACAGCGATAACTCATTTCCAATATTGGTGGAAGTGAGTGAGTCCAGCGGTGACAGTGACGGCGAAGAATACTTCGACGATGACCAGTTCTTCGCAATCGGCGAAGAAGATAGTCTACCACGGAGGACAGGACGTCCGCCGGTGACTTTGAAGAAATCTTCAAAGGTGTTGAAGCGACCAATAAGGACGCCTGAGGAGCGCAAGTGTATGACTGCACTCATCAATATTAACGGTGTGAATGCGTTCACGCTGTTTGATTCCGGCTGCACTGCCGAAATTATCTCAATTGACTTTGCAAGGGTTGCGAATATCAAGGTGCACCAGCTTGAAGAGGTGGTGCCCATACAGTTAGGTACCCGAGGAAGCCGCTCGGTTATCAACTTTGGAACGAATGTTCCATTTAAATACCATAACATCGACACGAATATATATGTCGATGTTGCCAATTTAGACCGGTACGACGCTACAGTGGGCATCGTGGCGATGCGAAAGCTAGGAATTGTACTAGATTTCGAGCATGAATGTATTCATGTGCGAGGAGAAATCGCACTGTCCTTCACTCTGTTAGAAGAGAAGGCAGAGATCGTGAGGCATAGTGCCGCACGAAAATTCGACCAAGAACAGCGCAAATAACTACGATCGGATGATCGTATTGTCGAGGAAGTAGATATCGACGCAGTGCCGAAAGGACCATCGTTAAGTAACGAGGGCCCTCTGTTAATGACCGAAGAGGAGAGTACCCTCTATGGTCGGAAGTTCAACCTGAAAAAGGGGGAGAGCTTGACAAGGGCTAACCCACCTTCAAAGGCGAGACGTTCAGTCACGATCGAAGAGGAAGATGACGCGAAAGTGCATAGTCCTGGATCAGGACTGCCAACACCGTTTCCAGTAATCATGGAAGATGGTATTACGCTCAGTAGAGAGGATGTAGAGCGGATGGTAGACGAAGTGCCTACCATCCTGAATAGTGGTAAGAGTAAATATAATACTCTTAAGGATCTCTGCGAAATCGAGGAGATCGTGCAGGAATTTACCCGCGAACGGTTCCCTAGTGCAGAGCACTGTGAGGAATTACGGCGAACATTCACTGTAGTACCAGAGGAAGAGGACGACCCATTTGAGAATGAGTACATCATGGCAGCGTTTAGAGCTGTGGCAGCGGACCATGAACGTAAGGTCGCGGACATGGGTCCGCTGACCAAGGCTGATATACCAAGGCTCAAAGAGCAGTGGTTAGCCTCGTGTCAAGAAATTATGAACGGCATGCCAGAGGAGTTACCTCCTGTACGCGGAGTGAATCATCGAATTAATTTAATCGATGATTCGAAGCAGTATCGCTACCACCTGCCGAGGTGCCCTGATTCTCTTAAGCCCCAGCTTATGGAGAAAATCATGAAGTACACTCGTGCAGGATGGTGGGAAGCGGTGCAGACAGAACAGGCTGCACCGATGCTTTGTATTCTTAAGAAAGACGGACGATTACGAACTGTAATCGACTGTCGAAAGCGTAATGATAATACTATCAAGGACGTTACGCCGTTTCCAGATCAGGATCAAATCCGACTGGATGTCGCGAGAGCGAAGATAAAATCGAAGATCGATTTTTCAGACGCGTATGAACAAGTTCGGACGCATCCTCCTGACGTGCCTAAAAGTGCATTTGCCACGATCTATGGCACATTTGTGAGCCATACAATGCAGATCGGGGACTGTAACACGCCAGCCATGTTTCAACGCGTGATGACAATGATATTCCGAGAATTTATCGGGATATTTCTTCATGTATACTTAGACGATCTATTTGTCTACAGTAACTCCATAGAGGAGCACGAGCAGCACCTCAAGCTCGTGTTCCAGAAAATCAGGGAAAATCAATTTTACCTGAAAGCCGAGAAAGTAGAGCTGTACGCCAATAAGGTGGACTGCTTAGGGCATGTAATCGACTCGAAAGGATTACACGCCGCGGAGGATAAGATGGGACGCATCCGTAACTGGAGACGTCCACGCAACTACAATGACGTCCAGAGGTTTCTGGGCCTCGTACAATATCTAGCGCATTTCCTGCCAGATATTTCGGCGTACACATCACCACTTGCTTCAATGACGCAGAATGGTCAATCATTCTGCTGGCGACTGATACATGAAACATGTTTTGAGTCGATTAAGCGCATCTGTTGTTCGACGCCGGTGCTTAAGCCAATTGATCATCGACTAGCCGAACCCATCTGGGTGATCTGCGACACATCTGTCGCAGGAGTTGGCGCGATGTACGGCCAAGGACCTACATGGCAGACATGTAGGCCCGCAGGATTTATGTCGAAGAAATTCTCCGACGCTCAAAGACACTATCGTGTCTTCGAGCAAGAAACGATAGCCATTTTAGAGGCCCTCCTTAAATGGGAGGACAAACTCATTGGATATCATATCCACGTGGTAACGGACCACGAGGCGTTGGAGTTTTTCCAAACGCAGCGCAGACTGTCAGGACGACAGACTCGATGGATGGAATATCTATCGAGATTCGACTTTGATATACGATATATCAAAGGTCAGTTGAATAAGGTAGCAGACGCATTATCGCGCTACTACGAATTCGATACGTGGGACGATATTGCCAACGTAAATGACTTTGTCAATGCCGACGTACGGCTGGATCCTAATCATGAGGATCTGCCGTATGATCGGGTGCGCGAACTGGTTGATCGCACGCCCGAGAAGACTGCCGAACGCCTTCGGAAAGTGAAAGTGCAAGCTGAGTTTGCTATGATCCGGGATGTCATCCAGGAGCGCGACATACAGGCGTCAGAAATGGCAGCCGCAGCAGCTAAGAGCGCTGAAGCAAACGGAGACGTCATCAGTCAAGTTGTATCATCGAAAGATGATCCAACAGTATTTGAGTCGAGAGCGAAGGGCGAAGATCTGCGCACTCACATCGAAAACCTAGCGGAGAATGATACGTTCCTCGCTGACATTAAAAGTGGATATGAGAAGGATTCTCTATTCAAGAAGGTGCTTGCGAACCCGAAGCACCATCCGTCATTTAAGATTGAAAACAATCTTATTTGGAGCGAGAATAGAGGGGGAGAGAACGTCCTATGTGTTCCCTCCTCCAAGACAGGAATCTATTCGTTGCATGGTCTAATTATCGACCAAGCACATGCTATTGTGGGCCATTTTGGCCCCCAACGCACTGCGGATTATATCCGCCGCTGGTACTGGTGGCCCAGGATTCAGCAGGAAGTGGAGGTGTTTGGCTCCACTTGCGAAAACTGTATGAGAGCCAAGGGTGAGTATCAAAAACCTGCCGGGTTATTACACACCCTTCTGATTCCCACTAAGCCTTGGGAGTCGATTGGAATGGATTTTATTGGTCCATTCCCAGAAGTAAACGGATGTAACTACTTATGGGTAGTTATATGTAGAATGACTTCACAGGTGCATCTAATACCTGTGAATACAAAGACGACAGCGACTCAGCTATCGTCTATATACATGCGTGAAGTCGTTCGACTACACGGATTACCATCATCGATCATTAGCGATCGTGATCCGAAGTTCACGTCGAAGTGGTGGAAAGAGCTTCATCGATTGATGGGCTCTAAATTGTTAATGTCTATGGCATTTCACCCGCAGACAGATGGAGCGACGGAACGAGTAAATCATTCAATCGCGCAGATTATCAGATCTGCCGTTAAGCCAGACCAGATGGATTGGATTAACATACTACCGCTCGTCGAGTTTGCAATAAACTCGAGTATCAGTGCCATGACGGGACTAGCTCCCTTCGAAGCAAACTATGGATACATGCCCTCGATGCTGAGGACTGTAGAGCCTTTTACGAAGGCTCCCCCTGGGGTATGAGTGTTCGTTATCCAGGCCGTTAGAAACATGGCTATTGCGCACGATGCTATCATTGCCGCGCGAGTGTTCCAGCACCACCATGCTAACAAGGGGCGGCACAATGAACCTGTCATCAAGGAAGGTGACATGGTATATCTGTCGGCGGATAAATTATCCATGCCGAAAGGACGAGCAGGAAAACTCCTGCCCAAGTATGTAGGGCCATATCGGGTCCTCGAAGCTCAGCCGAGTACATCGACGTATGTCCTCGACCTACCTGAAGAGTTGAAGAAGCGGAGAATCCATCCCCACTTCCATGCTAGCAGATTGCGTCCGCATAATGCTAACGACGACATGTTATTTCCTAACAGGTCGAAGCCCGACGCGTACGACTTTGGCGCGCCGGACGAAGTTGAGTGGTTCGTCGAAGAGATCACGGGCCACCAGTGGAAAGGAAAATCTATTTCCTTCTTCATACGGTGGAGTTTGGGTGATTCTACTTGGGAATCACTCCGAACGTGCAACGATCTAGAGGCTCTAGATCGTTATCTTGAAGTTATGGGAGTGCAGGACTGGCCTGACCTCCCGCGGCAGAACATCGCTGCCAATAAGCGCCCATCCGCATCAGGAAAAGGCGTATGAACGGGATGAATGATGGCACATCATTTGTGTCAGTTCAGCCATTGGGCCGGGACCGGTACGGGTCCAGACCCGGTCCATCAACAATTCTTGGATCTTTCCGAGTATGTTGACACGCGTGACGTGTCGTTTGTTTTCTCCCAAGCACCATCATCACCGGATGGAGCGCAGAGAGCCCGACAACCCACGCAACCAAGACTACCCAATGGGGAGTCGGGAAACCGACTCCCACTACTATCACCGACCAAGGGGTGAGCGGAACGCTCAACCCTCACGGGGGGAGGGAGGTGCTCAGGCACCTTCTTCTGCTTCGAAAGGAAAGGAACGCGAACGTGATCGTTCGCGTTCTCCAGGCTTCGAGCGGTACCGCTCAGAGCCTAAGGCAGAGATGGAAGTCGTAGATCCATCGAAATGGAGTTTCAACGCGCAGTTGAACCTCATTGGTCACCCAGGAGAGTGTGAGGTGTGCGCGAAGTACGCCAAGCACTTCTTCATGGCGTCCTTTACTAGGGCGCCAGGTATCGCAGATGCCCTCGAGCGTCAAAAACGCCATCTGAGTGAGCTACCCGTAGCGGAAGCTCGCCGAGAATGTGACGATATGCATCGTCATATTCGCCGACTGGAACGAGACGCGCAAGACCTCTCGAGCGACTATAACCGCCTTGTCGATGAGAAGAGGGATCTTCTCAACGAAATTCGTGAGTTGGAGGACCAACTCGGCGAGAAAGCTCGGAAGCGTCCTCGACATGAGGCTGCATCCAACGCATCGTACGAGGCAGGGCCGTCGTCATCACGGCTCTCGCCTGTGAGTCAATTAGTGGAGTTGTCGCTACCAATGGTAGAGGCACCAGCGGTTATCAATGATAACTGCATGGAGGGAGTGGATTCGGATTTCCCGACCCCACTCGAAGCGTATGGGTTATCAGAACCCATCGGATCGCAGGACGTGAAGCCTGCAATCCGACCGATGCGCCCGCTGCCCACGGCGCATCAGCCCCTTGTCCAATATGTATTGGATAAGGAGAACACTGTCCACACCCTGCCTATGCCCAAGGTAGTGGTGAAAAACTCGGAGAAAATTAATCCGACATCGAGTGAGCAACTCACTCGATTTATCGAAGAGGCGCAGATGGTTGGAAACCATCATGCCGTGAAACGTATGCAGATATACGTTTCTGACAGTCAACGGCTGGAGCGGAGCGCTCGAACCAGCATCCAGAATGAAGTGCTGGCGCAATGGATGGTACCGGACTGGTACCGTATCGCGACTGCCAACGTCGGCAGGCAAACTGCCCCACTGAAACCCAAAGGGCCGCAGGGACCTGCGACCCCCAACCTCATGGACGATGCATCCAAATGGGCTGAGTGGCTATTAGCCAATCGGAAGAAATTGTGCACTCCCGGCGTGGTCAAGATGTACCCTGGGATCCAAATCGGCACGCAAGGAATATCCTTGCGTGAAGTGCGTGGCTGGCAGATCGTCAACCGACTCGCCCCGCGCCGCATCCAGGACGTTGCGGCGACGAGGAATCGGTCTCGATTCTTCGCCTTAAGCGCAGAATTGCTGGGTACAATCAATTTGTACCGAGGCACGCTCAATCGGCTCGGCATAACTGTGGCCGCGACGGAAACCTTTGAGAGGTTTTCGTTACCCATCGACAACGCCACTATCAATCAGATAGCATCGTTCTACGCTGCACGAGGAGTGACCGTCGCTAGGTTCGACGACGGCCAACCATTTGGGCTTCACTGGTTAGCTGAAGCCCGCGCCAAACACCCAGATGACCCAGAACTCGGGGTCATCCTTATGCGCATGCGGGCGCACAACACCCCGCTACCAGTCCCGGCTGTACTGCCAGGCGCAGTCGACTGGTTCAACATCCGGTCGAGGCAACGGGTAGCCCCGCCGCCTGTGGCGTCCACTAGTAGTGGACGTCCATACGTATCTCCACCGGGCTTCGGGATAAATCTCCCTGGGCCCTCAACACCAATTGCTGGGCCATCGTCATCATCGATGCCGGGCCCCGTACAAGTCTTCAGGACTAGTACAAGCAACATACCGGTTACTGCACCTGCGGAACCGGTAGTGGGACCGACGGTCCCCACCATGGTCCCCATGGAAGTGGAGGGAGATGTGACTTCAGGTCACGTCTCAGAATATGAGTTACAGTATGCGGGTCGACCGATGGATCCTGATGAAATGTCTTCATCAGATCCCGAATGAGCGTCGACATAACTGTCACCACTCAATAAAAACAAAAAAATATTCATCATATTACTCGACGTCGAGAAGAATCTCGACGTCATTGTACCATAATTTTAGTTTTGCTTCTTGGAAGATTGACCCTGTGGGATCAATCTAGAGGGGGAGGATGTAAAGGGAGACCTTCCCTTTACAGTATGTTTGTACATATTTAAATTGGAGACCGCTGGTTTATTAAAACCAGCGGTCACATGATAGATTACTTAGCTTTTACTTTTGTACCCAACACGTTGCATAATTCCACTAGTCGGTTGTGCTACGTCGGTCCTACTTAAGTAAGAGCGCCCTTTACACCGATAGAGTGGCGGTTTTGCTCCTTTACTGGACCTTTGTTTGAAGTCCATCGGTTCTGAGACCTCATCATTAAAGGCCTCACGATACATCAATACTGCAGGTTGTATATTACGACCTTGCCATGCTCGTACGGAGCCAATTACTTGGTTCCATTCATCAGGCATTCGAGGGTCATACAACCACTCATAATGAGGTACTGGATCTGGTCGATCCCACATGAATCGTTTCCTACGATCTACCGGCACTTTTACAGCGTTGTCCTCGAGTTTAGGCTCCGTAGCCTGGGCTGCGTTCGATTCATCGTCCGCTGGGGTTGCATCAACTCCACTTGGTTCGAGTGTTGCATCCTTTGCGGTTATTTTAACTGCACGTTTGTTCTTTTTTGTCATTTTTGAAGAAGTATTTAGTACTTCCCCCTTTCTTAGAGTTTCTTGAAACTCTACCTCGGATATCATGATGGACTGAAATCCATCAGGGAGGCTGTTAGCAGCCTCCGCCTCCTCCGATACATCCTCGATCGTAACCTTCGATCGAACACCTTTCACCCCCGGCGATGCAGGTAGTCATTCCTGATGCTTTTCACGCATCCGGTGATGACGCAATCGGCCATCAGTGTCTTCCAGCTTCACCCGTAATGCAGGTGTTGCTACGCCGTTAACTACGACTTCATTCTTGGCGAAGTCTAAGATGACACCATTGGTGCACATAAATGGCGTACCAATAATCACATCGTAGTGATCGAAGTTCGCTACATCCATGTATACCACACCTTCAAATCCAGGCAGTGATATTCGAGTTTCGGTGCCGAAGTTAACTGTGGCACGACTCCCCGTCGTGCCTAACTGCAGGATCAACGGGTTGTCCAAGGTTTTAGCCTTGATCCCCGCAACCTGAGTAAATGCAGGAGTAACTCCTGTAGTGGTACTCCCCGAGTCCCACAATGTCCATGCCTGATGTCCTCCTACATCAATATATGTTGCCAGACACTCCTTGTCTGCAGCAGAGTATACGGGTCATTGTAACGTCCCTTTCTGCAAAACCAGTTTGTAGCGACCAGGAATTGGATGCTGCACCTCTTCATATGGTGCTTCTGTTATAGCGTACATACGTTCGCTATCTGAACAATGAGTATAATACTCATTGTCATATACTTCAACTTCCACCAGCTCGTCACTACCTTCAGAAGCAGCATCCGACTCCGGACGTTCAATGCTCTTCACATCGTCTTCATTCTCTGGAGCACTTAGGTGTTCCTTTTCGTCATCCGCATCGTCCACATCATCAGGCGACGCCGTATGTGCTGCCCTCACGAATACACGATTCTTTCGGGGCTTTTTGCAGTCCCTCGAAAAGTGACCTTTCTCGCCGCAATTGAAACAGTTACCGTCGTTTGCTTCCTGCTTATGTTGATACGCCGGTTTTGCTTCTCCTACGTTGTTAGGGCGAGCCCCAACTTCGTTCTGCAGCGGTGATGGTTTGAACGGCTTAGCTGTTCGTGTATTATCACCTCGTGGACCTGCTCGTTTATGCTGGTCCTTGCGTTGATAGGGTGACGTATACACTTGCGGGGTTATACCTCGCCGTAGATCCCCACTACGCATGTATACACGCTTGGTCGGTTGAGGTTCAGGCTTACGAGAAGTCTGATGATGCATCGGTGTTTCTGATGCTCGACGAGCATGCGGCTGAGCACGATAGTGTTCCGCTGTCTTTGTAGTGGCTTCATATGCTTTAGCATACGCTACGAAGTCATCCAGAGTGTTAACCTCTGGGGAGAGACCATTGCTGAATAGTTGGTCTCGCATAGTACGAGGCAACCCATACAGGAAGGTGTCAAGAACCGTAATCTCGTCCGGTAATCGAGACATGTTCTGACTATGGTCTTTCAAGGCGTCTACGAAGCCTTGTACACCAAGTTCACTAGTGTAACATGTCGCAAAGAAGGCGCTTCTAGCGTCTTGCATTGTGGAAGTATGGATGAACTGGTCATATAAACCAGTGATAACCTGTTCGAAGGTCCACTGCTTGAAGTCGCGGTGGACATGAATAACATGTCGATTAAACCACCGTTTGGCTTCCCCATCCAAAAACTCGGACAGAATTAGGACACGCTCGCGGTCCCTATCAGTTCCTCTGAACTGGTTCACTGCCAACATCACAACAAGGTTGGTCAACCATTCTTTGAGGTCGCCAAACTTGGCTGACCCACTGTAAAGGCCTATAGCCTTTGCATCGGTCCTACGTGGTTTAACACCATCGGGAATCGATAATCGAATGCCTAAACGTTCGAAGATTAAGGCCTTCAGCCTCTCATGCATACGCTGTCGATGATATTCGGCAGCTAATTGAACTCCTTCCGCTACTGGCGAATGTCGCTGCGGTAGCGGCATTGTAAAAGCACGGGCATCTACCGGTAGATGCCCTACACCTATCGGCGATGGACTAACCGCCTGCTGGGCAATCAATTTGGCCATTTGACCCGTAGGTGTGGGTGGAGGTGCAGTCATTCCTTGTGATGACTGTGGATCCACCCCGTATGGCCAAGTTGTAACCAGCGAATTATTCGTCGGTCTGGCAAAGTGTACCGTCGATTGACCTTGATGGATTGTGTTGGTGCGAGGTTGCTTTGGGACGAATGGAGTGCGCTCATCCAAATCCTCAGTCTTGATCCGCTGCTGCATCGCAGTAGCTTTAAGACGTGCAAACATCTTTCTGTTATGAACCACGGGCTCACTGGGTTGAGAGGCTATAAATTCCTCTCTCATGATGTCGCGGGAATGACCTCCCTCGAATCGTATCCCTTGGTCGTCCGCGGTGCTGAACCCGAATTCCCGCATTTGAGAGTCATGGATACGCTGTCCAGCGATTCGGTCGCCTACCCTTTCAAAGAGACCGGTACGGCCTCTTGCATCAGGTATGCGAATGCGTCCAGATGATGACGATGGAGGCTTAACAGTCTCCTGATGAGCTGAGGATGGCTCGACAGACAAATCAGTGTTCGAGTGTCGCTTTGTACGAACATCAATCGGGCGACTTGGTGTCGTCCGATGATGATATTCTCGTTGAGCTGCAGCCTGTCTGGCTACATACTGCTCATTTGTCTTGTCTGGCATACGTTGCTCATTCAACCGTTCGACGGCTGCATCCAGCACTGCGTCTGTAGACATTGATTCTGCAGGCATAATGCTTGCCCCACGCAAGTGCAAAGGAACTTCTCGACTTGGTGAGCCAGATTGGCCCACAACAACTGGCGAATCCGTCGTACTAAAAAAACGAAGTCCGGGTGATGCCACTCGAACTGGACTACCTTGTGGTGTCGGTGTAATTGATCCATGCTGCGACTTACGCTCAAGCCGCCGTTGTAAATATTCTTCCATCAATTGTTGTATCAACAATTTATATTCGGACGCGGAGTCATAACTGTCTCCGTACAACATTTTATGCTGTTCATATGAGGCGGATACTGTCTCCGCAGCAATAGTCCACAAGCGCTGAGCACAATTATGGCTTACTAGCGGCTGCCGCGCAAACCAAGCATCTACGGCTAATTCGAGTGCAATCTGGGCGGCGCGTTCAGCGTCGGCCTGATCATCTTCGTCCGAAGTCTCCGGGTAATATCCAGGTGTCTCAAAAACACCTTCGTCCTCTAGTTTGACCTCATCCGCAAGCGGATTCTGTCGTGGAGTGTGCTGAGCTGGCAAGTTGCCAGTTCCCACTGTCGCGTTGCCAGTCGTCAGGTCCGAGGTCCTGGGCGGGCGAACTCGGGAGAGAGCCGGCTGTGCCGCCAGCTCATGTCTCGAAGACCTTTGTCCAGGGGTCACATAGGCCCCTGGCCCTAACGGCAACACCTGAGGCGCTGCCACTTCGTCGTAGTTGTTGTCTGTGTTTTCTGCATCCGAATACGGCATCGGTTTGATCGAAGTCGTCTGGATTGGGTCAGCAGTGCCGTACACGTGTCGAAATGATAGAGTTTAGATATGAGCGCCAGGTTAAATGAATAAGCAAAGAGTTTAAGCACCATTGGGTAGCTTAAAAAAATGTAACGCAAGCGTTACAGGGGGATGCCTTGCTAAGCGGTGTAAGCTTAACCAATAGGTACTATTTGCTATACAACATTTTTACAAGGGCTTGTTTGTACATGTATCTACTAACCGGTTATATAGGCAATAGGCAATACCGACAGTGTTGCCAAACACGGTCATGCCAAACAATAAGGTCAGCACTCAATGTGTAGACCGTGCCCATTACAAATAGGCAGGAGGCTAAATATAGGAAAGAGACCGTAAAAGGAAACTTAACAAATGATTGAGACTCGAGAGCACATGCCCAACAGTCTAGGCATGTCCTATCTCACCACTCCCCTGGACTGCTAAGATCCTAACTGGGCTTGAGGTTGAGAAGTTTGACAAAATGTTCATGGAGGGTGTGCGGGAGTGGTTTAGTAAAGATGTTGGCAAGATTGTTGATAGAGGGAATGTTAATGATTTCAATATCGCCATCCTGTATGCATTCGCGAATGTAATGATGGTGAATATCGATGTGCTTCATGCAAGTGTGGCCCTTTGTTGACTTGGTGAGAGCAATAGCCAATGTGTTGTCACTGTGTAAGATTGCAGGTAAGCTCTGAGGCAGGTCAACTTCCACCAAGAAGTTGTGCATCCACAGGGCCTGCTGCGCACTGTGTGTTAAAGCCATGTACTCTGCTTCCCTAGTAGAGTGTAACAGGTAGGCCTAGGGCCTCCTTCCTATTCGGGTCATGTTTGGCGCCATCCCCTATATACACTCTATTTACCCATATTTACCCTAAGTCCTTACATTTGTTCACTATGGTATACTTGAATCCAGAGTCTGGTCAAGCTCATACTTGCGTGAACCGTAAGGACCCGTAGCACCTGCTACATAGAGAGAGTGACAGTGGACTGCCGCTTCGAGCTCCAGGAGACAGCACAGTTTGCCATCATGAAGACATATCCCCCAGTAGAGTGGCAAGTATCATAGTCTCCCCTGAAATCTGCATCAATGTATCCAATAGGCTTGAGGCCACCCTCGACCCAGCTGTAAGTAAGGCGATAGTCCAATGATCCCTTAAGGTAGCCTAGAACATGGACCATAGCCTTCCAGTGTGCTAGTCCAGGGTTGGATTGGAATCTTGTGAGAAGACTGATAGCATACGAAAGATCGGGGCGTGAAGCACATTGTGCCCACATGTAGCACCCAAGGAGCTCGTGGTATGGTTTGTCTTTCATGAAGAGTTTGTCAGTATTGTCATGTGGGGATTGAGAGTCATCAAGGTGGATGCCAGAAGGAAGCGGAGTGGGGTGGGGATTGCAGTTGAGGTAACCAAAACATTCTAAGACACGTTCGAGGTAAGCCCATTGGAATAAAGAAATCACACCTGTCTCTGCATTACGATCAACATGCATACCCAGAATGTACTTCATCTCCCCCAAGTCCTTCACCTCATACTCTTTTCCCAGTTCCTCCTTCGCCCTCTTCGCCCCCTCCGGTGTAGAGGATGCCCCGAAGACATCATCCGCCCAAGTACTTGTGATAGTACATTCCTCCCCATCTACCTTCGACTGAACACAGCTATCTGCATGAGACGGCTTATATCCCAGCCTGGTGTATGCCCCATTTAGTGTATGCCACCAGTCGTGACTGCCCTGCATCATACCATAAAGGGATTTCTGGAGTAGGCATACCTTTCCCTCCCCCCCCGGAAATCCCAGCGGTATGCGCATATAAACAACATGCTCCAGCATGCTGTTGAGGTATGCGGAGACGAAATCCAGCTGCCAAATATGAAGCCCCAACTGCACCACAATGGCTGCAGTCATCCACATCGATTCCAAATGTGCGACAGCTGCATATGTCTCATCAAAGTCCTCTCTGTAAACCTGGGTGTAGCTGTAAGGGGACACTATCTCATTCCATTATCCCATTCCTTTTTCCCTACTCTCGTTACATATATTTACTTCTAGGTACGACATCTCCGGACATCACCAACTCCGCCGGCCTTTCCCTGCCACCAACTCCGATGTCCTGTTTCGTCGGACTCCGGACTTCGGCCCTCGGAATGCCATGTGCCTCGGCTCATCGTTTTGCCTCTGCTCCACAGTATAGGGGGTCTATAACTATACAGTTTATCAGCCACCGGATCGTATATACAAGACACACCTGGCAGAGGGATCCTTAGATTTGTTCTCTTTGGATTTCCCCTTTGCCAGGTGCGTCGTTCCCAGTATCTACATACCCTGTCTAATATACTTTGGATTTCCCCTTTGCCAGTCTTGTACGAGCCTACAAGCCTTTAAGGGTCGCCCTTACAGTAGCCCTTTGCCACTAAACACGCCTTACACTTCACAATGTTGCTGTCCCCATCAAATTTGTTTGCATAGACCCACATGCAGTTGATAATGTGCTTGTCAGCTGGCATGGATTCCACAGGGACCAGGCAGAAGACCCCCTGTCAGTGAAGAACCTCAAGTTCAGCCTCCATCGCCAGGACCCACAAGTCGGGGTGCCTCATCATCTCCCCGTAGTGCTTGGGGACATGAGTGTCAGACATGATGGCATCATCCAAAGAGGTGAGGAAGGCATGTATATCTTCTGCTACAAAGGCACGTAGGCATACCGAATCCATTGCCCAATCCTCACCAGCTGCCCTCGCCACCTCCTCATGCACCAAGGACTCTCGAGTGGCGATAATGGCTGAGGTAGGTTGGGCCGTGGTAGCAAGACATGTAGAACGGCGGGGTGCGGCATGCAGTTTGTCAGCCAGAGAATCCGCGGTGGGCGAGGTCGGGAGGTCGGGATCCGGGTGAAGAGGCAGGTCAGTGGAGTGAATTCGCGGGGCAATGGGTTGTCTGGGCTGGATAATCCCGCTGACAGCAGTGTTTGGGATGGGTCTGTTAGTGGAGACCAGGTCGTCATTGGAGAGGAGGGTGATGGGGCGATGTCCAGATCCTTCCTCGAAGATGACATCACGGCTAGTGAGTACTTGGTGCGAGCCTTGATCATACAATTTGTATCCGCTGTCTGAGTAGCCGATCATGACACATTTGATCAATCACAGATTTAATTTGGATGTGATTAGCTCTGTTGGTACCTTAGCAAACGCGATACATCCAAATGGGCAAAGGTGGGCAACTCCTTGACATTTGCCAGTCCAACTCTCCTTGGGGACGCAATCCAGATGGCGGGTGGAAGGGATGAAGTTTCGAAGGTAGATGGAGCAAGCAGTGGCCTTGGCCCAGAGGAATTTTGGGAGTCTGCTATCAGCAAGCATACATCTGATGCCCTTGGTGATAGTGCATATCATCCTCTCAGCAAGTCTGTTCTGGGCATGGGCATAAGGTGTGCTGATTTCTAGAATGATCCCATGTCAACTGCAATAGTTGAACCAGTCTTGGTTTACCCACTCCCTCCCTGCATCAATATGAACCACACACAACTTTCTACCTGTCTGGCACTCCAATGTCACATGGTAGACTTTGAATGCTGTCAAAGTCGTCATGGAATCCTTCCTTGAGAGGTAGAATCTGAAAGAGTGGGATGTCCCTCCATTGATGATTAGCATCATGTAGGAGGCTCCCCCAAGGGACAGGACAGGTGACAGTCCCCAGAGGTCAAGGTGGCACTGTTCATTTGGTGAGGTCTCCAGCGTAACCTGGCCATCGTAAGGGCAGGCAGTATGTTTCCCATATATGCAGTCCTCGCAGAGCCCCTTTGCCTCCAGGCTTCCTAAGACATGCAGGCCATCCACCAAATCCTTCTTCGCCAGATTGTGAATACCTGTTACTCCCACATGTCCAAGTTGATGCCAGACATCAAGATTCGCCAGTACATCCAGAGAATGTGCCCACATCACCTGGGCTGCCAGAGGGGTGGTATTGAGTATGTACATGCCATTCAAACCTATTCCCACCATAATGGGCCATCTGTTGGGGTCAATAAATGTAGCTTTGCCCCTGGCGAAGATGATAGTCCACCCCGCTGCATCAAGCTTCCCTACGGAGATGAGGTTCGCTGAAAGATCAGGTGTATGGAGCGCATTGAAAACCAAGTCGGAAGGTACGTCATTCAATCAGACAGTGTGTTGTATGGTTCCCTGACTGATAATGCAGAAAGTGACACCTCTGTTGGCAGCTTGTCCTGTTCACAGCATTGCAAATGCCTCATAGTTGGTAAAGTCTTCGCGATTCACAAAGCAGTAGTCACTCGCACCAGAGTCTGCATAAGTAGGGATGGTGGCATGTACATTTGTGGTGAGGGCCATAGGAACGTCAGAGACAGTGAGGGAACCAGAAAGGTAAGCATCAACTATGTCCATTTATGCATTGTCAATAGCATCGTACAGGGCATCTGAAGTGACAATGGCTGGGGTGGATGGTTGGGCCAGGAGCACGTATGTAACGTGGGATGTGGTGCTGTTTGTGTCAGCGAGGTTGGCAGTAGGGACGGCAGGGGCGGTTGTAGGGTTTATAGTACTCTGTCTTCCCCTATTTCGGAAGTTCGCTGGAAACTGACCCTCCTTTCCTCCACCCTTCCGGTAACAGTTGTCGATGGTGTGTCTGGTGTGTCCGCAATTCGTATTAATGCAGACAAGTTTGGGCTTGGTTGGCTGCTGAACTCTAGCCTGTAACACAGTGGTGGCAGTACTAGCAGATGTGCCTTGGCACTTCAGGCATTCCCAGTGCAAGGAAAGGGCAGAGACAGCTTTTGCAGATGTTTTGGTGGAGTAAATCATGGATACTATGATATTCCATGATTCGGGAAGTGACCTGAGTAGGATGGCATGAAAGGCTTTATCGTCAACCGAAGTGCCTTTGTCAATGGCCGATTTCCATTTGGACTGGAGAACTTTGACGTGCTCCAGGAAATCAGCCCCGTTGGCGAGGATTACCGTTTGTAGATCTGTTTCAGCATCGGCTGCTCCTAGTTCGGAGGCAGTACCATAGATGGACATAAGTGATTCCCATGCTTCTGCAGCAGTTCCATCCAGCTTGACTCCCAGTCCAACAGGATTCTTTGTGTTGTATGCAATGAGGGCAAGCACCCATGCATCACGTACACCCCATTCATCTGGCGAGGGGGAGGCAGAGGTCCATTCAGTGGGATCAGATGAGGGCTGCGTAGTGGGAGCAAGGGACAGTTGTTTCATAGTGCTGGTAAGGTAGCCCATGGCACTGCGAACCCTCATGGCGATGTGGATACGGGTTTTAAAACCCGTGAAGTTCGATCCATCGAATTTATCATTGTTGGGGAATGTAGGGGGATTGTTCCCATTTCCAGTAGACATTTTTAAAATGTAAAGTGTGAGTCTGTCTGTGTGTCTTGAGTGATTTCACAGGAAAGTGCAGAGCGGGAGCCCAATAACCTGTAGAATATCACAATAAAATAAGCCTTAGAGTCCGACACAGTGAGTGTAGACAACTATATTATGTACCTGTAGAATATCACAATAAAATAAGCTACAGGAATAAGTCAGTAACGACATCACTCGGATGTAAGTAAAATATGCTCACTCTTAGAGTCTGACACAGTGAGTGTAGATGACTAAGGGTGGCACATTTGTGTATCGTAGGTAGATATACAAACATGAAATAAGGTTCTGGTAAAGACTGGCAAATAATGAGTGGCAAATTGAATAGGAATGAACCACGGCGCGCTGCACCATGGCGTAAGTAATAGGCGGGAGGCTAAATATAGGAAAGAGACCATAAAAGGAAACTTAACAAATGATCGAGACTCGAGAGCACATGCCCGACGGTCTAGGCATGTCCTATCTCAACAACGACGCTTGTGTGGGCCAGATATCTTGCAGATGCAGAGGTCGCCTGTGGCAAGTCAATCACTACCTTCAGCTTCGGTGCGTTTCTCTTCGCTCAAACTTCCCTGAGTCACTGCCCTTGGATCGTGGTTGTGTGGAAGGCTCAGGGGCGTGATGTAAATCTGCAAACGAGGCAGTGGAACTAGCTGGTGCTCGGCCACGCCCATTCCACAGCACCCAGGTGCTTCATACCGAATAAAAGGAGTACCGATGATCCGCAAATCGGTCTCTGTCCGTGTTTACGTACAGAAAAAGCGACTTACACGATGCAGCAGCCCCTCGACACATCGTTCGGTGCCTTTCCTCTATCCATCACCCTCACACTTCCTAGGTGCGCAATTTATATCTTGAGCTTGTCGCCTTTGCTGCTCAATCAACGCCATCCATGACTTTAGAAATGGATATCCCGGCTGAAGTCCCTGAATACCTGCTACGCCCGCTCGAAGTTGTCCACCCGTCGGAAGCGGTTGCAAAGCGATCCGACTTCCATGTATCGAACGAAGTTCAGCATGAACTGGAGGAGATGTGTCACACAATCCGAAACGAAATCAACGACCTCGATCGAGAGATCACCCGGCGGGTCGCTGTCCTGCGAGACCTCTATGTGCGCCGTAACACGCGCGTTTCACGCTTCCTCGAAATTCGCTCCACCATTGCGTCCCATAAATGTTTACCAACAGAAATATTGTCGCAAATATTCTCACTAGTATGTGAGGGCAGTCGTTACGCGTTCACACCCCCGAAGAAAGACTTTACCGAAGGTTGTTGGGTCTTAGGCCGTGTATGTGCGCGATGGAGACGAGTGGTGTTGAGTACGCCGAAGCTTTGGGAGTCTGTCACAATATGGACCCCGGACAGTATCGGAAGCCTTGGTGTAGATGATGAAAATCGCCTTGTTGCCTTCTACGCTGACGTTCTCTCTCGGGGAGTGCGCTGCCTCATGGTCGTCCTCCCACGGCTGGCTGGCAGCGACTTTAATCGTCCACTCTCTCACGAACTGGTAGTGCGAATGCTCGACCAATTTGCAAGCCAATTGGAAGTTGTAACGTTTGCGTGTCCTATATCTGGTTTCACACAACTTCTAGAATTATCCCCATTGTCGTTCAGCCTGTTGACTTCTGTCGTGATCTTCGTCCAGCCCGACTCGAACTATCCTGCCGATCCGATCATTCTACCACGGGTTACTTTACCCTCAGAGTTTACATTGTTCAAAAACTCTCCTCATCTCACCAGTCTTCATTTCGATGGGACTGTCCGTCCTATACTCCCTGTCGTATTTGGCGAACCGTGGTCACACCTGACGGTGATATCATTTGGAGGCCGCCTATGCACTGCTCTGGGAGAAACGCAATTGTTGCTCTCTCATTGCCCTAGGCTCAAACAGTGCACCCTATGCCTCATCCACTCTGAAAACGACCCACCGCATGCAATCCTGGAAAATCGAGACCAGATAATCCTACAAGACCTTTTTGTCTTTGAAATCCTAGTATCTCAAGGATATACGCTCCGCGAATGCTCGTCGTTCTTCCAACCGCTGGTTCTTCCATCTTTGCAATTGTTCGTGTTAACGGCCGGAGCGTTGGATCTAGTGGTCCGGGCAGCGAACGAGAATTTTACCACTTTTCTAGCTCGTTTGGGCCCCACCCTCCAGCGCCTCACGCTGAACCTAGTATTACAAAACGTAGCATTCGACCGCCTCCTCCCCTCACTTTCCCCGGCTCTGAAAGGGCTCTACATCCCGACCTCTTCGATAGGATCCAACACTCTCAAGAACATTGCGCTCGGCAGTATTTTGCCTAAACTCGAGTCAATCGCCTGTGTGGTTAGTTCTTTCGAAGAGCTCGATGCATTTGTTGATATGCTCGAGCGACGGTGGGGACTCGCAACGGATTGTTTGTCCAACATCGTGACTGCGATCATCCACGGACGACAACCTTCCCCGTATTTCGACGACGGTCAATACATTGTTGACGAAACGCAACCTGGGACACGCCGTCACCTCTGGGACGAAATGCGTCGTCGCGTTGACGCTCTGAACACTAGGTTTGGCGGTCAGAGTAGAAGGATCGAGGTTAGAGAGTTCCTGAAATAGCGCGGAATAGCGACTGTACGAGTAAGAAAACGCCATTCTGATTGTTGTGTGCCTACCATTGTACGATAGTCCTGTCCATGAAGCATAGTTCTGGCCGAATGCTTGCTCTTCGTGGAGAATTTTACGCCTCGGTCACAAGCCTGAACCTATTCCTTATTACCACGCCGGGCCATAGCCTAGGCCCGCTCAATAAGCTTTTCGTGACACCGAGTGTGGGCTGCTCGATATCGATCGAACCCACCCGTATTTCGTTCAATCTTCCATTATAGGGGGGTGGTTGTACATCAACAGAGGGGTTCGAGTAAACGACTCCTAAAAGCGTTTTTGAACCTAGACGCTCACTTCGTCGGAAGCGCCTGAGGATATACATAATGAGCCAGAAAAGTGCGTAAAGATAAGTTTTTCCGACCTCAGTGGCGTTCATCACAACCTCGCAGCATGCGTCAGTCTGCCATTGGAGCCAAACCGAGCTACCAAGAACGATAAGCTTCAAAATATCTCAGAAGAGGCTTCTCTAGTCCGCCACTCTATCGATCGTAGGCGGTACAATACACGGAGCTATGCATATGCGCCATAGTACGTAGCCCGAAACAGTGTTGGTAGTTGTCGACTGATGACTGCCATTCAGCACGCTTTGGGAGCCCGTTACAGCGCCTACAACTTCAATAGGAGGCGACGCCGATGATTTGCAACTTCGGGTTGTTAGGATCGGTTCAGAAATCGAGGCAACGAATGCCATTGTAAAGAAGAGAACGGAGGATATCGAAGCGGTCAAATCTGCACTGGAAAGTCAGTCAACTTACCCCTCTAGCCGATTTCGAACCCGCTGATATCTGGCCTGAAATAGAGCTATCTATTCGTATGGCTCGCTAGGAAGAGTTAAACTGTGTGCTTTAACCTGGAGATGTGTTGGATTACAATACCCCTATAAGATCGCAACGCTTGGAGAAATACTGTCTGTGATCGTACAATTGTAGAAAGCTTAATATCTAGAGTCCAGCAGCGGCGCTCCTCCTGTATTGTCCGTTTCGAATGCTAAAAACAAATACAAAAATCCTGCGGATGACACGGTTGTTCATGAGTCTGTCACAAAATGTGGCCGAGATACGACGGACATTTATACAGGCCTCTTGCTTCGAGGTCCAAGTCAATTTCGCGGCGGAAGCTACTCTTGCTCCCAAGCACTTTCTCGGGCTGTCGACGGTAACATTAAGCGGGTAATATCATGAGTCCAAGAGTACATACCAAAGCGAGGGCCGGATATGGACCTAAGCTGTCGCCTGAGCTGCGTGTCGTGGTCATGTCTAGAGTGAACTAAGGATTGACGGGTTGTCAAGCGTTTGCGTTTCGCCCCTGAGAGAGTAAGGAATTACCTCTGGGCGCAAGTGGTTTGTGAACACAAGTCCGCTGAGAGCAGTAGGAACCTGATCTTTCTGTCGACGGGCATTCAATCTAGACATAGACTCGTTAGTACGAGTTATGAACGTGAGAGAATACTTACGATACGAAGAACGAATTGGAGTATACTACGAGTGTCTCGTAAGCTTAGAGCTGGATTCGGAGCGAAGCAAATGCACTGACGCTTCGCCAAGACTGTATATATTGAAAACCAGATTTCTTTTGGAGTTGATGTGAATAAAAGCCATGCAAGGGCTTCGGAACGCTAACCTGTGCGTCTGATCAAGTGAAACTGCAACGGTGTGGGTTGCATAGTAAAGCGCTAGGAATTCGGTATAGACTCACAGTGATCACTACCGCGACGGACGCCATGCTTTGTAGGCACATCATCAGTATCACATGCGTGGACGAGCCCAGAGAGAAATACCTTGTGATCAGCCCCGTCTCTAGCAATGCCATCAGCATTTTTCTGAATGAAAGTGGATAGAGGAGCATACGGATGGTCCAAGTCACCAGGCGATCGACAAGTACCCCCGTGCTAGACAGAAGATCTTGGTGTGTCTTGACATCGATATAAGTTTAGCTCACCTTTCGGAAGGGTTAGACGGCGTGAGGCGTTTGATGTAGTAACAAAGCGAAAGGGCGACGAGCACATCGACAAAAGCCCCAACACTGATGGCTAGCGTTATCAACCAACCATAGCTATTCGTCAGAACAAAGTCGTCCGTTTGGTTCGGTATACTAAGGTAGCTTTCTGCGGCTAGAGCCAGGCCGCCCCCAAGCCGCAGGAGCGAGAGTGTCCAACAGATAATGCTGATGTAGAGTGTTCCCGAAAGCCGATAGATGCGGTAGGCGAAAAAACTCTACGAAATCAGTGGGCCGGTTTTTGTGTATAGATAATCGACCTTACTTGTACCAATGCCGTGATCAAGGTCTCAAGAACAACACCAGTTGACAACGGGTATGAATTAGGACCGGGATCTGGATGTTTAGCCAAGGTGACCGTGAGGTAGTATATCGTATGAATTATCGTGACGGTGTGGAACACTTCCAGGACCCTGTTGGCGGTTTATAAGAGATATATCGTGTATCATGGAGATCACGTCCACTTACGAAATGACAGTAACCTTTCACACAACTTCACTAAGAATATCGACGCACACGGTGAACAGAAAAACTCACTATGGTCTTGAGGAAAATCCGATCGTCAAAAGTCTGGTAGTAGTTGTATGCTTGGATTATGAAAACGCCGAATAGCACCAGACTGATTGCCAGTGCAATCTCCATGGAACCCAGGTTCGCCTCGGAATAGACGTTGAACTCGTCGATGACCCCATCCATGATTAGAAGGTATTATAGTTGAAAATGAACAAGTTTCAGCTATCACGACTTTCAAAGTCCCTGCAGGGCTCGCCTGGAGAATAGCAACGAAGCGAAGGGTAAAAGAAGCCAGCGCGTGCGAGCACCTTACGATGCGGTTTGGTATATGTAGATACGACAGAATCTGACGTGTGAAAGCTGTTGACGGGCGGGGCATATGTATACGTCTTGACATGACGTTGATGTCTCTTCGCGTACTGCTTAGCAATCTAATGAGAGGAAAAAAAAACAATTGAAAATCCAGATATCGGCGAGGGAGATCGGCTGCGTCCTAGAGGGTAGGTCAGCTTGAATTGGGAGCTATAACTGCTTCGCAACCTGACAGCGTACCGAGCTGGCCGGAGGTGAGCCAGTGGAGTTAGAGAGGCAGGAAGCTTCGTATTGGGGTGGTTAACGGTCCCATCTGATGTTCTCCCTCGGTGACAACACAGAAAGCATGATCTTGGGTCCTATTTCAGGGTGGAAGCTCGGAAGCGTGCATGAGTCCGTACGAGGAAGCAAGCGACACAGTGGGGCAAAAAGAAACATACGAGTGATTGGCTCTCGGGTAGGAAGTGAACCTCGACTTGGCCTCTATCGTTGTGGACATCCTCACGCTCCGGCAATGTGTCACATATGCGATGTCAAGAATTCGAAGCAGGCGTCAAATCTGTTGGGCTATGATATTATGTGATAACTAGATAGTTGCTTGGTTCGCACTGAGGAGGTTGGTCAGCTGGCTGGCGGTGGTTGGTCCGAGCTTCGGATACCTCGAGGTTAGGACGCAGAAGCAGAATCAATCAGTTCGCGTTGGTGTTCTATTCTCCGGAGCGTGCACTATCCCCGAGTATCATAGGATATGGAGAAATGTCAACTTCTCGTATGTTCAATGAGGATACCAGTGAGCCTTACGGTGTTTAAAATCGCCAGAACAGCCCGAACCCAGTGGGGCATCGATGGAGAGGTCAGTAGGAGAACGGTTGTTGGTAATCGCCGGTGAGTCAAAAAGTCCCCGACTCGAAACTCATTCATTTTGCTTGTCAGACGGATTTGTCTTCAACACAGATATTCACCACGACCCTGCCTCTAAACTGCTTTCTGCATTTCTGATGATGAAGACTCAGATGCAGTGACCCAGGTTTACTTTCACAGGGCGCTAACAAGTGTCGACCCGATGCAAGCCACGTGTGCACATGGTTCTGTTACCCTGGCCCCAGTTCAAAGCTTGATGGATGCCCATCGCACTCTGATCTAGTTTTCCCTGTTGCTAATTCTTCATCCTTGAAGTCTGTGACTGCTTTGTGGACTCTCGGGACATTCGAGAACGCTCAAAACGTCAAAACTTCCTTCCGTCTTACCTGGTCCTTGTTAGAGAATGTCAGCCTTAGTAGCTGAAAAGTTCAGTCTCACGACGAAAACACATGGTATACCTCTGGTCTCGACCATAAAGCGCTACACTCGCGCGTCAGGCAGGGGTCCAAGCCCCAATGAGCCTTCTGCGATCTTGCTTCTCGCCCATGGCGCTGGTTTCCGTAAGTGGCTCAGCTAGAGATGCAGCCAGAGCACTAAAACGTCCATTGTTAGCCAAGGAAACATGGGAGCCTACAATCGAAGACTTATTCGCGCTGGATGACTCGCAGAGTCCCACAGCCGTTGGAGCGTTGCGAGTGCGTGAAGCATGGGCACTTGATTGTCAGAACCACGGAGAGGCAGCGGTTGTTAATGCAGAGATTTTGGCTAAGGATCCGGCCTTGATTGGTACGGCTTCCATCTTGTATTTTCGCTGTGTCGGTACTGAACACACATGTTCTCAGATATATATGACTATGCTGATGCCTTCGCCTCGCTGTACAGATCGGGACTACTAGGGACGCTCGACCCGGAGTTGGATAAGGTTATTCTGGTCGGGCATTCCGCGGGCACCGTCGCAGTGTACGTCAGTCTAATTCTCTTTTTAGACTCATGTTTTCACAATTTGCATACGATCAGGACTCTCACAACATCATACTTCAACCCCCCATCAATGATTCCATTCGCCAGCGTCATCCTTGTTGACGCCGCGATATTCTCCAGAACCATGGAAGGGCAGGAAACCGAGGTATACAAGTTGGTCGAGGCGATGACCCCGCTCAGGCGCGACATCTGGGCAAGCCGAGAGGCTGCCGCCAAGTGGATGCGAGCACGTCCGCCTTGTACGACCTGGGATCAACGGGTCTTTGACGTATATGTGGTATGTACGTCATCTTTTAGACAGGAATTTCCCACATAACAGTTCTTCCTCCAGAGATACGGCTTGCAGGCCCTCCCAACGCCATATTACCCGGACAAAAATGGAGTAACGCTAACCACTCACCGGAGCGGGGAGAACATCGCTTTTACCGGGATAGGGTTTGCCTATCACGCCCTGTATCGCCTGAACCAGATCTGCGATTACATTCCTGTGCATCTGATTTACGGCGGAGAGAATGACATGTTGTAAGTTGTCCATCATCCCAATGACCGATTGCTGATAGGGTGTTCTTCTCGACTAAGTGCTCGAGAAAAGCAAGAGTCGATCATAGATGCCAAGAACGGCCGGAACTTTGCATCTGTGACATGGTTAAAGGGTGTTGGACATCTGGTATGGCTACTTGGCAAATCCCCCGATGACATCTTACCCTGAACGCTGTGCTCGTTTGTTAGGTGGTGCAGGAGGCACCCTCGAAGCTCGCCAGGTCTATTTTTGCGGTTTTAAGGAAAGGACCGCAGCCGGATGCTGAGACCGGGAGTAAGCTGTAACGGTCGAATACTGCTGGTGGTTGGTACGCGACAAGTCTGTGACTTGTCCATGACCTTCGTCAAAATAGATTGGAACCGAATTAGGAAGCTCATCGATATCTTATTCAAACTATACGCCTTGTGTGTTACGGCCCTAGGCCTTACTGGATTCAACCATGAAATCCGTAGTTCACGAAGAAGATGCTATATCTTGATCTAATAGATCAACCTCGCGATAAGATAAGATTTAGATAAGATCACCTTCTCAGGTGGAACCCCCAGCGCTTCCTCCGTCTCGCTTTCTAGGTCTCCTTGGGGCTTGTTTTTGACATGTACAAGGTTCCGTGCCAACACCTTCCTCTCAGCAAGGGCCCTATAAAACGCATATTTTCATGGTCGTGCTCGGCTCAGTGCATACGTTACCACTGCCAATTGACCCCTGATTCTTATATGTGGCACCCCCCCGAGCCATGCACATTAATTACAGTGCACGAATACTGCTCCACGGAACCAGTATCGATGCATAATCTTAATCTCGAGGCTCCACGCACGGTCATCGATAATGATCAACCGCGCCTCATGCCAACCTCATGTTCATCATGGTATGACTCTGCCTATGACCTGGCCTTCTGAATGAAAGACAACCGTATTGCTTCGGCCCTGAGCATCTCAACCAACCACGATGATGTTCGTCTGGAGGTTCAATGTACGTCATAATAGTTTTGCCACGATTTCTATCGGAAACTCGAACAAAAATTTGCAGAAATTCAACTCACCTATTGGTGGCACCTGTTGTCGTATACTTTTTGCTTTAATATTCGTGAGCGCGCCTCTCGTGATCCCGGCGTTGATCGACACATCACATTCCTTGTCGTTTAAACACCACTTCCGCCTTCTGTGCGCCTGGGCAACAGACAGATCCCGCTTCAGGATTTTACGAAAAGACCATGACACGCGATACGCCTCTCCGGAAGAAGAAGATAGGTACTGGGCGCGCGCCCTCCTGGCGCAGAAGTGGCTGGAGAGTTCCGACGCCCGTGTCAAAACAGAGGCAAAAATGTTGACGAAGATACCCCTCATAAGGTCATACATGCCCGCCCTCCTCCCTCTGTACCGTGCGCCTCATGCACGACGCCTCACGGACGAGGGCGAATATTATATATCAGCACGGACGTTCTGCAAATGGCATCGGATGGTTTTCCCAGGACCGGTACGTTACACCACGTAAAAACATAAGAACGCGCTGAGTTGGTGGACATTTAGGTACACCCAACGTTACAACAAGCCTCGAAGCTCAGGAGGAATTTCGGTAATCGCGAGCTCCGGGAGATGTTCAGGATCTCACGCATGGTCTCCGATGGAGTCGTCTTTGGACGGTGGTATAAGTGGACGCCGAAGTATAGAGATTTGTGGCGGCAGCGGAGGACTGATCGGCAAGCCGACATGGTCGTAGTATTCGTTTAATCATATGGGTAGGGATTGTGTATCGTGGTCCGCATAAATCTCTGGAGAATCGACAAATAGGGCGTGAATAGATCTATAACTTTGGCCCCACGGTATATGGTTCGCACTAGCGGAGTGCGCATGGTGGATAGATACTCTTGTGTTCGAGGTATATATATAGCTGTCGTAAGGACTTGAAGAAGACTTAGGTATCCGTTGGTTGCGGTTGGAAGCACAAGACATACCTCATCTTCTGCCCTTGCCTTTTCCTTTCACCAGCGTGAATCCATCCTCGTCCACCTCGGGCTCATTTCTCTGCGGATTTTGAGATGGTTGCAAGAGCTGCGGCACCACTTCCTCGCCATCATCCTCCCCAGATGAGCCGTCGTCCTCGTCCTCCCACTCACCTTCGACATTTGTTGGTGCATACCGGACTTCCGTTTTCTCCCCCTTCACCTTGTCAGCCATTTCCTCGAACTTCAACACACTGTCCTGTTTCCCTATCCTCGACTCTTCCCACATACGGACGATGTCCAACGCAACAATTTCTGCGCTTCCGTCCTCAACTGTTGCATCATATTCGTCGGATATGACCTGAAGAAGTATTTCTTCGATATATTGGTCGTCTGGCGTCTGAGCTTGCTCCTCGAACGCGTCAACGATTATTCCTGCGAGCCAAGTTCGCTTCTCGGCTCCACCAGGTCCGCCCCAGCCGTCTTGGACGGCAATTCTTAATGTGGACCATACAGCCAGCCGAGCGATTACCCCTCGGGCAAAGAGAACTGATGAGGACGAGGGGGAGGTCGAGACGTCCATGGTGGTTTTGATGAAAAGCTGAAAATAATTCCGTAAACTAGGGTAGAGATAAGATTGAGGATAAGATGTGGCTTAGTCATCTGATCGAAAAAAAGTTAGCGACACATGTTGACCCAGAAATCGATATCCACATTAATTGCAAGGCGCTAACGGGTTGGAAACTTGGGAAACGGTAGGCAGTGATGAATGTTATATTGTGGACCTACTTTCTCAACTTTTTTCTTTTCATACACAGATCAATTGCTCCCTGACGGCCAACTTTTCATGCTTAGCGCCATCGCAGCCCGCAAGGCGGCTGAAGCAGCTCGTCAGGATGTCACAGCACCAGATTTGAAACCACCAACACCTACGCCACCACCAGCCGGGTTAACAGCACCGACTAAACCAACTTCAAAGCGGAAATCCTCTGCTCAGGGCACACAGCCCACAAAGAGGAAGAAAGAGAAACGCACGCCTGCCAAGGCTCCACGATACTTTGCCGAGCCAGAACTCGACACTTTCCGTGCCGAGGACAATGTTGTCGTTATTGAGTCGGACGATGAAGAATTGTCGGATGACCTCGAGACGTCGGACCCAACGACTAGCAGACCCCGGTGGTCGCCGAGTACGCCTCTGAATGACTTGTCGGACGAGGGGGACGATGCACCTTTCGGTATCCTCCCTTCTACAAAACCCTCTTCTCCAAAGGTGGAAAGTCCCAACGTTCTGTCGACGTTTCTTCCCGTGCCTGACCAGAACACTTTCGTCCTTGACTCGGCAGAGGCATCGGCCCTACGCCTAGAATGTGATATGGGACGCAATGCCACCATTGTCGCACTTATCCCAAAAGAGACACTTTGCCTCCTTGGGACGTACGCTTTTTCAGTTTTACAGGGCTCCATCACGCTCTCTGGGGTGACGATCACGTCGTCGCCGAGGAGCTATCCTGTCTTCGCTCCTCGTTCGTCGCCGTTGCCTGTGTTAGAGGGCGTTGATGCCACGAGCGCCATCAGCACCATACAACAACTACCACCATCATTACATTCACTGATTGGTAGCCCAGTCGCATTGGTGCTTCTTCAAGAGCTACATACCGGTGTTGAAGGCCTGGGTCGTATTTGTAGAACCTTTGAAGGCGTATTCGAGCCTTCTCGGTGGCAGAAATCTGTTATAAGCTACGACTTGCAGCTTTCCGGCGTTTGCATGGTACTTTCTAGTCATGCTCTCGTTCTTCGGCAATTGAAATGGTCACTTCTTAGGTGACATCGCAAACGAGAGACGTCCAAGGATTTGATGTGCCTGCGTCGTGGGGACAGGCGTTTTCTTCCGTCTCTAGTAGTGAGGCCACACCTGTGCATCTCGTGAAAGGCCCGAAAAACACTGGAAAGAGCACATTCGCTAGGACTCTGATGAATTCGCTGCTAACTCGGTTGGTTCTACCCTTCAACTCGTGTTTCATGGTTTTTACGATGATATCAGGTACCAGAAAGTTGCGTATCTGGAGTGTGACTTGGGTCAGTCGGAGTTCACGCCCGGCGGGATGGTAGCCCTCAACATCGTTTCAAACCTTTTGTTCGGTAGGCGCACGTGAAGCCGCTTTGTATGGTCGTTACCTGACATGAAGCTCTAGGTCCCTCGTTCACTCATCCAACGTTGCCCCATTGCGCCCATTATATCGGCGCAAAGACCCCGCGCTCCTCCCCCTCGCATTACCTCGCCTCCGTTCAATCCGCTCTTGAAACCTATCAGCTGGACATTCAAACCCCTGCCATCTCATCTGACGACGCTGACGAGCGGATACCAGACATCATCCCGCTCGTCATCAATACCATGGGTTGGACCAAAGGACTAGGCGCAGACCTTACCCTCAAAATCCAAGAAATGGCTGATCCCACTGATATTTACGAATTCGAGGCCCCCTTCGACCCCGCATGGCCCACTTTTGTTCCCTTCACGACACCCGTGGCCGCATATCCCCCTTTAGGGACTCAGGCGAAAACGCACACCCTCCAGCCCATCCCATCCTCTGTCCTTTCCACAAACTACTCGGCTGCAGACCATCGCGCCCTCGCAATGATGTCATACTTTCATGCCGTCTTTCCCTCTTCACCAACTTCGTTAGCGGACGAATTGCCCCAGCTGACGGCGACTTCATGGCGTACCTCCCTCCCCCTCGTCGCACAACCGCCATACGAGGTGGACCCTACCAGGATGTTCGACAAGATCATCCTTACAGGCGCAGGCATGGAGGACGTCGTGCACGCTGAAATCGGACGCGTTCTCAACGGTGCCGTTGTTGGGCTCGTCTATTGCGAGCCCGGGACTCTCGACCTTGATATGGAAGCAATCGAAACTTTAACAGGGTCTGCCGCAGGCATATCATACACGCAGGGAGCTGCTCCGCCGTCCCCAGCAACATCGACATGTCACGGCCTCGCGCTCGTCCGGTCTGTGTCCCCCACGTCTGCGCGGATACATGTGTTAACGCCGATGCCGTCCCGGCTGCTGTTGGGGGCGCGGGTGTTGGTGAAGGGCGAGCTGGAGCTCCCGGTGTGGGGGATGCTGGATTTTAGGTCTAAAAATGGACAGGACGTGGCTGGCGTGGAGAGGGGGAGGGTGCCGTACTTGCAGTGGGGAAGGGGTGTGGGCATCGGCGGGGAGAGGAGACGGGTAAGGAGGAATCTGATGCGCCGGGGACAGATGTGATAGTTCTAGCCGTTCGTGATATTGGCGCAGGCCGTGCTTATCGTTCTACGAGTCGCTTGAAAACTTCATCCTATCTCAGTTAAGGGTGCAAGGCTCTTTTCTATTCGTTTTAGGTTGGCGGCCAGTGGACAGGAAGGGTGTTGAAAACGTTTGTTTGAGCAAGTAGCATCTCATGATCAACATGTCATGCATGCCCGCTCTCAGGAACAGGTGGGGACAATACGCCGTTTCGGGGGTTCTGTTAGATCTGAAAATAACCCCAACCGTCCACCGAGTTCTCCCGTGAAGGTTGTGTCCTATGCATGTTAAAAGGACAGGTGACACCATGAACAAATTCGATATGTATGTACAAGGAAGAGAAGCTCGGAGTGCGAGGGTCACGAGAGACCTCCGCGATCCGTTGGTCCTGAATTTAGCAGTGATTCAAGCTGAGAAACGGATGTTGATGTGGGAATCGAACGTGCTGAAATTTGCTCGTGCTCACCTGCTCCAGCACTTCCGAACCACCAGAACCACCAGTCCCACCGTTCGTAGCCTCTAATGACATTGCGTTCGTCGAAGATTCGCTCGGGTATGCATCGGATGTCTGTGGGAGGTCAGAAGCCTGTGCAGCCAGACAGTTTCGTAAGTGCCCACCTGTTTCGTGCTCGACGAGCCCGCCTTTTTTCCGGCTGCCGCCGCTCCAAAGGGGATATCGTCTCTTGGGACGATATCGATGAGAAAGTCAAACTGGTCAGACTTGCCCAGGGCCTTGGCTATGTCGGACCGGGACAGTGTGCGACGTTTGTTCGCGTCAGCAACGATGAAGGCCCTCGCTGTTATTTCTGAAATAAAAACTGTTCGCAACATGGCTAGCCTGAGTGCCTCAGAGGGAGTCGAATAAGATACCAGACCTACTTTCGCAGGCCTTGCAGAATAAAATCGGAGCTGCGACGACCAACCGGTTCAGACGCGTGAATACGATGTTATTGCCAGTCCATACCGTCCGCCGCAATCATCTGACGGGACTAACTGAGAAAATGCCGAAAAAATATCCCTCAGAACACTTACCTTCACGTCCGGGTCGCTCTTCATCACTTTCTTTATCCTGGCCAGCGGGAGTGGTGGATGGCGGTAATCTGGCGTTTCCTGCTCCGCCGCATCAACCTGGCGCTGCCAAAATGATCGAAGGAAGTCGTTGAGGGGCTCTCCTGCCTGTACGAATGGTTGTGTTGACATTTTGAAACGCCTGTGATACAGAGTTGAAGGCAAGATTGGTAAACCCTAACCCAAGCGCATGACTTGTTTTGGCAGTTCCAAAGGCAGTTCTCTTTGTCCTGAAGACTCGACTAACGGGGACAACAATGTATTGCTACTAGGTACATGGAGCGAGGCTAGACTCTGATCTAAGTCATAGATTGTGCTGAGCAATGTGCCGCATTATCGTAAGTGACGTGAGCAATTCTGGCATTGGAATCGCTGTAAGCGGGCCGACTCGGTGACAGAAAGACGAATCTGAAAAAACGTACCAAGTGTCAAAGGGAAGAAATGTTCGTACACCGTGAGGTAGTGACCTGATACACTCGGGTCGTACGGCCGCACGTTTGGAGGGTTGAGATCAAAGTGGGCTACGAGAAGATTGTCCATGGTCGTACACTCGTTACGCCGGCATCTGGGTCAGAGAATCATCGCTTCGCAGGAGGCAGGGTCCACGCCGACTCACAGACCACTCCTGTCCCTCGAATATACGGTGTCCCCATCTGTACTCCCGCCCGTCTGACGCCATAAATTTTCGGAAGAGTGAACTGGGGATATGAGAGATGCTTAGAAGAAATGCGAGTAGAAGAAACTACGAACAGACCTCCCAAAAAGAGTTGTTTTTCGGAGGTAGCGATGCATCGGCAATGAGACAGTGTACGGTTTTTGCAGGTAAGAGATCGTGCCCAGCCGCTCGTCGGGTGCAAAGTCGAGTCTAACGATGGGCTGTCGATTGAACGGCAGCGAGTCGCGGTGGCGTGATCCACGTATGTTCATGCTGTAGATCATCGTGGTAGCCTGGTCGGGCACACGGGCGACGCGAAAGAATATGCGATCGTACAAATCGTCAAAGTCGGTCGCTGTGAGGGAACCGGTGCGGTCTTCCAGGATGTACGGCGGGGGTGGTGGCATAATGCGCTGTAGACTGGGCTGGGGGCTCGGACGGGGCTAGGGCCGAACACAGCACATATGAACCCAAGCTTTATATGATTCCTAGAAGACCGGCTGGACACCGGACGGGAGCAAAAACAAATAGAAGATCCCATACAACACCACCTGAGGCTTCTGATGCTGGGTTTCCAGAACCTTTCGACCCGAACTGGGATATTTCCAGCGGGCGCTAGATCGCTTTGGGGCAAAAGTTGCGAACCCTGACTTCGTCGGGGCTTCTCAAACCCGTCACTAAACTTGAATGATGCTCTGTAATGCGTAGTCGATTTCTAAACGCCGCCACGATCGTCAGGGCTGCGTAAAGCCCAATGTCATGAAATTTGCGTTAGATGGAACCACGAAACGTGAGATCTGTAAAGATGACACAGAACAAAAGCACACAAAGCCGATCGTCGACGGCTCATCGGTGTGTCTATGTTCTGTCGGAATTGGTCGGAATGACAAAGACTTCGCTGCGAAAGCTGCTGTGCCAGTTCCGCGAAGGTATATACAGAACCCTCATCAAAGGCACCAGCAGATTCTGATCATGTGTCCAGAAAAAAGGTCAGGGAACATTTAAATAAGCTCGGCTGATGTCAGACGCAGGGTGATCACTATACCGTAGCGACGTGTTCAACGCAGAAGTCCAGCAATAGTGCTGGGTAGTGGCCCACTCAGAACTGTAGGACAGTATGTTGTTCAGACCTTCATAGTATCACGCATCATCATGCTGTACCTGAGTTAGGCGCTCGACCCGCAAATAGAATGTGCCTCGGCTCTGCTGTGCTTTTAGAGTTTGCCATTCAGTCGTAGTAATGTGATTGGAATCCAAATACTCACATTGTTAGTAATGCGGAGAAAGAAGCTCAGGGACGCTGCCTCGACCAGGATTCTCCCCGAATACGCTGTAAGGATGTATGTCTTTTATGACAATGCTCGATGCATGATGTATGACCTAGAGGGCAGACACACTTCACGTCGACGTCGTCACATACCTAAAGTAGCAGAAGAATTGGATGACCAAGAACAATTGCTGACGTATTTTGAAAAGAGATAGCGTCCAAGAGCCTTTTGTTCGAAGCGAGACGTGAGGTTCTCCTGATCGGTTACAATCACATTTTGGTAAGTACTGCTCACCCTGTCGTTCTACCAATGTCACTCCTGCGTAATGGAACACTGGAATCCTAGGTGGGAAACGAGCGCCTGCTGTTGACACATTGAAGATGGGGCATTGCTCCATATGTAACGGTTCAGAGAAAGTACCACACCACCCGGACTCGCGCAAATCAGCACAGCTAAGAAGCTCATTGCCACAGATCACGGAGAATCTGAATTAATTTGTGGAAGGCGTTTTCGGGCTTAAGTACGGTATCTAGATGTACCCTTTTAGCGTTTCGACTTATTTGCAAGGAAGTGCTCACCTAAGTCACGATGGAAGGTCAAAGGAAATACATGAGGTTGGCACCCCTCCCGGCGACGTAAAGATCCTCGCATACAAAATGAGCGCAATCATGCCGCCATGAGCCTCCTTAGGCTAGTGAGTGCTGCGCAGATCAAGGCGATGCTTAGCCGTGATAGCGTGTACCTGGTGTGGGCAAGGAGACCTTGGTAACTCATTTCTTCGGGGATGAAGGGGCAAAACGGGAGCTTGTCTCATTGAGCTCCCGCTACACCCAGGCACTAATTTGGGACCTTCGACGGTCGCACGATGCACGACTTTCCCGAGTGGTTCGCCTGTGCTTGACACCGCTCCACGTTCATACACCGAAGAGCTGCGAACAAGGAGGCATTCGAACGAAAAAGGAAGCTTGAAATCTCACCGGTCCTCAACGTCTACCGGTATGCGGTGAGACTCAGTCAGCCGGGCTGGGCACGGTGGACGTGCTACAGGTGGTAGCGAATATACGGTTCGGCGATTCGGGAACTCCAAGGGTACCCCAGGGTACACGAAGCACGGTGACTAGTATACGGACCTGTGGCGAGATATTGCAAATAACTTTAAATGCCCGCGGAAAACATCAAAACGGCTCACTCATCAAGAATGTCAACCCAGGCCCGTCCCCTCCTGACACTTTTCTTGAGACAGCCTCATCTAGTCCATCACGCCCTCGGCTTATTGGTCAGCGGCTTGTCACCTGCCTATCTTACTCGTTTGATATCCCGTATAGAATCTAGGATGGTCAACACCATGTCCCGCCAGAGTTCCTTCTGTTTCTGGACATGTCCCCTGTCGGCAGAGGCACGTATTCCTCCAAGTCGAGGTCACGCGATGATGCGTAGGCATCTGACTGGCCAACCTGTCACCATGTGCCCTCGAACGACGGGACACGTAAGAAGACATGGTGATGTACCTTGACCGCGTCTCGAACCCGACGTGGAGAACGTGCTTGGTGTAACCACCCAGAGGGCTCTCGGATTCCGTGGGAGTTAGTTCTGGTACTTCTCGTTTGTATACTTCTTCTATTGCTTTTATCGGAAGGCCTCTGAGGCTTTGTGAGCAAGATTCGAGGCAAATGAAAAGATGCTCATTGTCCGAAGGATGGATGGATCAGAAAATCCAGACCCAGACACGCAGCACTGTAAGACCCTCGAAAAGAAAGAACAGCGGGAGAGAAGTAGGTTCGAACACGGATTAGAAGGACTCACCACTCGCTCGAAATACTCTAACAGGACCGTTCCCTTCGTTTAATTGTTTTATACCCTCAGGCTAATAGTAGTCGAGTACAAATGAGCTCTTTAGCGGTACTCGTGCGATACTCAGCTGTACCTTGCGCTTCTTGGACTTGTCCGACAAGTCCTAATATCGTTGACATGGGTCTAAAACTTCTGTGATGAATCTAGACTTTGGAGAGTTGGAAGCAAGGTATTGCTCACAACAAGTGCACGGATAACATCCAGGCGGTGGAAGAGCAACGGCAGCCACGTCGATATTGAAGAAGGGATGGAAATTATGCCACTTATTTTGTTAAAATAATTCTCACGGTTTTACAAACATCCACAAAATAATGATTATAAATTACCAACTCTGTACCACCTCAGCCCCCTCAATCATTCGGACTCAAGGCGATATATCGGCTCTTTTGTCATACTTACGATGTGATACGTGGCTTCTTGCTCCAAACTGTGAATCTAGCCATCTGGCTCTGGTTCTGCCGATAGTTGCTCATCAGCTGGTAGTTCGTGACTTGATACGAAGATCACTGACCTGTCGAATTCGCGCCGCTCAATCGACGCTACTTCGCGGGTGCTCTGCCGTACGGCGTGACTATCAGTTGTCATTCAGCGAACGACTTGGTAATGCCCAGCTAGCCGCTCGATACGGGCCTGAGCATTCTTGTCGAACTGGCACCGCTTTGCTGCGGTATACCGGACAAATCAAGGCTCAGTACTCGGTGCTACGAGTTGAGATCTTGTAACCTGAGGTGTCAGTCGGACTCTCCATTGAAAGACCGCCCTCAGTCGCTGACCGCGCTGCACCGCGCCCGTACTTATACGACTTGTAAGCTGAAAAGGACGCCTCCTCAAGGATTTTGCCCATCGCAACAAATACTCAAAATGTGAGTGATACATCACTCCTGCTTAATTTCGTAGCTGCGCTGACGCCGCCGGAAGGTGCTCCAAAGTGTGGGAGTCTTTCAGATCAATGACTGGTGACTTGTACAGAAGAATACGGCCGGCGGTGGGATGGACGGCGTCCATGTCAAACGAACATCCTTCGTCTCTCACGTCAAGTCCAAGGGCATCTATATACGAACAGAAACCCCACGAACCCCTGCTTCCTCCCGCTTAGGCCGCTATTCTCCAGGCAAGCCCTGCTGGGACTTTGACAGTCGCGATAGCGGAAACCCTTCATTTCTGGCTTTCTTTGCGATCGCTTCAAACCATGGATGCTTTCGACATCCATGCCCAGATCAATCTTGGTTCGATAGAGATTGCACTTGTCGTCAGCCTAGTGTTATTTGGCGTCTTGATTCACCAAGTGCACACGTACTATAGGACCTTCAGCGATCGCGCATTCTTGAAGGTTTTGGTGAGTCTACGTCTGCGACTTTGCCTTGGTCATGATCGCTAATGATCTTATCGCCCCGTAGGCCACAACAGTGTTGTAGGTGAACGTTGTTAATTTTCAAAGAGACATGAACTTCCCTGCGCACAGGATAATGGAAATAGCACATACGGTCACAATCATACACACGATATACTTCGTTACGGTAACTCAGCACGGTGCCCTACACATCGAACCCAACTCGTATCCACTTACGACCAGCGTTGTATTCGAAACGCTGATCACATTGCTGGTTCAGGTAAGCCTTTTGAACCCTGCCAACCTATCCCACATCTAAGAAAACGCAAAATGTGCCAGGGGTTTTTCGCCTGGCGTATCTTCCGGCTCTCTGAGCGGCTTCACATCAGCATGGTATGCTGGGTTCTTTCACTATTTCGTTTCGGAAGTGGGCTGGCCTTGGCAGGGGAAAGCTACCTGAGTGTCCCAAAGCAAGCGATCAACACGTTCGCGCTAACGGATAATTTCGGTTGGCTGATCACGCTCGCTGTGACTGTCGGGGCATTTGTGGACGTTCTCATCGCACTGACACTTTGTTACTACATCAAGCACTTTGCTCCGTCCACACCGTCCAAACGGTAAGTCCTGGCTATGTTTATCGATGGGTTTAGTGTGACCGTTTGCGTAGCGTACTGGCACTCGTCAACCGGTTAATGGCTTGGACAATACGTCAGTTATTTTCTGCGCTTTAGCTTTGTTCGCTCCTTCACTGATTTCGTATGCCAGAAACTGGCCTTGTCACGAGGTACGTGTCTTATACTAATCAAGGGCCAGCACAAAGCCTGATTGCATCATGCAGCATTGCATCTGTAGCCGTTGTTATATCTGTGCGGCACTCTTTCACCACTCCGTACACTTCGCTTATATTAACATTCCAGTTCCATGCCGTGCGGAACACAGGTACGCTTTCATGACAGTTCATGTCATGCTAGACCCTTAGGGTTTGCCAAGAACTTTGGTTCTCGATCTACATGGTTCTTGCAAAGTGTGCGTATCTCATTGATCGCCTATTCAGAAATCAATCTCATTCGCATACGAAAGTGTACTCAAATTCCTTCTTTATGACGTCTGCAAATCTTCCCTCCCCACAAAATCGAAGCTTACGCTATTCGCAGCCTGAATGTTCGCCAACGGCCCGATTCGGAGTTCGTTCCTTCAACCTTGAATAAACCGGTTCCTGCATCCAGTGGCACGCCTCCACAAGTGAGCCGTTCGTCGCTGAGGTATAACCTGATCATGTCGCTGACGTCAATACAGTACAATGTTACATTGTTGAGGCAGCGAAGTTACAGTACCAGTTCCACTCGGAGTTACGGTCAATATCAGGTTCCCGCCCTGGATCTGGTCAGTCTCCTTCCATAACTTTCGTTGTTGCTGACTTTCTGATCAAGCCTTTGACAGCCCACGAATATGTTCAGTGGCAAGGGCAGCTTCCGTCGTGCGATCGATAAAGATCTTGAAGCGCGGGGTCTATGTACGTCTATACCTTGTTCCCTCCGTATTCGCGCGTATTGAAACCCTTCAGAGGACAATATGATAGTCTTTTTAAACATGGTTGCTGGGCATCCTCGAGTTCATAAATCGCAACGAGAATATTCACACCAGTAATATTTTCGTCCAGAATTCATGAATCTGATTGTCACATACCAGAATATGGACTATTGGAACACATTTTTGTCGTACGCGACGCTACTCCTCGTTGTTGGCGAGTCCATTCTCAACCCCAACCTCCACCAATGTTTAATACGTGCGGATACGTTCGTTGTATTCGGTTGTCTCGTTGCTTGTAGTAAGGTTGCCTTTCCTGAGGCTGTCAGAATCGGTTTTCCGTGTTGCGTAACATATGCAACCTAAATCATTACAATATTGCTCCCTCAGGCACGACAATCGCTTCCCACCAATGTATGTCTCTGTTGCGCTATCAAGATCGACATCGAATTACGGGGTCTGTGCTCGTTAACAGGCGCTTTCTGGACTTATGACTGCGATAATGAGCTTGCGATGGTTGGGTCCATACGAAGCTTCGTGAAACAACACAACATATATCATGACTGTACAACTGACTCATTTCTGACATACGAGTGGTGAGTATGAACTTATCAAGGGATCGACCTAGAGACACTGGCTATACTGTAGTCCATGTCCTATCAGCAAGCATCTCATTGAAAACGGGGTAGATGAGATATAACGCACATACGGCATCAAGGGGGTGCACGTCCACGGCGCCATACATGTAGTCGGACCCGTCCACCTGTTCACAGGAACATTGCAGGTGGGCTAATATCAACCGAAAGGGAGACGACGCACCCTATCCCACCACACTGTCCATAATGAGGAACAGTTCCCGCGGTGGTAGTCCCACAGCAGTTCAAAGCTGTTCCCAATGACGTGACACAAGATCCAATGACATGTTCGCCCGTAGGACATCCTTGCCTGGTGCAACTTCCAACGTCACAGCAGCAGCTACCACCGTCGTCGCGCTGGCTGACCGAGCGTTGAAGAAGCTCTGGGCTGAAACGAGCATCATCAGTTCGAGTACTAAGCGAGTGTGGACAGGTCACCCACCGTGTAGCCACCGCCTCCTGGACAAGGAAGATGGAGCAGGCGAGCAATAGTCCAATTCTCATTGTCAGTCAGAACCTTCGAGAGGAACAAAGAGTGCCACATTGGGGACCTGCGATTATATGTTGGTGGCAGGTTTCCGAAAGCGGCGTGACGGCTCTCAGTCGCCGTATGATAGATAGGGTTGCAAGTCCTACGTGAATGTATGCAACGAGCCCCCTGGCATGGTGCCTCATCGTGCCATTCACATGCTCATGAATACCAAGCCAGGCTGCGCCCTACGCCTTAGCATCAGTATCACGTTAAAAAGTGTCAGTCTAAGGCGTTACATACCTGCCCGTGGCGTTGTGGACGTGTCAATACAGGATTACAGAACTGTCAGCAGTGCTCAATAAGGTTGGGGCGCGTCAGCTCGTCAAAGCAGCAGTACCTGGCCGGATGAGTATGAGATGGTGTGTTTTGCCCATGAAGTTCTTCAGTGTCTACTAGCCCGTAGGGGCCAGCTGACGTTGGAACCTGAAGGGGGTCATGGATTCAAGGGACCTACCAAGGCCAAGGGTTACCTAATCACGTCGGGAAAAAGTCATGAAGGGCGTCCTAAACACGGACTGTTGACGGGGAGATCAACAATTGATGTACGAGTCATGTAGAGTGTGACTCTCACCAGTCTAGTTACACAGACCAGCAAGTAAGGGACGACCTCGAGAATACAGAAGAGATGAGACCACGCTAAATGTGTTCATAGAGCTTTGAAAGAATAGGATACTTATAGAGGTTGAGAGGTACATACCTGATGAGGCAAGAACTAACAATCAAGGTGATCTCCGCTGGATCATCATGACGGGTGCCTCGTGTTTACTCAGGGACGCCCAAATATAAAAAAAAGCGCACGGAATCGTCAGGACTGCACAAAGAGGGTCTACTGCATAAGCGTTTGTGTCGAGGGAACTTAGGCTTGTGGACGAAAGCGCACGCACGTGGTTTGAGAGATTCAGATCTAGATAAGATTAGATATCTCGCGGCGGGTTTTGCCGTGGCGACTTGTCTTGACTCTCAGCGGGACTTTGTGATTTATACCACCCCTCATCATAGCACCCTTCGGTTCGCGTCCCAGTGCTTCGGCGATTCACAAACCCTTTTGAACTCGATACCTGATATTTTGCTCCCGCGACTCGGATGCAGACTGGCTGTAGCGGTTGAGCAGTCCGACTAGACACTAGAACGTCAAGCTCGAACAGTCTCAGGTTCAACCAGCGGATCAGGAGAGGCCAGGACAGCCTGTACTGACGGAGTCAATGACGCTAGATTCACCCGCCGTCCCCCAGGAGATCATAAACAGAATTCTGGAACATCTCGGCGACCATCGAAACCGTAAGACCCTCGAAACATGTTCCCTCGTATCCACCTCTTTTCGCGAGCCAGCCCAAAAGCAGTTGTTTAAACATCTTAACATCGTGTGGCGCAAGCCCAAACGGCTGGTTAAATTCATGAAAGTCTTCAAGCGTCGCGATTCGAAAGCCGCGCCTGGTGCGAAACCTCTAGCATGTTTCGACGAACGGCTTCGCAATTATGTTGAAGCGATAGTGATTCTCATCCCAACGTTTCCTGTTGGCTTCAGCTCCTACCACAAGCTGCTGCCGCGCATCAGGCATGTGACACTAACGAGGGACGGACACCGACCGGTTCGAATGACCTCTATGTTACCTACACCCAAGAATGATATACAGGAAATTCTGGAGCGTGCTACACTACAGGTTCTCAATATACAAGACATGGAAGACGTCCCCGTAAACGTCCTTCGTTCATGTGTCAATCTCAAAATACTTGGTCTTTGGGCGAGTACGATACGCTGCGCCGATTCGAGCACAATTCAGCCCGAGGACGTTCCCGGCGATACCTCTACGACCGCTGGATCCTTGAAGACGCTTAGGCTACATGAGATGCGAGTCGATGAACCGCTCATGTCTGCCTTTCGTGATCCATCGTCACCGCTTTGCATTTCCAATCTCCGAAGACTCCGATATGTCATCTGGACCGAGGAGAGTGCGGTTGACTGTAAAGCACTCCTTCAAATCTCCAGTGCTCATCTCGAAGAACTAGAGCTCATCATCACTCAATGTAGGCCCCGGATCAAATATTCCTCCCTCCGCACATCCACTGACTAGTCTGCTGCCAGCCGCTTTCACGGCAATCAACCTCGCTCATCTGCAAAACTTGCAACGCATCAAACTCCACCCTATGGATGTCGGCGAACTCGTTTACATGTCCCGAATCCTCGAGTCGGCCCTGCGTAATGACAGCCTGGCACAATTCAGCATCGCCGTGGACGCACGGTTATGCGCATCAGACGGCGATGCAATTAGTAAGGCAGCATGGCGCCATCTCGATTCGCTTCTGGCAAGGAAGGCTGGAAGAACACTGTCACAATTCCGACTGAACATAGCGGTGCTTTCCTCGGGCCCATGTTCTCTCAGCACCATGTTAGACTTTGTGACTGCCACGATGCCGCGAACGGTGGCGATGCGTTCGGTTCGTGTCTCGGCGTGTGGGGGACTTTCGCATCTCGAGTCAATAGCAGCGTTGAAAACGAGTGAGCGTTGGTCGGCCTGATATAATCAAGTAGGTACGTCGTATAAGAATCCGTATGATCGGGAAAGCGTAACCCCCAGGTTTCAAAACCCCCCTGTCGATTTAGCTTGGGGTGCAGACATAAATCGCACCCGAAACCTTGCCGAGATAGGAGGCGATAATGTTGTTTTATTCGAGCTATTGGTCAGGAAAATCATGATAACGTCGTGAACATCCCAACACCCCCCCACATCTCAAAGACATTGGCTGTACTGTAAACCGACGTTCCCCATCAGCACACAGACTAGAACAAGGCTAGCAAAAGGGATGAACATACATAATCATTCAACTTCGTGCACGTAAAGCCCGAGACACACGTCGTCGCGCCCGTCCACCCAATCCCGCCACACTGCGCGTACTGCGCCGCCCCACCGGGCGACGTCGTAGGGGTCGCACTTGCACTCGTGGTCGTGGGCGCTGCGGTGGTCGTGGGCTTGACGGTGGTGGCGGTGGTAGGAGCGGGGGAGCCGTTGCAGGAGAATACGGAGGGGCCTGGATGTGAGGTGTGAGTGACCGTTGCCACCATCAATGATGTAGTGCTGAGATGGAACGAGGAGAGGTGGACAGGGGAAGGAGGGCGAAGGGGAGAAGAGGCGTACCTGGAACTGTGTAGCCCGAGAGGGTCTGATAGATGTTGATTTTGATGCCGGGGTCGGAGCCTGCAACGGTCGGGGGTTGTATTATTCAAGGTAGCAGATACGATAAAGACGCGAAAGGCGTTACCGGAGTACGCGCCGGGGAAGCTGACGGTGGCTGGGGAAGTGCTACCGCCGCCTGTTATCTCAAGCTGCGCGCATTCCATCTATGACAGAAATATCAGGCCCCGGACTCTCCCGATCCAATCCTCAGGTTGAAACAACATGACGTACATAGAGTTGAGCACCAGGGTACGACCCCGCCGAATGCAACGCTATCATGAGCACACCGTGTTCAAATCCCGAACACCAAGACACCAGTGACAGCATGGAGGGCTTACCGATAAGCTCCGAACGAAGTAGATACTGTCCAGCCGGAATACAAGACGGGATACTGAACGTAACCTTTCCTTTATTCTTAATCATCCTGTCGACACCCCAGCTCTGGTCTGCGGCGTTGAATCCGTCTTGGTAGATCTTGAACCATTTGAGGCCCGTCACCGAGGACTGGGTTGCGCTGGGGATCTGGGCCCTAAGGAATTCACCGAATGCCTCTCAGCTTCTCGGTACACACAGGGCGGTGGGGTTTGGGAAGAAGGGGGGGTGAGGGACGTACAGGTATGCCATGACGGGGCCATGGTGGCTGGCGTCGATAGGGTCGGCGGCGTCAGAGGCGTCGGCACCGTTGAGGGTGTGGTGCCACTCGGTGGTGACGCTCGCGCCGGCGGGGACTTTGATGACGGTAGTGGACATGGGTTGGTGGTATGGGTTGATGCCGCCGTTGCAGATGACATCTGGTTTAAGTATTATTTTGAATTTCGGTCAGTCGTGCGGGGGGAAGTGGTGAGTAGATATGGAGGTACCGTTAGAGGTGACGTCGGTGATGGGCTGTATGAAATTGGGTTGCGATTGTTAAGAGGTGGTCGGGAAGGCAAGAGGAAGAACATGGCTTGTGGCTTACCCCGTCGTAGTCAACTACGCGGATACCGTTAAGATGGCCTTGACTCACGCCATTGACGTAGAATTCCTTTAAGTGGGTATAAGTCAGCCGTGCATCCAGAACTACCCAGAATGAGTTGGAATGTGAAGGGAAGATGACGTGCCTGGAAAATGGTGTGCCCAGAGGCGGAAGCCGCGAGCACAGCAAGCACAGCGGAGGATAGAGCGGCTCTCATTATCTCGAACAGTCCGCGATGATATCAATGAGACAACCCCCTTCTCCCCACCGCGTCCTTTTATAGTCGCTACGTCGTGTGTAGTATTTACACGACAGTTCCTATCCGTCGTGCTCACGAGGCCCCGTGTTGAAAATAGATGATCTGCATGCGGGGCGGGGAAAATGACGCGCGAACAGACAAGGAGGGATAATTAAAGGATCAAGGTCGGGAGATGCGTGTTCTGGTGAGGCGGGCGATGTTTATCAGAGGAAAATCCGGCTTGGTTTCGGGACCCCACGGGGCTTCGGACCCGGGAGGAATAGAGACGCAGACGGATGCAGGGGCTATTTTTTTGTTTGAGGATGGAGAGAGGATAGAGTCGATGGGTTGTCATGTTCTGCCAGCCACGCCCACGCTTATCTATCGAGCGTTCCGTTCGGGGGATTAACGAAGCGTCGGATGCATTGGCATGGGAACGTCAGTTGCGGACAGATTGATTAGCCCCAGGCTGCTTTAGAGCCCTTACTTAGACGAACGTAGGATAACAGCTGCGATTCCCGTTCGTGCCTAACGACAAGTGGTTCGCTGTAACGAGAGGTCACGGTTGTCACACATTTACTTTGGCTTCAACTCACGACGAACCAACTTTTGACTTGGGGTTATCAGCCCTTCAATGGCATGCACTGACGTTTGTTCAGTCAGTTCTCTATGAGTGTATTGTACCTTGTCAATGGCTGAACTACTAAACACTGGGGCTTGAATGTCAATTGCCTTTTTGTTTTCCCTCACTCATACAAATCCATGTGAGTGCGTTTGGGGGCAATATATGTACTTCGAAAAGGCGCTGGGGGGTGGATCTACTCCAGATCTTCCTTCTTTAGACGCTGGGAACTACACTTAAGACGTACACCACTTTGATTCCCACGTACCCCACAAACGTAAACCGTTTCCAACACAACCACAACTTCGAAACCTTCGTGTCCTCGAACATGGTGAACCGTGCCGGGAATTGTGGCCCACTCCAGAACGCCAAACCCATAAGTGAGATTGGTTGGGATTGGATGTAGACAATTGGGGCAGGCGCTAATAAGTACATACCTTGTTTCTCACACAGCCTTCAAGGATAGGCTGTTCGCCTCTGCCCTGCTTTTACTCTGGTCCTACTACCCCGCCGTTCCTTTCAAAGTTTCCTATGCCGGTTTCCTACTCTGGTTCTACTGCCTCACCCTTCCTTTCAAAATTGCCTACATGGTTTATTATGTTGCACCACGAGCAATATTGCGATGGATCCTTCGCTACCTCGGGTTCATGAAAGACGGCATTGCTAAAGGTTTTTCGTTCTGTACACCTTGCACTGAAAGAGCACAACACACTCATTCTTGGAAAAAAATCTGGCTTGTAGATTCGTGGGCATCCCGATACCAGTCGGCTGAATACAGGGGCCATATCCCTCGTGATAGTCAATTTGCCTTGTATCAGTCCTTAGGCACTGGCGGTTCCTATGAATATGAAAGGAAAGAAGACAAAAAACGGACTCCCGGATTGTTCATGGGGATTGTGGGATGGGGTGCCTTCATTGCGTCGGGATATGTATTTTTCGGGATGACGGGGAGTGACCCATGCTAGCTAGTAGGGTGTTATCAAGTTGTGGATCTGATTGTTACAGCCGGGTTTCTGTACACACGTTGGACCCCTGGTGAATGCTTTACATTGATACTTGTTAGTTTGAGATATGCAATCGACCGATATCTAATCTGACCCCGAAATCCGTCACGTCCGTGACAACCACGATCACTGACCCGATATCCCCTCGTCATCGCGCAATCCAACATCCGATGCCTCCCCGCCTGAACAAACGCCAACAACGCGAGCTCGAAGAGCTGCAAGCCCTCGGCAGGCGCGGGCCGTCCAACCTCGGCCATGACGACGTCTCCTCCGGCTCTGAAGGCGAAGACCTGCTCCCTGTGTCGAAAACTGCGGCGCCGATGTTCTCGAATGTATGTCCGTCAATCCTAATCGGGGGTCGTGCTGACGTGGTTTTTTGGTAGTTCCTTGTGCCGGAGGAGTTTGAAGATGAAGATGAAGAGGAGGGCGAGGCTGAGGCTGAGGTGCAGCCGGTGAAGGCACGCAAGGTCCGTCCCACCTTCCCTCTTGGAGTCGTCTGCTCACTCTGAATATATAGAAAAAGAAAAATAAGAAGAAAACACAGGCCGGTCTCTCCCCGTCTCCCGCTGCAACACCAACATCGCGAACCCTCACACCGACACCGACACCCGTAACACCGACACCGAGATCGACACTGAAGCCCAAAAACGAAAAGAAAGCGCTCAAAAAAGCGAAAGCTAAAGAAAAGAAAGCAGATGAAGATGACCTCGACCAAGCACTTGCCGAGCTCTCCATCAAGTTCGTCCCCGTCCCTCCTTCCCTCAACTCCTTTTTTTAACACGCACCTCACTCAAGGTACCCCAACCTTCGCACCCCAGCGCGTGCCTCCACCACCTCTCCCTCCCACGCCGCCTCTCACGCCCACGCCCACGCACACACCCAAACCCTCCCCTCCCTCCTCTCCGTCTCCCTCCCCCACCTCGACCCCGAAGCCGAAATGCGCAAATTCTTCGGCTCCCGCGTCATCCAAGCCTCCAAATCCCCCTCCTCTTCCCCTTCCTCCTCCTCACCTTCCTCCTCTCGGGGTGCGGGCGCGCGGAGAGCGCAGCAGCGCTCGAATCTGACACGGCCGCGCCCGACGTGGTGGAGTGCGAGTCAGAGGGAGGGGTTGTCGGTGAGAGTGTTGAGGCGGGAGGAGGTGAGCGAGGAGGTGATGGGGGAGAAGGGGATGGGGGAAGGAGAGAAGTGGTGGACGGTGGAGTATAGTCAGCGGTATAAGAGTTTGACAAAGTTGTTTATTCAAGCTGTTATGAGTGGACGTGAGTGCGGTGTTTTTCTCGCTCACCAATTCTCTTCCATTCCACTTATAACCCATCTCTATACACACACACCCAAACAGACCCCGACGCCCTCTGGGAAGTCCAGCGCAAGCTCCCCTGGCACGCAGACAACCTCCTCCAGCTCGCCGAGGTCTACCGGCACCGCGAAGGTAAATCCTCCTTTCCTTTCCCGTCTACATATGCATACCCCCTCATCGCATGCGCACCCACTCATCAACCCCACCCCACAGAATACGCCCAAGCCGTAGACTTCGTCGACCGCGCGCTGTTCACGTACGAACGCGCGTTCATCGGCGCGTTCACGTTCACGAGCGGGACGAATAGGTTGGATTTTAGGAGGGTGGAGAATCGGCCGTTTTTTTTGGGGGTGCATCGGGTCGTTGGGTGCGTTATACGCTCTCTCTCCTTTCATTCACTTTTATTCACTTTTATTCGATTTCTCTCATTCACTTTCTTCCCTCATTCTTTCTCACTCGAAACCCAAACCCCCAAACAGAGACCTCCAACGCCGGGGGTGCGTCCGCACCGCCTTCGAATTCGCAAGGCTGCTGTATGGACTCGATCCGTGGACGGACCCGCATGGGGCCGTGTATCATTTGGACATGTTGGGTGTGAAGTGTGGGATGGGGGCGTGGGTGGTGGAGGTGTTTGAGTATTTTGCGGGGGGGCGGGGCAGGGAGGAGAAGGATAGTGAGAAGGATGGGAGGAAGGGAATGGGTGGGGAGACGAGGATGGACCCGAGTGTGTTGCCGGGGTGGGCGTATGCGAGGGCGTTGGCGTTGAGGATGAAGGAGGATGCGGATGGGTTGGTGAGTTTTCGACTCTGGAAGCGGGGTTTGTTGGTGTTGTTGATGGATGGACATGTAGGACCACGAAACGAGCACGGAAGCACTGAAAGATGCCCTTTTGTCGTTCCCATCCGTCTTGCCCCTTCTGGCGGATAAGATTGATGTCGCGCTGCCTGCATATATTCGGGGACATCCGGATTTTAGGATTGAGACTGGGGCTGGGTACGTCTTTCATCCCCTTCCCTTTGCTTCCCCTTTCCTTTCGTAGCTAACCCCCCTTCTCCCATCATCGATCGGCACAGAACCCTCCCGGCACCAACCGCCGCCCTCCACGCGCTCTCACACATGTACGCCCAGCGCTCCTCAGGGCTCTGGAAAGACCCTACACACGCCACATGGTTCCAATCCACCGTCACCAGCGTCTTCTCCCCCCTCATCTCCCCCACCCCCACCACCACCTCCCCGTTGTCGCCATCGTCATGGTCGTCGTCGTCGTCGCCATCGTCATCGTCGTTACCCACAACCCCCCAGCGCAAAGCCCTTCTAACGCTCCTCGCCTCCCCGACGATTCAAGAATCGCTTTGGAGACATATCACCGTCGTCGAGTCCACAACAAGTGGGCATGCTGCGGCAGGAGGGGCGGGAGGGAGACTGAGCGCGTGGATACCCCGCGCTGTGCTGATGGAGGCAAACGCGAGTGCGAGGGGCGGTGGTGGTGGTGGGTTGGCGTGTGATCCGATGCCGCCGCGGGGGGCGGTGTCGAGGTATGATGAGGCGTATTTTGAGGGGGTGGAGGATGTGTTTGTGCTGCGCAGAGGAGGGGGGACAGGGGCAGGAGGGGAGAGGGGGAGGAGAATGGATGAGGAGATGTTTTTGGAGGGGATGGGGTTGGGAGGGGTGGGGGAGGGGGAGATGAGGGGGAGGATTTTGGTAAGTGTTTTTTGGTTTGGTTTCTTTTTGTTGGGGGTAGAGTTCTGATGATTTGTTATGTGCAGGACATACTGGAAAACCTTGGAGGCGGAGAAGGGCTCGCGGCGATGTTGGAGAGGATGGGGCCTGAGGCGGTGGAGGATGTGTTGGGGCAGGTGCAGGCGGTTGTTATGGCTGAGGACCATCAGGGAGGGATGCCGGGTGAGATGCCTGGGATGAATGTGGTACCGGACGTGGGTCCGGGGGTGGTAGATGTTGCACGGGAGGAGGCGGTGACGGAGGAACGGGAGGAGAATGAGAGCGAGAGTGGGAGTGATGAAGAGGATCCGTCGGTGAGTTTTCGTCGTTCGCCTGTGCGTCATTTCTTTATCATCATGGTGCTGATATTTGGATGGGGCAGGCGGTGCAAAGAGTGTTAAGGGGTATTCTGGGACGGTTTTGGGGCGGGGCGGGTGGGGGCGCTGGTGATGAGACGTCGGAGGATGAGGATGAGGATGAGGAGGGGGGAACTGTGGATCGGAATGGGGTTGATTAGGAAGACGAAAGTCTTGCAAGGGAGAGTTTAGTTGCATTCACTGATGAAGAAATGAATATGCGAAGCAAGGTGCTTTTACACTGTCGAGACGATGTTTACTTCGCAGGCGTAGGAAATGGAACTGAGGCCGTTGACCGCAACGTTTGGCTATAGCGTTGTGCATGTACCGGGACAGGACTGATATCGCGTCTCTTATCCCGAGCACGGCAGGAGCAGTAGGTTAGACTCCGTCAAAGATGATACAAATGGGAAGGCAGTTAGATGCAGCGTCGACGGCTCGGAGGGTCGTTCGGATCGTAGTCATTCGTTATCACCCGTACACTGCATACAAGCTACTCGTCGGCTCGTCCGATTGCTGTTTACCTGCAAACTGTGAAAGGTCGACTGTGAGGCTGCGTACGCCTCGACGAAGGACCTCTGACAGGTAAAGCGTGATGCCCCCCGGTCTGCCTCCTGGTCTACACCAGGGATTGCCGCACACCTGCTGCCGATCGTGATGGATCTACACAGCTCTAGCGTGTTCAACGCAATCTCTCGCCACCGGCGCGCATACGCGACCTAATATTCAGCAACACCTTTCGAGATCCATTTCACTGGGAGGAATCTCGACAGAAGAGCCATTTTCGCATAGAATACAGTTTTTCGACATTAGTTTGGGAGGAACGCGCTTCTGGGGGGCATGATGCGAGTGATGTCTGTATGCGGTCAACACGTGCAACGCGCTGCCTATACAAATTTTTGGAGCAGAGCTTGTTGGTGCCAATCTCCTAATCAAGACAATCCACATCGTTCAGGAGTGCCATGCATCTCTTCCAGTTCATGTTGAACCACAGCCGAGAGAAGGAAGTCGGATCATTTTCCAGCTTTTTCTAATGGGTGCACAACTTCCAGCGGATGTGTTACACTGTCTGGAATTTGAGGTTGGATTGTCATTTTCAACGTTCTGGGGGTGAGTATCGAGGCCAAAGGACGAAGGAGCTAGACATGGTTCACGCACATACGTGGGCAGATGACATGGGTTATAGGAAATTTTCGGACTAGGGAGAAAGGTATGCAGCGAGGTGTGATGTAAGCTGCATGTCCTGCTTATCGATGGCATGGATTAGCGGATAACGGCGGTGAAGTCCCACAAGCGGTAACGAAGGCGGATGACATGCTCAGATGGCTGGTGTTTAGGTTGCGCACGTCAACATTTTAACATTGAAATACGATCAAACCTTCCTAGCGCGACCTAATCGCCATCGCACAAGGAATGTAAAAGCGAATGTGATCTAGAATCATAGGAGACTGGTGTGTACGAAGAAGAGGCTGGGAGGCGTCTGAGAAAGGGGCAATAGAAGTCGACTCGGATAACCAGTGCCCAAGGCAATGGGATAAGAAACGAAGACGTAAAAGCACAGGAAAACGATCATGACGAGTACGATTAATTATTTGTGTGATGCTTGACGGAGCGCACACCGTGTTAGTCTCTGTCTGTATGCCCTCTATCGTTTATCATTAATGCTTCAAAAGCCTTCCGATCAGATCCATAGCTCACCGAATCACTGTGGGTAACACCATATCCAGCGAAGTCACTTCGTCATTTGAACAATACATATACCGCCGCAATGCAGGCACTCCACCTCACTAAACTCAAAAACCAGCCAGGAGACTCTTCTTCCCATGCATAGTCGCTGGCACCGAAGGACTGATATGAAGCGAAAAGGCTATCGCGAGGGATGTAGCCCCCATATTCGATCGACTGGTATTGGGATGCCCACGAATCTAGCCATTCCAAGAATCAGCACTCTTTCAGTCCGCAGTATACAGAACGCACTTCTAGCAATACCATCTTCTGTAAAGCCGAAGCAGCCAAGGACCCATCGAAATATTGCTCGTGGTGTAGCATAGAAAACGTTGTAGACAGTTATGAAAGGAACGTCTGGGTAGCAGGACCACAGTAGAAGCGCTACAAAGGACAACAGCCTATGTTCTGTGACTGCGGGGGATGGTATAAACTCCCAATCACCACTTCCACCTAGCAGTTCTCACCAAAGTGTCCAACATTCTGGAGAGCGACTTCGATGCCTTTGGCGCTTGGGAGTGGGATACACACCTGGGTCCAGTTCTCCATCCTCGAGGAGATGAAGGATGAACAGGGTGGTGGGGTTGGCGTTATAAGTGTGTGGGCACGTGGAGATCAAAGTGTAAATGCAGTTCTCAGCGTCTAAGGAAGCAAGATCTGGAGTGGATCCGCCCAGCGCCTTTTCGAAGTCTGTTGCCTCAACCGTGCTCGCTGGAACGCTCCATAATACCATTCGTGATTGAACGAAAAAAGACAAAGCTGAGCCAAGGCGGTGTTCATTGCAGGGGTGATGACAGCAAACTGGTTGTAGATGACTCAGAGTCATCGGACATCATTGAGCAAGAGCTCAGCGCGCGGCACTCGACAAGGCGGGTGTGAACCTGGATAAACGGTAGGGCATGCCGTTGCAGGGCAGAGATGGAACAGGTTATGAATTGATCGTGCCTCGAGGTAAGCCTGTGGCACGTCTCAACTTCAAGAACGTGTTGGTAAACACACATATACCGATCGTTTCGGGATACCCAATCGTATCCAAACCATACCCAAACCGTTACAGCATACGATGCAAGATCTTTCACCTCTCCAACACGAGCGGCCCTCGGGAAGATAAGCTGTAGGCATGTACGTTCAACGATCCTCGACTCACAACTTTCGACCTCGGGTGGCGCGTCAGTGCACCAAACAATAAACTTGGTCTTGCATTACTGTAAGGAACCAGCCTATGCGTAGTGCACACACGTCTGATAAACAAAGTATACGCCTTCGCCAACCTCAGAGATGATTTTCGTGGTGCAGCCTCCATGAGCTTGGAGTGATAGCCTTACAGGGTATAGCGGAATACTCCGGTTCACGAAAAAAAAAGTCCAACTGTTCGAGTTGTCTGGCGTGGCTGTTCTGTATTCGCGGGTGAGTGTAGCGCGCCCGCCGGCCAAGATCCAGCATCTACTCGTTGCACCAACTACGGATTACATCATACTTGCCCGACCTCCATCCATTCGAAGTCTGCGACTCCCGTGTACCCGGAAACCTGGAAAGTAGAGTTTTCAAGTAATATATGTTCCTCCGGGGTTCGTCCGACCTTGACGACAAGACGCCGATGTTCGACGTGCTGCTGGTAGACGATGATCTACCGATAATCATAGCATCGCAGCGCACGCACAGCCGAATTAGTAGACTCAAGATAATTCCCTGCCGCACTCCCCAGAGCACAATGTCAACTGTGATGGTAAGCTGTACGCTCACGTAGCTTCCGGGTAAAAGGTTGGCTGACGTGCCGTTGTACAGCCTAAGGCTTGATCGCTGCTGTCATTTGGGAAAATATCTAAGCGCCATCGAAGCTGTCATTGTTTGGATATAAGTACGACCACCAGACAACAGATTCCAACAATTCTGACCGTACCTCTTCTATTCGTAAGTGGAAGCGGTTCTGTCTGGATCTGCTTGACATTGAATAACCAACTGATTATCTCATGTAGAATACATTCTTTACGCTGATCATCAACTGGAGGGTGGTATTAGGATAGAAAAATCGGCGTGATGCATGGTACGCATCCACCCGTCTTGTCGCCGTCGCCGACTGATCATTTTAATATACAAGATATGCCGCTTGAGATGTATCGCGCTGTTTCTCAACACCTAGGGACGCAAGACCTCACAACGCTCGCCAGAGTCTCATCCACTGTTCAGCCCGAAGCCGAGGCCATTCTATATTCCCATGTAGATCTTTGTCAGGCCACAGGTGGTTACCGTGAAGGCGTTATTACTTGGTGTCTCACAGTCACGAAGGTTCAGCGCAAGGCTCATCATGTAAATATGCTGAAGTTCCCTGCGGCACTCAAGCAACCCTTCGCAGTTGACCCCGATCTGGACATTGAAGAAACAATCGCGAATGCGTTTAAGGCCATCGTTAACCTGAAGCATCTCTTCTTCCTAGGAGGAAGTCACGACCCTCGTCATTATACTCCCCCGGTTCACCTTTCCACTCTCAAGGACTGCACTTTCCGCCTCGAATCCCTTGCGGGTGACACATTTAACTTCCAGGGGGAAAATATGCTGAAGTTGTTGGCCCAGCATCCGGACATCGAATATTGGGTTCCAACACATACATTCCTCGCATCCTTCACCTCGTTTCCGGACGACACACTTCCGCGTTTGCGTCAGACTATCCTTACGAACCCTGCGAAGATCAAGGGCTTGAAAGGTCGACCAGTCGAGGCGCTCGTCTTGCTGTCGTTAGACCCAGTGCAAACCAGAAGCGTTGGGCTTGGAGTAATAACGCCGCTGCGAATATTCTCAAACACTCTTCACACCTTGGTATATACCCATCCCTCGTTACAAGGCTGGACCATTGCAGACTTGATCCATTCCATTGCTCAAAATGCCCCTTGCCTTGTGTCTCTGACACTTGGGTCTTTTAGCCCTGTGAATTCTATTGTGAGTTGAATGATTCCCCCCGGAAGACAACAGGCTCACAACCATTTATATCAGACCACCGTGGACGACCAAAAGAATCTTGTCGAAGCTGTTGCCGAATTCCGAAACCTCATCACCCTGGTGATCAATACCGACATGCAAGCGCTATATCTTCCAAACGAAGAACTTCCCGATTTCTCGAATCCATTGGAGCATACCGAAACGTGGCAAAGCCATTCCCTGAGCCCTGCGCAATGCCGCCGGGTCGCATCGATGTTCATGACGTCGTGTTCGCCACTCCGGCAACTGTCGTTCCCAATCAAGTCAGACGCTAAGCCAGAGTCAGATTCTGAGCTCGCGAATTCGCTCACTTATTTTCGGTCGAAGACGGAAACCAATAATGCAGTGTTCGATGGATTTTATACTTTGGATACAAGTGGATGGTGGATGAGGTAAAATCAGACCATAGGCGTGCGAATGTAGATGCGAGAAAGTGAGCCTTTAATCTTCTGACCAGGGTACTGAAGCTAATGCGCTGTTCTCGGTCAAGGTAGTGATAGTCGTTAAATCAGACTAGCGTTGTCGTAACCGTTTAGTGGCTTACTGCGGTAGTCGAGCGACTGGTGAATATAAATGTTCCGTGATAGATAGTTTTAAGCAGAGTCTAAGCATCTCCCTCGCCATCACAAGGTTTTTATCGGCAACAAACGATGTAAGATTATGTGAACTGGCCACTCGGAAGGGAGTCGTCTGAATGAAGGACAATTCAGAAGACATTCACGTAAGGAATGGATAGAGATACCTGGTCCGTCAGGTTTCTGCAGGGAAGCCATAACAGGTTCGTCAACCACAACCGTATCACTCTCCGCGCGCCTCGGCAATGTCTGACTCTGCATCGTCGCCGCAACGCTATGCAAACCCACCATCTCACTCGGTGCGTGGGCATGATACATTATCACCCCTTGGGGCGGCGGGGGCGGGGGCAGCATCGTCGCCGTAGGGTTGACGCCCTGCCCCTGCCCCTGCCCCTGCCCCTGCCCCTGCGTGACGGCTTTTGATGGTGGCCGTCCCTCGATCCTCCGCACAAACTCCCCCCAACATGCCCGCTCGTCCGCGCCCATAGCCTCAAACTGCTCTCTCAGCTCACCCTTCGCCTTCCGCCATACCCCGCGATGCCGGCACACTGTGCTTTTGACGTAGCGGCTCCCGAAAACGCGCTCAAACGCCGTCCGCTGCGTTATTGGTGTGGTGGAGCCGGGGGGCGGTTGGCGAATCAGGAGCTCCATGGCGTTGAAACCAGCAGTGAGCTCGGCGACCGTGTAGTCGTTCGGCCAGCGTTTGAGCGGTGGGTGCGGGTGATACGGGATCGGGGGCGCGGTGGTGACGGAGTTTGCTAGGTGTGGGGGGAGAGTGGCCTCAGGCGTTTCCGCCGGTGCGGGGGCGGGCACAGGCGCAGAAGATACACTTGGTGTTTGAGGCTGGGCGTAAAAGACAGTTGGGGGGTATGCGTAGGATGTGGGAAGTGGAGTGGCGTCCACGTGGTTGGGACTGGATGTCTCTGGGACCGGCTGAGATGAAGGTCCTCTCACCGAGGGAGCCACGACACGAGGCGTGTAGTAAGCATTCGAGATGTGAACTTTCAGCGCCGGCCCATCGCCAGCATCGTCTGGTGCAGCTCGCTTGAGTGGCCCCCCACTATTCTGCGGCTCAAGTTTGGGAGCTGCTAGCGGCGCTCGTGATTGTCCGTGTACTTCTTCCGCGAGACCGGGACACTGATGCTCGCTCAGGCCCTCCAAGAGATTCCGACGCGTCTTGTACAGTAATCGCTGTTGAGTGGCCACGAGCCGGACAGTGTTAATAGTGTGCTGTTCCCATTTCCCCGACTGAGGATCATAAGCATCGATATACGACCCAGGTGTCATGCCGAGATCGGTTGCTAGGGACGAGAGCTGTACCAGCTGGAAATACGGAAAAGTGGGATTCATGTGCTGTAGGCGGATTGGTTCTGTATCTGCCTTGTACCAGACGACTATCGTGATGGATCGATTGTAATCTGCCAGCTGTCGTTGCATATCCTGGTCAAGTGAAGCACTGGACGACGCTTTGCCTTCAGCGACGACCGTTGCAGAGGAAAGGCTGGGACTCTTAGATATTGTCATTGAGCTGCGCTTCCCGAGATCAGACCCGTTCTTGAGAGCACCCTGCAACGAGCTCTGACCCGACGAAACGTGATGGGCGGCTAGCATTGGTGCAGAACTCATGGCATTAACATAGCCTTCCATCTGAACCTCCGTATCCTACATAAGTAATCGTACTGGTGAGTGCGAGGCAGATTCGGAAGAACGGGTCTCTCTCACACTTGGACTCCGGACGAGGTCTCTTGCACTGACGCACCTGGTGCCGCTGTCCACGGACGTTGATGACAAGACGCTTCGGCAAGGTCCGGGAGTCTCGTCTCGTGAGTCTTGTTTGCTATCAAGGACGAACAAACAAATGTATCGTTTCTGCCTTCTCCAGATGCCGGGAGGAACTCGTTTCTGTCGAAAGTCGACACGGAAATTCAAGCTCTCAGAGACTCTAACGAATGAAAGGTATCCTCGGAGAAAGAGAGCGTGTTCCACTTTGCTAGCTTGAATCGGCCTCGCTGATGCACCGTCGACCAACAAGTGCTTCGCTGCCACTTGCTCGGGCGTTAAATTTTCCCTGTCCTGGGTGTGTCTAGCAGGCATTTGTTTGGCAGACCATTCTAGCTCTTAGCATTCCTCGATCGTATCACCGCAGATATAGAACACGCCAACGCCATTGCCAACTATCATGGGGAAGAACTTCGATTCTTTATTTGAGCCGTCCTGGACCAACGTAAGTCATCTTCGCATTTTTTTGGAGCACCTGAACTTGCGGAGTGTCCTAAGCTTCTGGTACGCAGGCTTTACGTGATACGTGACTTGCGCATATGTGAATTTGCTGAGTGTTCATTCAACTTCTATAAGGCCTCAAATTGCGATAACGAGGATGGCTGGTGTATAATTTATCGATTTACCACCTGGTAAGCCCACAATCCGAGACTGTTCATCGTTCTCACAATGTGGAAAATCACGCTGTCGAACTCGAACGTGAAGCCCGACCCTGCATACGCTAACTTCGTTCCATCCCTCGCCTAATCACCGATTCGACAATATTTCAGCTTTGAAATCATAGCAAGTGAATACGGGGCCGTCATGCGCGATAAAGGAATTCTCCCTCGTTAAAGCCATATTATTCATCCAATATTGCAGGTCACTCGGATTCTTCACCTCGTACGTCCATTTCTTTGTCGCAAAGACCAATGCTCATCGTAATGCTGCAGTCTTAACGTTCGTCAGATGAGAATTCAATTCCAGCAGCCTTTATCTCCGCTTTCCATACTTCATTTAGGTCTACGGCCAATGTTATTTGATTGGGACTCTTCAAGATCCATGACTGGCAATGTCAATTAGTCTCTACGTGTCGACCCGAAGCTGGCGGTTCGCGCGTATGTCCTGCATGTCCATGCTTAGAGCTTCTTCGGAGCCCCTCATTTCATCAAATATCGATCTTGTTGGGCAACCCTCTTGAAATATCTCCGCTCACGACACCATCACTGTCCCACCCCTACTGCCTCGGCATCTCTAGTGTAAGGCCGCCGCCCGACGCGTTAATGAGGCTCGGTGTCGTCAGTACTTAGCGTTTATACATTGCCGGGAATTTATTCATAGATAAGGACGTAGCGTCGATAAGGCTGGATGTGCCTTACACAAACACACGTCCTAGTTATGGTCGGAGACGCGGGGGTAGTGTCGAACACGTTCATGCGGGAGCCAATGTTCAAATAGGAGGACCTGCTGCATCTCAATATGCTCAGCTCAACCGCGCAGTCTGTGAACCAGGATGGGGAGGGGTAGGAACGGAACGGCTGTTCTTCGCATCCACTGTGTCAGCAATGGACCCACCAAGCTGACATTGTCGCGCTGATACACCTTAATGACGTCAGGGCCTGTGCCCCATGATACGGGTATGATCATCATGCATTGGTCGTTGGTAGCCAATCCTGATTATCATCGAGGATGCTCTGCTGTTAAGTCTATCAGAAGAATCGTGACGTGTCACCCAGGCGAACGGATAACGGAGAGGTACCAGCCCAAGGGTGAAAGAGTGACCGCAACTATTTCTCAAGTCCTGTAAAACCATCCAGTTGACGGATGTCTACAACCGTCGTACGACGCCATCAAGAGTTAAATACTCGGCAAAATCCGTTAGCTTCTGCAGTGCCTTCACCGCCAGGCGATCGGGCTTCACTCGGTCTCAATCATAAATGTGAATCATGAACTCAATATACGCGTCCATTTTTGCGGGAAACTCGAAGTTGCCTCCCCTTGCTCTATCTCGAAAGCTGTGCGATCTACCGATGGCATACGATATCTCTCAGCGTTAGTCGAGTGGCTGAAGATCTATCAGATGTCGATCATACAAGTAACAAGTCCACATGCCATCCCCATGCTTCGATCAAAATGATAGCCGTCTCAGCTGCTCGACACCATGGATTATCCCGCCATTGCCAAGCATGACTCCGCCTATTATCCAAAAAACCACTCGAAAACTACAAACAACGACGACGAGCAAACAACTGCTCCCCTCACGCCCCCTCTCGTAGAAATAACTCTCTACATTGATGAACTTGGCAGAGTACAGCTTTCGTGTTCGGAATTTGTTCATCATCCACACGATCTATGGCTGATCAGGATCGCAGCCACGTCCACATATATAGGCCGTATACGACAGTCTTCCGTCATTCCATACTTCAAGTTCCTGCTCTTTCCCAACGCCTTCCTTCTTCCCGATGGCCTCCCGGCGCATTGCCATCGATGACTCCGACCCGTCTATAGATTATGTGGGCCCTGGCTGGTCCACGACCAGAGGAAACGATACCATTGGCAACCACGGCCCGACTTATCAAGGTTTCCAGCATTATACGACAGGCAACGATAGTTTTTCGTTCAGGTTTTCGGGTGAGCGCATCATTCTGGACACGTCAACTGGTCTTGCACTCACAATTATGCATGTTTTCAGGGACGTCGATTGAGGCCTTTGGCACTAACGGGCAGGTGGCGACAGGGAAGAAGGATCAATTCGACCCCTTCTGGGCGTGTCAAGTTGACGGGAAAGGCATTCGATCGGGAGTAGGTTCTCCAAACATCGGCAACAACTTGCAGTTGTGCGTGGCTGAGGGTTTGGACGACGGGCCCCATGAGCTCGTAGTAAATGTGACGACGATGGGACAGGCCTTCTTCCTTGACCGGATTCTGTACACGCCCTCGATGGGGGGTCGTGGCAAGACAGCTGCCCTTTGGGTGGGAAGCAATGATCCCGGTTTTGTTTACGGCCCAAGCGCTCAGAATTGGACGTTGGCGTCGGATACCATGTTGACTGCGATTCCTGGCACAACGGTCTCGTACAGCTTCGTAGGTATGTGGTTATGACAAGATCTAGTCGATTGACAAACAAGCTTACTTTATGTGTATAAGGTACTCGTCTTACGTGGACAGGCGCTATTCCTGGAGACTTTGGATCGAACCCGACGACCTGTAACTATACCGTCGACGGTGGTACCCCTGTCAGCGTCAATCTAGTGGGACATCCGAATGACAACATAACGAGATATGACCAGACCTTTTTTACTGTGGAAGGGCTGGCTCCCACATCACATACGATCAAGGTGACTTATCTTGGGGATAATGGATTTGCTCCGTTGGCAGTCACATATGTTTACGTGGAAAATGCGTCCTTCGAGCCCTTGGCAAACCCAACACCACCGCCTACCCTACATGGTTCGCCGCCCCCCCCTCAATCCACCTCTCAGCCAGTTGCTAGTGGGAGTGGTAGTCACAGTAAAGTCGGGGCAGTCGTGGGCGGCCTTATAGGCGGCCTATCGTTTGCCTTGCTTCTCGTCCTGTTATTTTTCTTCCGCCGACGGCAGCGTCGAGCATCTCGGCGATCCGAGAGCGCTGCTCGTTACTGGACCACGTTTCTTTCGCGTCACCAGAACTCCGACACCGACAAATCGTATCCGATTATCGTGACAACGACTACTACGGTCACGACGGACAAGAGTCAGGACCGGCGTGGTAATGCGCGGTACTCGGAGATCGCAGACTCGGACGTTACTGATAGCACTCGGGCGTCGTTGGATGGGAGTGAGAGAAGGACAGGGAGTAAGGGCAGAGACTCGAAGTATTACTTTGCACGATAGGTCCGTAATATTCGTAACTTATGCAGATTTCGCGCACCAACTGAAGGACTATGTAATTACAGGGTACATCGAGGCTATCATGTATGGTCGTGCAGGGAGGGCATAGTCGGTTGGTAGGATCAGAGCATTGGTCATTTGTTGTACGTTTGACGAGAGTTGGACTTCTTCGTATTTTGGACTACATGATGGACTTAATCTCATACTGGACTAATTGTCTTTCAGGCTATCAATCAATCGACGCGTCTATAACTCGCAAAGATGAACGAGGCAGTGATATCACAAAGCCGTGGCTATGCCTATGATGATTCAAAAGATACGCAGTGCAGACAAAGGACCGGTTACTACCTACCGTTGAGTCACGCGTCAGCGAACGGTCTGAACAGAATTTGCCACTGGCACAGACATGGCTAGAACACTTGCCACACCTGAACGGCTCGCGACGTGACGCGTCGATGTCACGTGCAATCACACAGCCACCACATCTGAACCTCCGTTGACGTTGAAGCCATTCTTCACCCAGTTGTCTTCCTCGTCATCGGCATGCTCACCTCGACCTTATCCCAATGGCACGTTCTCGCATTGCAGGAACTCCTGCCGTGCCCAAGTATTGCTATAACGACGTGACGTGTTGCCTGATACTTCATGGGCCCATCCAAGAGTCGTTGGCTGCTGAGTACATTGTTGGTTGATTAATACCTAGGTGTTTATGGTATGTTTATCTACTATTTCCGTCTTCGTGTCGTCTTTACCAGGGTAAGCATCTTTTCCGTGTCAACATCACAGTCGTGCCCACAATGGGTGGTTTTCAGAGGAATTCTACTACGCAGAGAGCAATCTTGGGCGTCAAAAGCAAAGAGGAGAGAGATGGCATGGTGTATTCACCGCCAGAAGGTACGCGTCCGTTGATCTCCGGTTGCAAAGACCAACTAGGATGGCATAAACAGCATTAGGACGCAGCTCGGGCTCTCGAACCCAAATTCAGCATTCCCGGTATTTTTCATCATCCGCGCTGGGCTGTTTGCGAGGAACGTTACAAACTAGCCTTTGTGCTCTTTTTCACCCTCATAGTCCTCGAGTCATAGTCGCGAGTCTCGTATTCACTTTTCCGTGTACCGATAATTTAAATAAATCATGTGCGTCTGCCCAACATTTAAAAAACTTCACCCAAGAAGTGATGTGCCTTAGATATTAGACGAACTCGGATCAGATGGTATACGAAGAAAGTGCGTGAATTTCTGACTTTTGCCCCACTGTATGTGCCGTAGAACAACACAGTTTTTCTAAAAATTTTGTCCTGACGATAATTTGAAAAGCCTAGCCCGCCACGCCGCCCTTCAAATCAGGCCGGCTTCGCAACGTCCCCGCTCTCAACTTCTTAGGAGTGGCAATGTGCAAAACTGACTTCATCACGGTGGTTTACTGAGTGCGCCTATTATTGTAAAGCACCTGTCCCCTGGTCTGGGCCACCGGAGCCGCTAGTGTCAATGCTCTGGTGTATTTTGATCTCTCTTTGCTTGTGATGTAAGATGTCTCGGAGCTGTCGCATCGATACCCAGCCTTTCTAGTCTGAGATGGATACTGTTGGGACACGGCCACTTGGGCGTTAATTGTGCTTCAGACTTCGCAACCGTCAAGTAGTCGTTAGATTTGAGGTTCAAATTTCTGCCAGCCACTGGGTCGGACATCCTAACAGTAAGTATTATCCATACTCAAGGTGTGTATAGTTACATGCAAAAAACGACCTTTACCCGATCGACAGATCCGTGCGGCGCGTACCTCTTTAGAATTCTGAGTCTCTAATAACTCTCTATAGAACGGCAGACTGGGAGCGGCAGATAGCATCAGCACGTGGTGTCGATTAGCGCCTTCACATTCACAGCTCCGTTTTCCTCCCGATCCAGCACCCAGCTCTATCCTGTGAAATACGGTGCGTGTTTCCATCTGTCTTTGCGAGGCCTAATTCCGAACTCATGAAAATTTGATAGTAGATACTGGCCTTCGATAACAATGTCATCGGATGATGATCAAGCTCTCGTTAACAAGATTTTACACGCATCTACAAGCAACGAAGACATCCTGTCAGATCGAGAAATCAAACGCGGCCGGGAGCTCTTATCCGGGTTAGAGGACGACCTTCATGAACTTAATGTGGGCTTGACAAGGCCGATTGGCGCTGAACGCCTTCCTGACGTCGGAACTCATCCAGACGAATGGAATAGAGGCAAGGATCGGATCGAGAAGTTTCTCATTGCACTTGCACCACATAGGCGCCTCCCCGGAGAGATACTCTCCGAAATTTTTGCCCTTTCCCTTACGGCGAATCCGGACGGTCTCGTCACCATACCAGTTACGCCTCACGACGTACCTTGGGTGTTCGGCCGAGTATGCTCCCGATGGAGGCAATTGTCTCGCAGCGAATACCGCCTCTGGGGCCGTGCTGTTATTGACATGGGCATGGAACGCCGTCGTAAAGATCTGACGGCAGCCCTCGCTATCCTCCCTTCAACAGATTTTATATCAGTCATATACTCCGGCGACCGCATGTCTGTAACTACGGAGATTATCCCTAACCTTTGGCAGATCCAAGAGCTGGATTTACGACTAAATATCACCGCATACGACGAGCTTTGGCGGCTTGTGTTACCCCGTCACTTCGCTACCCTGCAGAGTGCTGCGTTTTGTATCGAGGGACAGTATGAGGTTAGCGAATATTGGCCCTCGCGATGGGACGGCGCCGACCCTTTCAAGCTGGCGAGAAGTCTTCGAAAACTCAAGCTCTCATCACCAGGGCATTCTTCTGCCGCTCTCATATCTCTCAAATTTCCTTGGAATCAATTCAAATCTGTCAATCTCATCTCTCTCCAGGGGATCACCCTCAGACATGCTCAGCAGATCTTGTCAAAATGTTCATCACTCGAGGAATTATCGGTCAAATCACACAAAAATGACGCGCCATTCTTTTCCACTTATCGCCAGGATATCCTGCCCAGTCTTCGGACGCTCGTCATCACACACAACATACCCACCATCATAGGCCAAATGACATGTGCTCTGTGGACCCAACTTTCTAGCCTCGACCTAGAACAAGCAGATTTTCATCTGGATGGCCGCGTGCTCTATAATATCCTCAGGCAATGCAACTTTTTGACGAACCTGGCCGCCTCAGTCCCGCCTAAGGGCGTGGCAGGCATGAACAGTGGCGATCTTCCATTGCCCCAGTTGGTATCCCTGACTCTAACATCAATCCAAGACACTTGGATTTTTACCTCCCTCGTAACGCCGATGCTCACAACGCTCTCCATTTCGCTCAAGTTTCCTTTGGACCTCTCACCTGTTCGCCACATGCTTTTGTCGTCAGAATGCTGTCTATCATCATTTACCTTCATTGGAAGCTTAGGATGGGGAGATACTCGCCCGACAGGCCTCTTCGACCTTCTCGCGGCTGTCCCAACGGTCCGAAATTACTCCTGTTACATGACATTTACCGAAGACGATATTCTTCAGGGCATTGGCGAAGGTACAATTTTACCTCAACTGGAAGCACTATACTGTTGGCCAGAATCGTTGGACGAATTTGTTGATATGGCTGAGATACGCGTGGCATCAGACCATCAGCGGAAACGATTGACGCTTCGTCAGCTGGAAGGCTGCTGGGTCGGTCCCATACACGGGACTCCAGTGATCAAGGAAGCGGTCGAATCTCGCATGGAGGCACTACAGATGAGATATAGGGTACATTGTCGAATACTTTGGGGCCTCGTTAACTATTGATCTACATGTATAGCTGTGCTTTTGTTTGGAGAGCGACGCACTACAGACACACCACCTATCGTGAGGTCTGGGAGGGATTCGGAGGGGTGTTTGACCTATGTACACTCGGGCACGGAGGCGAATACTGCGAGGTTTGATGGATTTTACACTGTCAACACATCAGGGTGGTGGATGCGATGGAAGCGTGCTGCATGCAAGCGTAGAGAAAAAAGTGATAGTATAAAAAGGGCGGCATAAATGTACGTTTTCTATAGTTGACCATCATACATGTGGGAAGTTTTGAATGGTTTGAGATACGCAATAGCACCCGAGATCCCCCGGCTCAAGTCAAATCCACATTCAAGGTTCGACTCGGGACCGACACGCAAATCCAGAGATTTTGTTGTCACCTACCCACCCCGACGACATTTTTCGGGTCCGAATTCAACAGCCTATGCATGACGTTCTCGTGACTCTCGAATAATCATACCTTTCGCTAATGGGCTTGTAAATCTGTAACAAAATCATATTCATAACGACAAAACATTTCACGATACGATTGTTCATTTCGTACATCTCCTACTACCGGAAGACTTCTCCTACAAACCGCACGAAACTCTTCCACAATGCATGGTAAAATAATCAAGAAGCGATGGCGTTGGCCATGAACTGTGCTTCCGTCATCTGCGCGGTAGGGTTGATCGCCAGCGTCATGCCCAAGCGGCAATGGGCTCCTGCGGCTTGCATACAGGAAACCCAGTGAGGTCTGGTATCTTTGATAATGATTGTAGCCGTAGGTGGGTCGCCGGTGGTGACGGCAGGATGGCTGGTGAAATCCCAGACAACTTAAATCAGTTTCAGCTTCGATGCGGAGAGATGGACACATACAATCCAGTATCGAATGCGTTTGGACCTACGCCTCCAGGAGGAGGGGGACAAGGAGAGGTGAAAGTGGTGGTGGTAGCAGAGTCTGATCGCCACAGAGGGTAAGTTAAATATATGCGTAGCGTGCTCTAGGAAGGACATACGGTTTCTGGTCAAGAACTGGAAGGTCACCGTGTCCCCGATCCTGGCGTGAATCTCATTGGGGCTGAAAGCGAAGGTATTATTGAGGCCAACGCTGATGAGGTGGTTGTATCCGAAAACTACAGGAGCGAAGGCGACAGTGGCGGTGATGAGCGAGATGAGGCGCATATTCGATAACCTGGTTGATGAGATGTCAATGGGGCTGCACCTTCGGATTTGTTCATCTTATATACTCGAACGGATAGCAGATGCACGGGAGGAACATATGGAAGATGGTCGAATAGGAAGCATTACATTCTATCGTGAGAGGAGGATGCTTAGGTACATCATGGGGTTGCGGGTGAACATGAGGGACCCGTCCGCGATGTAGACGTCGGCACGCCTGTCTGTGAGCCTAAGTTGATATAGACGGTATGTTAAGAAGAGAGTTGACGGTAAGCTGGTGTCAAAACCCGCTCAACGTTCATTCCAAGTGATACATGGAAGGCGCGCCACATAATATGATAGTCTGCACTGGATACCGAGTTGAGGGGTGCATCAAAGGCTAAGAGTTGAATCCCAGACCAAGAGTTCTTACTGTCAGACTTAGAGCGAAAATAGTCCTTCCAACCCACGCAAAACGCCTCGTGAACTCGTTTGAAATGAAAATGAGGCCAGCTCCGAAAGGGATAATGACCCGCTACCATGGATGCGTCAAATATGTTGCGCATAAGCACGCACAGAGCCAAGACCGGACTTGCCGAACGCGCTCTGCGACACTCGGTCCCGGTTCGGGTCTCGAATCTCCCATCGGCACAGAACCGTGTTCGCCTTGCGTTGGCCTCCAATGGAAAAATTATGCCACAGAACCATTCTTCGGTAACGGCAAAATCGTGCCTTAAACACCTAAGTTTGAGACTCTTGACCGAGTGACGAGCATGTTCCCAGCCTTACCTGCTTCTATGGCAGCCGTGGAGGGCACGGTGGGTATATGGTGCCTGCGTGGTTACGTATCATAGTACCCTATTGATAGCACCCGCAGTTTTGGTCGAAAGAATATGGTATTCCAGAACCTTGGGGGGCGGCATCGGTATCAAAGTAACCGCTAGCTGAGAGCTGCGTGCTAAAATCGCTAAAACGGCTCAGCAAAGCTACGAGGCTTCTTCTCAAGACAAACCACTGATCCGGGCCATGATAATAGACCCATGAGAGGGATTCTTAGTCATGAACGTGGTTCTCAACAATCGTCGCGGTATCACATGGAAGGAACAGCCATGAGGTGTGTGCAACGATGATGGAACGGCGTAAATGCGGCCTGAGTGTTTGAACGTCGCATTTGGCCTCAATCTCGATGTCTGCAGTCCAGTAGACAACAATATCGAGCATATTTGTGAAAGGTATGTCCGAGAATATAAATGGCTCAAGGACTACACATATGGGTCAGTATTATTCACAGGAAAGATATTGGGTGGTTGGCGCTGCTTACCTGGCTAGGTCCTGCGTCCGCTCCGGCTTGAATTAGGTCGGGCCTCCTTGATATGCGTCCTGGTACCTGTGCTGAATGCTGAATCGATCCTGTGTACAACGATGCGTCCTAACAGAAAGCCTCCAACCTAAGAGCTCTAGATTCCGTATAATGACACTCACGCATCAATTTCATCGTCCTCACGGTGTCATTCCACAAAGGACTATCTTTGTCAGGCGCCTTCGACAATCCATCACCTAGAGGTGGCAACAGGCCCCGTAGACAGTAAACAGCGGTTGTAGTCAGTGCGCTGAACATGTAGAAGTCGATATGGAGATAGAAGAGTTTGGATGGCAAGGGAGTCGGGGGTCCAGTATAAACTCGGAGCTCGCCGTTACTGAAACAAATACCCTGAAGCCTGTTGCGAATGCCCCGCCTGAAAAAGTTATTGATATTTTGGGAGATTATGAACGCGTCACTCGAAGTCGGAAAGAAGCACGTGATTTTTCAAAGATGCAGTCAATGTGAGAAGGGAAGAATTATACCCGTCCTCGAACAGATCTGGAAAGAAAAACGCTCGTGCTTGCCATGGGTGGACAGGGGCGGCCAAGGAAAAACCCTCTCCCCTGGTCAATGAACAGAATTGATGGGCGCATTCGTGATGATCGCGGTAGAGCTTGAGGCTCGCCAAGTTATTATGTGTCTCGAAGCGAACGTTTCTGTGTGAGTCGGTTTTTCAATAGAAATGATGCTGTCTTTCCATTCAACTTTGCAGCAAGGTTTATATCATGAGCCGACATTCTCCAGGCCAGGACGACGCATTGACACGAATAGACTAGAGAAAGGAGCTTCAGAATTCGATGGACCGAACCTTATGGATTTGCACTTAAGGCATTTGGTAAACAAGGAGTTGAGCCGGTAGTCACGGACAGGCTCTGCCTTCGTGTTCACGTCAATACAGAACACCGCTGCAGCTGGAGATGATTCTCGCGACCAGTTTTCCAGTTGACCAGTGGGGATGTCTCGTCCAAAGCTACTTATTGCTCTGAGCGCGTAGCATCAGCAAATTGGTGAGATTGAGGTCGCGTGCTACAAGGCCTATATATATCATTGCAGTCATCACAATGCCACATCCCACACATGCATTGGGCATTTTACAGATATTGACTAGAACAAAGACAAAACCACCACATTACGAACGACCTAGTGCCATTGAAACGTAGCTTCTCCTACGCTACTCTTGGTTTTCAACGCTGTTCTAGGCAAGATGAACTATATTGATAAATATCGATCCTACTCATGTTGTAAATTCGTCACAGAACTCGTCTAAAATCCCTGGATTGATTCCTTCCCTAATGCCACAAGACCATCGAAAACGAACCGACTTTCCTCGGCATCCTAACAATCCGAGCCTACCTTTACTAGGAAGATCTCTACATACTTGGAGAGAGCCGGCCAGCTGATACCGCTATGCGGAACGAATCGGTAAAATCAAAGGTTGGGTGGCCGGAACGTCCGTGAGTGGAACGGATATTCTCCCATTCTTGTGATTTCACATCCTCCTTTGCGCCTTGCGCCTTCGCCTTTGACCCCTGCCTCTCATTTCCTTTCAGCTTCTCCACGATCAGCTCATAACTCATCTCTCTCGTCTATTTTTCGAAGACCCTCCATACGTTGTGTTATCGCCACGGACCTTTGTACGGCTGCTCAACGGCTGACATGATCCGCTCTATCGCACAACACACCCCGAATTTGAGGACGTTGTTGCTTGAACCCTTGGGTGTGGCAGATACAATTGTATGTGTTTCGGTTGCTCACTGGAAGTGGGACAACTGATTTAATTTTATTGCCTTATGGCATCTATAGATCACAGTTGAACAGCAACGAAGCCTTATCGAGGCTACCGCCATGTTCAAACGATTAGAGACCCTGATCTTACACACGAGGATACAGATGCCTCACCGTCCGAATGGCGATGGGTCTGGAGGACTATTGAGCGAACCCCCTGACCCCCGAGAACACAATGACATTTGGCATGGACGCCCCCTAAACCCTACACGATGTCGCGAGATCGCAACGCAATTCATGATCGCGTGCCCAAGCCTTCACCGACTTTCGATCCCGGTTGAGTCGGAGAATAGTTCGACATGTTCTCTGACATATGTTCGGTCGAAAACTGGAGAAGACGTTGCAAAATTCGATGGATTTTACACCATGAAAATACCTGGAATGTGGAAGTAGTGGTGGCTAATGAGCAAGGGTCACTGGGTTATGCTTCATAAACGTCGAGCGTTCGTGGATCTTTTTTCAGGAAGGGTTCAGGGTTATTCATGTCTAAGATCGCGCAGAGAGCGAGTCAACCTTCCGTGAGGCGGGCGCACAGACGACGGGACGGGTGCGTCGAGGGAGGGTCGCTGACATCAGTTTATCTAGTTTTCTGACCATACTTAACCGGAAAATATGAACAAGACGCGGTCTTGAATTAGACACGATAAGCAACGTGCACGCGGGGACAATGGCTAGTAGCTACTGCAGCTTGCACAAAGTGGTTATTCGACGGTTGGGTTGGGCCTAGGGGCTGTTGCTGTGACTCGGGCTAGCGAGCGTTGTGCACTTTTCTCCACGAATGGTTATGGTGGATTACCGCGTAAGGAGGTCGATAGTAAACAGAAAACCAGTTTGCAGAGATTGTGGCTCAGCCGAAGACCCCTTTCGGCATTCGGACAATGGTTGTTTACCAGAACCCGTCGGACGAGACACCCGATATCCCCACGTTCCCCACCAATCACTTGACGCGTGGTCTCAAAGTCACTGCCGTTCCTGCATTCCCTCGAGGTCGACGCCCGATACAATTCTAGATCAACTCCCTTGACATATCATTGGGCTGATTGCGTAAATGGACACACGAGTCTCTTGAACTCTGAGATTATTTTCGTTCGACGTTCCATCTGAGCATTCCTCACTATAGAAGTGCGTCCGACTCAAGCATTGATGTCTGATGTGGGTTCTTCTCCTAGTTGACCCCAAATCTTGTGGTCATTATAGTGGGGTAGGTGTGCACCTCGCAACGTGCGGTGTCTATACGTCCTGGGCCCGTTTTGAGGTTGAGGGGTGGATAGAGGGTGCAGTTTCTCACTGGCGGGGGCTTCATACGGTTTGCTAATAGTTCAATTGCACAGCTGCTAATGGCCAACTGCTTTTCAGCCTAGCACTGTACTTGGGGATGCCCACATCCAAGTGGTTATATGAATGGGTGGATAACCTATCATCACATTGCGTTTTCCCCGTATGTACCAACCATTCTTCAAGTCAGGGGATACCAGGCCCTTTCATGTCAATTCAGCGACAGGGGGATTCATACGAAGTCTCGTCAGTTACGTGACGAAGGTTACGCGTCATGTATGGAAGTACACGTCATAGCAAGAGCAGGCTTCACCAATGCTCGGGAACTGCGCTTTGATGCTGTGAGATGAACCCGGAAAACTTGACTCATCATCAGGCAGTGTGGAATTTCAACGCGCAGCTGAGTCTCGAAGGGTACCTCACATAGCTTGCACAGCATATCTGCCTTCACGTTTGCTGCGTCGGCAGGCTTCGTCATCAAGACAAAGGGCATCAGGCACAAAGCCACTAATATGCTGAGGTCATAGTGATGACGAGCAATCATCGGTGGTACGAGATTATCGGTGAGATTGATCATTGTCACCTCGTCTCCAGTATATCCACCACGTAGGGTATGAGGAACACGACACGATGAGCAAACTCGTATAAATAGTGAGTCTCCGAATAAATTTCTATATCGTCGCCTTCCCCTTAATCTTTGCCATTACCAGGATACCAGCCCCTCTTCAACTCATCCAATGACAATCCTGATCACTGGTGGAACCGGCAACACTGGCCTGCGCCTCGCTCAACGCCTCCATGACGCCAACCACTCCGTCCTCATCACAACACGCTCGAAACCTGTTCCTGAGTCCTTCAAAGGTGTCCAATTTGACTGGGTCGATGCCTCCACCCACGAGAACCCCTTCAAAGCCGACCCCAACATCGACCGCATCTATGTCGTTGTTCCAGGTGTCCACGATATGCTGGGCGCCGTGAAGCCATTCATCGAGCTTGCCCTTGCAAAAGGTGTGAAAAGGATTGTCCTGATCACCTCAACGCAGACAGGCACGCCGACGGGCATACTAGCCATGGGAGAGGTCCAGAAGTACATTACTGAATTGGGGGTGGATTATTGTGTTTTGAGACCTACATGGTTTATGGGTATGTCCTCGTGTTCGTTTCGCCATTGACTTGACAGCTCAATGGCATCGATATCATGACAGATAACTTTGCGAATTGGCCATCCTTCGTGAACGGCATACGCGACCAGAACGTCATCAAGTCTGTGGCAGGAGACGGTCGCGCCGCTTTCGTAGCGATCGACGATATCGTTGATGCCGCTTTTGATGCCCTCGTCGACGAGAAGAGTCACAACACCCACCACATACTTGTTGGGCCGGAACTAATGAGCTACACCGAGGTATGTCAGTCCTTCTCGTTCAATGACTGACATGCTTACGCTGGACGTCTGAAGGCTGCGGCGGTTTTCAGCGAGGTCCTCGGGCGGGAGATCACCCACAAGAAACTCACGGATCAGGAGTATACCGATATGCAGACGGCGAGCGGAATGTACAAGCCCATTGTTGATATCTTGTTGTATCTGGAGAAGCTCATTGCTTCGGGGAGCGAGGAGACGTTCTTCCACGCGGAGGCGAAGGTGGTTGGGAAGCGACGGCTCCTTGACTATGTCAAGGCGAACAAGGATTTATGGATATCTACGTAAGGTACCTCCTATGCCATTGAGACAGTTCCATGGAACCAAATGACATCCAACACTAATATACTGATGTGTTAAGTAACCCCTGGCTTGTACCTAAGTCCTCGCGATCAAATCTTTGCGGGCGTTTCACTCGAACCTGTTAAAAGAGGCGAACCATAAACTCCGTCCCGCACTCGACATTCACCCTCTTCAGGGGGCAGCTTAAATCATACCTCAACCGAGAGGAGACCGCTTCTGTCCCGCGGATAAATCCGACCGCCCGATCTAGTTTTGTTGTCCCCGCCGTTCCTGCCGGATCCCTAAACCCTCCACGAACTGTATGATCGTGGTGGCTTGCAGCCTGCAAAGTACATATCTGAGCTTTGGGAAAGCGTCGACACTCATGACGGTTCGGGTGCACGGTAAGTCGAGAACGAAAGAGTCGAATTTCAGCTCCTTGACAGAGGGAACGAGGGTAAAGACTCGGTGCACGGCTTGGAGATCGTTGGTATCATCTGATTCGCAGTAAGGGAAGGCCGACAAAGAGCACCTAGATCGAAGGATCATATTGGGGTTGTGGATTAGTGGAGGTGAGCTACCCAAGTCGCTTTGTAGCCGCAGCGAGGCGAGCGCTGGCACGGTGAGGGTGTCAAGAACGAGCCAAAGGCTTGTTAATCTTGGGAATGTAACCGCTCTTGTTCGGTCATCTTAATAACGGCAACGAGCCATGTCAAAGCATAAATGAAGGGTCTTCGATCTGCACACAAGCACGAAGGATATCATAGATACCCACCTCGAGATATGGACTGGAGAGGCGTTTAACCTGGAGGAATCTGAGCTGCTTCCACGGTAGTGAAAGGCTTATCAATGAATCCACAAGTTCAATACCCCATACAGCACAACGCGCTGAAGGTCGGGTAAGCTGATATCCTCGCATGCATCAACAAAAAGGTTGTTGTCTGTGTAACGGCGTGCTGCACGAACACTTTGCAAGGAATGGCATCCTTGAGCTAATCATCGCACATCCAAGGGAGAGACTGGTCTGAGTGCCATAATATCAAGCGACGCGAGATTTTTCCATGGAAGGGGAAGGTTCGCCATAATGTCCACGACTGCGTCAGGGACAGCGAGCCGAGCTCCAGCTTGCGAAGGTTTGTCGTATTCCCCAAGACGACTGCATTGGTAGACTGACGCCGGAGTTCATTGACATCATTCACTTTCAAAAAACGTGAGCTCGTGGATTCCACGGAAACAAGGGAGTAGAATGGAATGTTAAAAAGGTGTTGTAACGAGGATTGCGAGATAGCGAGATTGAGCTCTTTAGCGCGTGGAAGATGAGAAATGAGGAGGACGTCAAGGACTGCGACGAACGACGACTGTAAGTCCTCCTGCTGCTTTAGCGTGAAAGATAACAATCCAATGGGAGGAAGAACGTGCTTGAGCATAGGCGTGAATTTAGAGTACCATCTTGCGGTGACGGCATTAGCATAAATCGCGATTGAGTTCCAAAGGTGTCCCTCGTTCAATGCCACCCTCCTCCACTTGGATCAGATGTTCCGAAGCACCCATGGTACCTGCGAGTGACAAGGGGGAGATGTGATTGGAGACCCAGCAGCAGCCAACGTGAAAATGTGAGAAAGGACTTCAGTCGGCAGTCACTCATGAGGGGCGAGAGCGAGTTGGAACTCCAGGATAGCCTTTCTGAGCGTCCTACGCCTTTTAGTAAGTCTAGAGTTTCCCTAATTCAGACAAGAAAAGTCTGTCTCCATATCGGAGAGTATGGTCCGGGCGCGATGTCCCTCATGGTCTGGAAGGACTTCGTCATTTGTCGCGCATTCGACTTTACAAATAAGTGGTAGATTTTTGATAGCATGCTCCATTTTCTGTAAGAGTTGAATTCGATATCAGCATTGGGCACGACTTGCACGAGTATGTCACCCGCTCGGACATACACAACATGGCGAGGATGAATTAGGATGTTCGGTTTGTGGGCAAGACGACAAGGAGCTGATGTCTTCTGTGGGGGTGAACGGGGCACTCCAGAGCCATCAAGCCGACGTTTAACTGGATATAACACAATAACCGTGAGGTTTACATGCGGAAAAAGAAACTGTTGTTCGTCCTGAATAATACCAGTTCGATCGCTGGTACGGCTCTTCGGGCTTTGCGCTCTGTGTGACCTGTGACCTTGACAACATGGACGGTCTGGATTTCTGTCAGTCAGCCGCTTCTGCAGGTATGTACACACTTAGCTTCGCTGAAAGAGTAGGACGTGGGCATGTCGTTGATGGCTCACCGCTGATCGGATCGCGATCAATCAACACGTGGCCTACGCCGTGACATTTTCTCTGCAACAAACCATGGCCAGGTATGCTGGACTTTTCGAACATTTGCATATAATTCGCAGCTTAACGACGTTCGAAACAGGTAACTGTTCTTTGAAATGGCACTCAGAGCCGATATAGCCCTCATTGCCAAGGTGGAGGCCCAAGCAGGGATGGTGAATCATATTGTCCTATCAGATCAAGAAATTCGACGCTGCAAGGATATCTTATCGAACGAAGAGCGTGTTTCTTCCCTGCTTGACTTGGAGATCGAGGCTCTGATCCGGAAACGGGATATGCAAAGGGAGCGGCTGAAGAAATTTCATGTCGCTCTGGCTCCGCATAAACTGGTCCCACTCGAGATCCTTACGAATATCTTCCTCTTTTGCATTGCAATCAAACCCCCAGACCGCGGCATATTTACCGTACCTCCGATACTTACCGAAACACCATGGGTCCTTGGGCGTATATGCTCTTGGTGGAGACATGTTTCTCGTAGTGAGGCGCGCCTGTGGGGAAAAGTCACCATCAATATGACTCGTCAAGTGGATGGCCGTAATTTGTCACGCGCGTGCGATATCCTCCCTCCAGTAGCCGTTTTGTCAGTCAAGTCGCGGTGCAGTCTTGCGATCATCAAGACCGACATTATCCCTCATCTTTGGCGCGTTCAAGATGTCAACCTGCATGTGAATGCCACCGACTTTGCCAAATTGTGGATGATCGTCTCAGCCGCACCACAATCGTTTGCGGCTCTGAGTTCTGCAGCATTCTGCGTTGATGGAATCGCTGATACGGTCGACTCAAGCTGGAAAGATGCTAAACCATTTCGACTGGCGGAGAATCTTCGAAAGTTGGAAGTGGCAACACCCTCAGTGTTCCGCGATTCCTTCTTGTCGCTCGACGTCCCATGGAGCCAGCTCGTATCCCTCGATATCACTGAAATGAAAAATCTCAGCCTGGAGATCATGGTCGGAGTCATTCACCAATGCTACTCCCTGGAAGAACTTGCCATCACGTCCCTATATGGCTGGCAGGAGACACTCCCTCCCCAGGAGCCTCTGCATATGCCTTTTCTCCGTTACATCTGCATCAAAGGCGTGGTCGCTCCCCGTTTAATTAGAGAGAGGAGCTTGTGGAACAACATCTCCACCCTCGATCTTTGGTGCGCCAAATTCAAGGATGGTCGTGTATTGCACGATATCCTGAAGCAGTGCAGCCGTTTAGCCAAGCTGTTCTCCCCGGTGCCCCAGATGCCCATCGGGTTCACGGTTGACAGGACTCTCTCATGTCCTCATTTGACATACCTTGAACTGGATAATACCCATGGCACGTGGCTATTCTCCTCGCTCGTCGCACCCGCCCTCACGGAGCTCGACTTCACCTTCACGTGTAACTTCGACCTTTATCCACTTCGCGATATGCTTGTCATATACAAATGCCCGTTGCGCTCACTCAGCATCGGCTACGAGGGGGAGGATCCGACATCGAGCATTTGCCCTGTCGGCCTCCACGCTGTCCTCGCTGCTGCCCCAAGCATCACAGAACTCAACTGCTTTCCGAATATCTATGTTGAAGAGGACATCCTACAAGACATCGGCACAGGTTTGCTTATGCCGCAATTGGCCAATTTCACCTGTTGGCCGGATTCCCTGAAGGCATTTGTTAAGATGATCGAGACGCGGGTTGAACGAGAATCCGAACAACAGCATATCACGTTTTGTGATATTTTCGGTTATATTTTACCTGATAGTCACGACGCAGAGGTTCTAGCAGCTGTAGAAGCACGTCTGGGGGTGGTTAGGAGGACGTATGGAGTCCGCTGCGGGTTCTGGGAAAATTAAAGGTGTTCAGGTATCTCGACGTGTGGATTTCCGTTTTCAAGCCTGTTTGGGATTTTGGGGGAGGCCGAGGGTGTACCTGCTGTTTAGCCATGTGGGACGTTTCAGACTGGACAGAAAGCATATTATAGTATTGGTAGTGTATTGTGATAGAAATGTTAACGCTTCCCCTGCCATGATGACTGGATGAACATTTACGTTATGAAAGGGGAGGGTGACTGAGATAGCTATTTTTCTTGACCTCAACATGCACAAGAGATCGAAACGAAGACGAATTCACCAATCGAACGTGTTGCAAAGGTCCATTTTTATCACATTTCGTCATTACAGCCACCGAGCATGTCCGCTTCCGCCAACTGCCACGGTGAGTTGCTATGAACGCCGCGCTCAGCATTATGTCTTCACCTGATGATGATGACAATATTTATGTGATGAAAAGCACGAAGGCATACGCGACTGACAAGCCACGTCAATGAAGAAAGCAAAATGAAGCAACGAGAACGCACCATTTGCTGTGAAAAGACGACCTCCCGAGAAGCGTACCCATCTCCTGAGACATGACCTCCCGCCCCTCCCACGTCCCATGGAGACTTGGTCTGGGCATGCCTACCCCTCCATTCAAATTCACCATCGTCACCAACAACTGCATCCCCTACACCTCCCCGAACGGTGGTCAGGCTGCGGGTCTCCTCGAAAGTCATGCGATGGAGGGATGTGCGTCTTCGCCTGCGTCGGTGTTGATTGAATGGGCTGTACAACTTCTGAGCGGGTTGAGAACGCGTATACGTGTGAGAGGAGAGAGAACCACGTACCGGAAATGCCAATGTGCGTGCGATGTTCGCTCTGCAACTCTATGGACTCTGGTTCCAGTCTGTTCTAATCTACGGAATGTACAGCGGCGAAACGCTGCGCTACGCTTCCCATTATTGCCTATTCTACGTCGCTGGGCGAGAGGTTCGTTGCGTAGGTTTTCAAAGGCGTTACTGGGAAGTAGACGACGCATTAGCATTGAGCAGAGTGTTGAGAAAGACGAAGGTAACCGGAGGAGAGGAGCACAGTGTGGAAACGAAAGGTGGAGAAGGGGGATTATTACGAAAGGCGACGGAAAATAGTGGTACGAAGGACTTGGAGATATACATGGGGAGACTACTCACCAAAGTTCCGAGCATCGGCCTTCTCGAACTTGTGACGCCCACTGCATAGCGAGCCCGACGTTCTATATCCGCCTCAAATGTATAGCGACAGAGACCACCAATTTACACACAAAGGCCGTCCCAGCCTTCGGTTCTCTACGATGCTAAGAAAATTGTACACCACGATAGGCCAGGGTGGTGAAGTCAGAGTTTAGAACCCTTCTGTAGATGGAAAACGTTAATCAACGAAGCGTAGACCAGAAACGTCAATGAACGTGTATGGTGCCATAGACTACGTTGCCACGTTAGAGATGCGCCAGGAGTGGCTGAGATGCTCAACAGAGAAAACCCACTGGCGAGCGACAAAGACGACAGCGAAGTGGCATTTGTTTGCCAAACGTCCCAAATCCAAATCGCTCATTTGCGCGTCTAACTTGTAAATTATGTCATTGAAGGTCTGCTTTGAGTCGACACCAAGCGATGTTTGAGATGATTCGACATTCATGTTGACTGATAGTCCATTTTGCACTCATCCTGAGCACATTATCTATAGGTCGTGTATATGCTCCAATCATCTGTCCACATTCTTCGCTGACGACGGAACTCTTCCATTTCCATTCAAACAGAAAATGAAGTATTCCGTCAGAGTTCCTGGTTATCCAAAACGTTGATCTCCCAGCCAACGAAGACTTGCTTTTAGATCAGGAGAAAGAACGCGCCAGGGTCATGCTGTCCAACATGCAGACAAATCCCTAGTCTTACAACTCTCATGCGGCCCGACAAGCTCGGAGGGGGAATAAGGCACATACCGTAAATTGTACCTGCGTGTCTCATCTATCCCTTTCAAGTCTCAACTCTCAGCCTACTTCGCCACTTTGAGATCTTCAGTTCTGAGATACGTCACTGATGCAGGTCACTTCCTCGATGAGGAATGAAGATTGTGTTAGTATCTAAGACGATACCTCTACATCGGGCTGAAAGCGAAGTCTAGCCATAAGTACCGTTTTGTTCTGCCTTCCCCACATGGAGACCTTGCTATGGCGAAGTGGCTGTGGGGCGTTATCCTCTACAGGAGGCAGCGTGAAAAAGCCCCAAGGCCTGCCCATATCTGGTGACGAGAAGACGTCAAAATGTGCCTGAAGCTCATTTGTTAGATATCCTGTTATAAAACGACTAAACTGTTTGAACCTCATCATCCAAGTGACCATGGTTGACGAATAGCGCGTAGTGTGGAGTGGTGAGGGTTTCGACAACTGTGCATAATCAGTCCTAAGTTCTTGGCGAGTTGACGGCGTGAATTCGAGATACCTAGCATCAGGTTTTCCTTCTGCAAGCCGTGCTCCTCACCGAATATTTGGAGAATCTGCCCCCAGTGAGCGCGGAACCATTGCTTGCAGGCTCTCAAGTCCTCGATGTAGTCATGGACCGTTTTCTCTGCACATAGAAACGCCACGCGTTCTCCTGCGAGAGGAAAGGTGTGTCTTCGTTTGACTGGATCACTGTTGTCATATCAGTCAACTAAGGCGAAGCGCAGCGCAAGACACCTGTCAACATACAGGGATCGTCCTTGCGTGGGAGAGATGAACTTCGAAAATGCTTTGAAACCTTTCCGAACAATGTTTGTTTCGCGCTCCTGTCGACGCGCAATCGAGACACGACCGAAGTTGGAGATACCCCGCATATCTTTGAAACGACGGCCCGAAGATTTTCCGGGATTAATAGAGTTGAATAACTTTACGAACTGCCCATCATGTGTAAGGAAACCGACGTCTCCTAGTTCAACGTCGCTCGGCGTCCAAAGTGGTACATTCACTAGATCAAGTATTCGAGCATCACGTACATGTATAGCGTAACACTGGTGATTGTCGACTCACGAGAACGAGGAAATTCGTGAGACAGGCACACGCGGTACGTAAACTCTAGGTGATCGTCCACATCCTCTTGATGATGCTTAATGGTCTCCACGTCGTCGATACTTGGAGGTAGGTGTGTGTCCGAGTCGTCTTCGAAAAGAAGCAAAGATTCTTGCAAAGGAGTTGTTTCTTCGGGTTCGTCGTCAGAAGGGACCTCGGGACCTGATTCTGTCCTCTGCAGTACTGTGACCAGCGGCGTAGAATACTCAGCACGAGGTGAAAGGGGGCTTTCGGAGAGATCTTCGTCATCTACGATGATTGTGAGAAAGCTGTATCATCAGAATTGAAATCGCTCACCAGGGCTGGAGACGTTACGTTGCTCAGGAGATTCAAGCAAGTTCATTGTTGATTTTGGTTGTGAGATGACAATCTGTGGGGATAAAAGAGACGGTGTGGTCGAGACTGGGGTTTCGGCCCTTGCCACTTTCAGCAATGGAACCAATTTCTGGAAAGACGGTCTTTCTGACGGTGACTGATGCCAAGCGGCATGAAGAAGGTCTTCAAGGCCCAATGCACGGGCATGTTTCTCAGGGTATGGTGGACGACCCTCTTCATCTAAGAAAACATAAGCCGTGTTTCTGCGCATTATGTTTCATACTCACCGAGAACGTGTTGCCTCACCGCTTCATCGTTCATCGTTGGCCACGGAATACTACCCATCGTCAAGATTTCGACGCAACACATCGCAAAGGCGTAAACGTCTATTTTCTTGGACAGTAAAGCATGGCCGGCCATCAGCTCGGGTGCTTGCCATCTCAGGGCATCTACACCACAACGTTCAGCGGGAAATTTCGTTCGGCAGGAAATGACAGGATACTAACGGTTTGGAAGTGTATTTCCTTGCTTGACGTCGACTTTCCATTTACTTTGACCAAAATCGGAGACGACACACCTCAGGTCCCCAGCGACAAGGACATTTGCAGCCTTTAAAAACATTCAAATGGTGTTCGCGGTCTACAGCACAACGAATGGGTAAAGCTAGTCACCTTAAGATCTCCATGATACACACCGCGCTGGTGCAAATACCTCATTCCATCGGCGATATTGTGGATCATCTGGAGGAAGTCTACCTTCGTTCTGATTGTGAGAGGTGCAGCAACGCCCGATTCTCGATATCGTTGCACCTCCCAATCTGCCCGCTTCGGATAATCCGTCAGGCTCCCGTGTTTCATGAGAGGGCTGACCAAGAACCACGGCATGGGGCCCTCCGCGCTACTCGCTCCATATATCTCCAATAAATTCGGATGCTCGAGTGTCTTCCACACGTCGATCTCGTTCACAAACGATTGCTTCGAGGTATGGACTTCGAGAACCTTGATTGCCACAGATCTCCCACCCCATGAGCCCTTGTAAACGGTGGAAAAAAAGCCACGACCAATCAGCTCGGCAAGCTCAATTTCGAATCTGAAAATTCAACAGTCATTCTAACATGACAGAGACTCGGGTTTGATCGCACTTCGTAATCGTCCAACTAGGGAGTGTGGGCAATGGTCCCTTGTACGCGCTTTGGATGGCTCGAAGCTCCCTTTCAATAAACTCCCGGTCAAGTAAACCAAGCTCTTTCGCTTCGAGTCGATCGACAGGCCAAGTAGACGACCTGCGTGGAGAAGGCAGGGAGGTAGACAGCCGCCTGAATGCATGACGGGACCGAAACTGTTCCAAAATACGCAGAAGTGTTTGTGATGCCGGTGCTGAGACATTGGGCGTTCGTTGGACTTCTCGCTGGTAGAAGCTGGATAGGGTTCGAGGCCGGCAATGCTTGTAGGAAGCTATGCCCTGCCTCGAGAGATGAAGGTGAGGCCGGCATCCACTCTAGGAGTGGAGCCCTGCCTAAGGAGGTAGAGGAGGAAGGCCGGCAGCTCGTATGAACGAGCGCCCTGCCATGAAGCAGTAACCGAAGCACTAGGACGGCAGCTATCGCATGAGCGAGCGCCAGTCTTCGTGAGAAAAGCCTTGTAACCCTAGGCTTAGGGGTGTTGTGACCCAACACTGGGCTCTTGTAGCCCTAGAGGAGGGGCGTTGTGACCCTACGCAGGGGCAGCGGTGTATGCGATGTACCGTGGTGTGGCACGGCTCCCAGAACCTTCAAACGGGGGGTGTAGGTTCAAGAGTAAAGTGTGCATTTTGTATTCTAAGTCCGAAGATGGAATACAAACAATGATGACTAATTGTATGCTACTGTTGTCCATGGCCTTTGGGCATGTCAGGTGACCATACCCAATATCACACCGTCACAGTGCCCCCCCATGTCCAGAGGGCATGTAGCATAAAGCAAAGTAGGCATACAATGGCCCCCCAGATACCTACAAACCTGGTGAACAATGGGCCCCCCAATCAAAAGGAAGGAAAAAAAATTTTCCCAAGTTTCCGTTCCGCAGTTGCTGAACCCTTGAAGTGCGCTATCGCGAGGTGGTGGCGAAGACGTGTACAGCCATTGGCTTCTAGTTGGAGGAGGCCTCTCCTGTCCTAGCCTTGCCACCAGTACCTGCCATTGCAATAAGGATAGCAAGAGGGCGATCACGGGTCCTCCGTACCCTCTACCTTCCCTGGATATCCTTCAGTGGTTCCAGTAGGGCCACTGTGCCATGTCAGGTTGAGGGGAAGGTATACGGTCCTCTATACCTATACCTCCCCCCCACAGCCCCCCACTTCTCTCGCGTGCAACTGAAGTGGTTCAGATGTGCGGGAGATAAGTACCCAAATATGACTGAAAATGCCTCCCTAAGATTGCGAACGTGAACGCACAGGAAAAAAATTTTGGTGCGTTTTTGCTGTGGTGTATGAGGTGATATCGTGATCATGTCGTGAATGGGATCTTTTATTTTCCGCCTTGGATCGATGCTCCCATCCATGCCAGTGGCTATCGGCATCTCTAATGGCCTTACCTCATGAGAGGTTGGCATCACATGAGAGCCCTATAGCAAGCTAGAAAGGGACGGCATCTCGAGAGAGAGCCAGTCCTCGAGGGTTGCCATGTAACCTCATGGAAGGTCTGGGCCATTGGCCACTCAGGAAGCCCTACCTTGTGGAAGGTCGGCATAGCAAGAGGGCCAGATGATGCAGTAGGCTGAGTACCATGGGGTCGTATATGTGACAGACTTGGTTGGGGCGACGGTTGCCCCAAAAATGAAAAATCCCAAAAACAGGGCTGATGACATGGCCTTTGCAGCTGCGTGGATTCAAAATGGCGGCATATTCATACATCGCAGAGCATAACATGGTTGAGTGCCATGTGTACTCGACAGAGGATTTCGGGGTGGCTGGTACTCCGAAACATGGAACTCCAAAAACTCGAAGTGAATGGTGGCAAATGTTAAGTAGCATGATCGAAGCTTCAAGCTGCTAGCCACTCAAGAAGCCCTACCTCACAGGAGGTCGGCTTAACAAGAGGGCCATGTGTGCTCGACAGAGGGTTTCGGGGTGGCTAGTACTCCGAAAACTAGGGCTCTGAAACTTCGGAGTGACAAATGAGCCTTCGCAGCTTTGTAGATGAGAGACGGCAGTGTAACGGGACGTCGCAGGAGTGTATGATGGTTCGAGTACCATGTGTACTTGAGCGACAAAGTCGGAGGGGCTTGTACTCCAAAAACAGGGACCTCAGAGCTTCGAAGTGACAAAACAGCCTTCGCAGCTGCATAGATGTAAGACAGCAGCATAACGGAGCATCGCGGGGGTGTAGGGAGGTCGATTACAGGCACCGTAGGTGTCTGATGGTTCAAGTACCATGTGTACTCAAATGGCGATGTCGGAGGGGCTGGTACTCCGAAAATGGGGACCTCAGAGCTTCAGAGTGACGAAACAGCCTTCGCAGCTGCATAGATATAAGACAGCAGCATAACGGGATATCGTTGAAGGCTCTGAGTGGGATTCCAGATGAAACTGCATGAAAAGCTACTGATCTTGTGAATTGCGTGAGTGCCATCCATATACACAAGCCCCCCAGTGTCCGAATATGCCGTAGAAGGTGTGTTTGGGCACTCCAACACTGTGCTGGATGGCATAGAGACCATGAACCATGAATTAAAATACCGAACACCAGTATGTCGTTTGGGGGCGTCGTCTCGGCCTCAGGACATCTGGGGCACACTGGACCTCATGAGAGGTCGGCATTACATGAGAGCCCTATAGTGAAGGGTTGAGGGCTGGTAGCTATCGGCATCTCTAATGGCCTTACCTCATGAGAGGTCGGCATCATATGAGAGCCCTATAGCAAAGGGTTGAGGGCTGGTGCTCTGAAAAGGGGGACTCCAGACTTCAGAGTGGCGGAAGAGTCCTCCCAGCTTCATAGGTGTGAAGCGGCAGCATACAGGACGTCGCAGGGGGTGTAAAGGGGTCGATTATGGGCGATGTAGGAGTCTGTATCAAGAATACCTGAGGGCGGAGTGCCTGTTGTCCCCAGTGACCGAAATAGGCCACGAAAAATGTTCGAGCCGTAAATGTTGACGACGGCAGTGAGGGGAAGGTCTGGGGACCATCTAAGGATAACCGAATGGTGAATGAGGTCGGATCCACCAGGAAGAGAGGGCGGTAGCATGGTCTCATGAGTGGGTAGAGAGGTCAGAGGGGAATGGGGCGATGTTCGCGATTTTCGACCTAGAGAGCCGACGACGACGCGCAGCACCATAAACCTGGGTATCGTCGGAAAGCCCTGATTGAGGCGCATCGAACGATCCAAGATTTAGGGAAAACGGTCCAACGGTTGCTGAGATATGGCCCAATCAAGAAATGACCGAAAATGCGAAGTCCGAGGAGGAGGAAGTGGGAGTGGGGGTCCATCCAGGAGGGAGCAGAGCCCCAAGAACAATGTCCTAGAGATGCAGAAAGGATCCAGAGTACACAGGGGCAGGGAGCCTGGTGTCCCCAGTGACCTGAATAGGGCCACCAAAAACTTCGAGCTGTAAATCTTGATGACAGCTGTGAGGGGGTGGCTCTGGGACCATTTAGGAATGAACAAAGGGTGAATGGGGTCGGATCCACCAGGAAGAGAGGGTGGTAGCATGGTCCCATGAGATGGTAGAGAAGTTGGGGAGAATCAGGGCAATGTTCGCAATTTCGACCTAGAGAGCCGACGACGACGTGCAGCGCCGTAAACCTGGGTATCGTCGGAAAGCTGACATCGAGGCGTATCGATTAAGCTAAGAATTAGGGAAAACGGTCCAGCGGTTCCCGAGATATGGCCCAATCAAGAATTGACCGAAAATGCGAAGTTGGAGGAGGAGGAAGTGGGTATGGTGGGCCATCCTGGTACCAGTAGAACCCCAATAGCGATGTCTTGAAGGTGCAGAAGAGACCTAAGGATCGGAGGTCCTCGTTCCAGAGATATGGCCCAGGGAATCTGACATATGACAATTCCTCCCCTCAATACAGCACTTATCTCCCACCCAGACCTCTCCTAATCCTTCCAGTGGTGATAGGGCCCAGAAAGCAAATTAGAACAGGCCCCAGATAGACTAGAAATATCCCAGAGGTGGTAGAGAAATACCCTGATAGGTGTGGGTAGAGTGTGATACAGCTGGACCCAGGGCATGACCGAAATTCTAAGCCATTAGCCACTCAAGAAGCCCTACCTCATGGGAGGTCGGCATACCAAGAGGGCCTAATAGCAAGGGAGAAGGGGACGGCATCTCCAGAGAGAGAGCCAGTCCTCGAGGAAGTTCGATGTTGAAGAGGTTGAAACCCTAGGATGGGGTTTTCGGTCATTGTGATGGCGTCGCCAGTGGTTCGAGGGCTCTCAATGAGGTAGTATAGTTGAAAGCCATGCTCGAGCAGTTCGGGGGTGCAGACTGAATGTCAAAGGGTTTTCGGAAGTAGCCTAGCTGACTGAGATAGACTCAATTGAGGGCGGCAGTGCAAACAGCTTCGAGAATGAAGGTCGAGGACTGCCTCTGGCTGCGAGAAAGGGATCCAGGACTTCGACAAGCTTGGATGAAGTCCGCGGTGCCCCCACCATTGTGATGCCGGTGCTGAGACATTGGGCGTTCGTTGGACTTCTCGCTGGTAGAAGCTGGATAGGGTTCGAGGCCGGCAATGCTTGTAGGAAGCTATGCCCTGCCTCGAGAGATGAAGGTGAGGCCGGCATCCACTCTAGGAGTGGAGCCCTGCCTAAGGAGGTAGAGGAGGAAGGCCGGCAGCTCGTATGAACGAGCGCCCTGCCATGAAGCAGTAACCGAAGCACTAGGACGGCAGCTATCGCATGAGCGAGCGCCAGTCTTCGTGAGAAAAGCCTTGTAACCCTAGGCTTAGGGGTGTTGTGACCCAACACTGGGCTCTTGTAGCCCTAGAGGAGGGGCGTTGTGACCCTACGCAGGGGCAGCGGTGTATGCGATGTACCGTGGTGTGGCACGGCTCCCAGAACCTTCAAACGGGGGGTGTAGGTTCAAGAGTAAAGTGTGCATTTTGTATTCTAAGTCCGAAGATGGAATACAAACAATGATGACTAATTGTATGCTACTGTTGTCCATGGCCTTTGGGCATGTCAGGTGACCATACCCAATATCACACCGTCACAGTGTTCGAGCGGCGTCGGGTATGTCGGATTTTTCGATTCCTAGGATTTCCATCGCCTCTGCATCCCTGCTGGTAATCTGCGCAATGCGTTCCAGATCCTCCGAATCCCGCAATCTGTCGCGCTCGTTTTGCCGCTGCTGGATTTGTCGTATTCTCTCGTGGATCTCAGCCTTTGAGGGTGGCAGCGTTTTCGTGTCGGTATCGATGTCGTCTGATTCTGATTGCGGTAGGGGAGGTTGTCGACCGCTTGGGCTCTCTGAGACCTCCAAAACGAACTTGAGGATTTTTAGCGGAATCGATCTCTGAGAATGTGTGAAATATGAGCCACACAACAAAAGGTTGATCACGACGTACATCGAAATGACCCAACGCGTCCTGGAGTATTGTATTGCAGTCTGCGATCTCTCTAAGGATATCGTCCCGCTTTAGATAGCGTTTCCAGAAGGGCTGATGTATCTGGTTATGAAGCATCGTTTTGATCTGTTTGAAAGCACTACGATGTAATTTCGCCGGTGAGTAAGAACAGGCTATTCATCAAGGTGTTCAGATACCGTTCCAGAGTTTCCAAAGGCTCGGTCAAGACCTGAGCTACGACCTTCCCTGCGCGAGAAACTTCTTCATGAATGGCGATCATGATATCGGCACATCTTTCCGTCAGCCGAAGACAAGCCAGCCTGTTTGTCTAATGTTCGCGAGTTAGATTACAAGAAGCAGCGGGGGAGGGGCGGACGACGCACATCGACTTGTTGAAGAGCATCCCAGATGCCCAGCAGGAGCCTTGCGGCGCCATCAAGGCCGGCAATTGGAGCGAATTTAAGCAGCTCTGCTCCATTCGCTAGGACTTCATGGGTTATGTCTCCCGCAATATCTATCATAGGACTCACGGCGCGAGCGACGCGCTGAAAAAGATGAGATCGTCGTGCACCAAAATCTGACGGCGAGCATACCAAGCGTGTACGGTGCCATCCCTCCGTCTGCTCCTTAGGAACTGGTAGTTGCTTTTTGGGAGTGCTTGTCCACGGCCTGGGACTTGATTTGACACGGTGGAACAACGAACTTGAAAGATCGCCAATAGGTGTTTTCGGACGAGCGAGAGGGTTGAGTGGAGGTCCGAGGATATGTTCCATGGACGAGGACCGTGACAAAGACTTCTTGGACAGTACACCGGGGTACCGGTTAGGGAATGAGTGACTCAGGCCTGGGCTCGAATGAACAGAGGGAGGAGGACTTGAGGTGTCGCTTTTGGAATTCCCGCGTGGCATAGCCGCCGTCATTCGCTGTCCAATGGTTGAAATGAGGGAGGATGGATACGATGATGAACGAAAGTGCCCCTGATCATGTAGTGTCGTGTCCATCGACACAATTGAATAGGTAAACCTGAACGTCGTAAGTTATCAGATCGGCGAGCGTGAATAAGCACACGCAAGTGAGTGGAGGTGTATCAGAGTCTTGAGTGAAAACTGACTTTAGCGCTGAGTTGAATGCAGTTACGTCAAACTGTGTGGGAAGAAGAAGCGAACACTTAGACAACGTCGTGATTGATCACCAGGTTTCTCTATAGCAAATATGATTACATCCGATGATCTATGATAATGTCATATGCTCGAGGCAACATTACGCCATTGATGGAAGAGGCAATGTCTGCATCCTAATTCTTCGAAGTCGTAGCCTCTAACGTGCATTTTCAGTAGAGTAATTGCACCGGGTTTATGGGACAGAAGAGGCCTCACCAGAGGTGGGATTAACATGCTTTCGTTGCTGTGTTGATCCAGGGAAGTCAAGGGATTCAAGCCGTTTCGCTGACTGGGTCTAAGCATGAAAGCTTCGCCAGACCGTCGTTTCAAGAGCCCCACGATGTCGATGAAGTAGTAAAGGAAGAGCAAAATTAGAAGCACCTGACGAACCAAATACACACGTGATGCCCCAACGCGTCACCCAGTTCTGGCGGGTGGGTTAGTTTCTTCGAGGGACGGAGTTTTAGAATGTTCCACATGCGTCGATGTTCTGATAAATAAGGGTTCCAGCCAAGCCAGTGCGATGCCCATCCGAGTAGCTCATAGACGGGTGAATTGCCATGGACGAATTACAATACACAATCGTTTCAGCATGACGAACGTGCCTAGTAATAATCCATCGCGCCCTCACGCGGCTTCGTCATACATCGAAGCCCTGCCAATGCGCTGACAGGATTGATGAAATCATGGAGGCATGCCCAAAAATTTCCCCCGAAGGGCGGCGGGAATGAAGGACATGGCCATTGCCGGAATATTTGATGCTGCTTGGTATGCACTGTAAATGACAGTTCAGGGTGCGTCCCGACTTCGCTCTCGTTAGAAGGTATTGATGTATCAAAGTGATGGTACAGCCTGAGAATTTTGCAGTGCAAGCATGAGGAGACTGTTATATTTGAGGCGCTGTTCCGCCGCTCTACAAAATTACGAACTGCCACACACCCCAGATTGCGCTCATATTTATTTGTAGCACACCCTTACTGCGTCCTTCATGACTCTGACGGCTAGCCTGCATGAACGCAAAGAAATGGTGGCGGAGTCTGGTGTTCAGAGGGAAACACTCGGTGAGCCATGATTTCTTTTCTAGACTTTCGATTGTTAACATGGACGCCACTACCCAAGTGAATTGTACGTGTAAACCCCAATAGATTTGTCCTGAATGCATTTTCAATCCAGGTTTAGTAGAAACCTTTCCTGTATCTTTCGAGTCAAAGATGAAGGATGAACTTGAAAGGCAAATGAGAAAGTCTCGAGGGCCCCAGGTGCGTCGGGTGCAATTCATGGTTAAACCCACAGCGCTGACACAAAATCTTGCGATTTTAGGAGTTTGGGTTAGTTAGAACGACTGAGGTTATTCGTTCTCCACCCGTCAAAATCACAGCACTCAATCTAGACCATCCCAACGAAGCTTTGCTCGCTCCCATTTACCGCCTACCTGCCGAGACACTCACCCGCATATTTGGATTTGCTATGCCAACAAGGGTCCTCTGGCGGCAGGAATCAGCACCACTAAACTTGAGCCACGTCTGCTCTATGTGGCGGAACGTAGCTCTGACCTCTTCCACTCTCTGGACCGCCTTATGCATCGATGTTTTTTGCCACTCCCGGCCACATGTCTTACCGGAGCTCTTATCATCATGGTCTGCCCGCTCTGCGAATATGCGCCCCTTATCGCTCACCCTGGCGAATCACATTTCTTGTGGTAAATTCGCGGAGGGCCTGACCCGCCCTATTATTCCATTCATCTCTCGTTTTACGCGACTCTGTTTCGAAAACGTAACCTTCGAAAGCCTCCTACCGATTTTTGGCTTGGCAGGGGGCAATTTACCGATCTTGGAGGTACTTTTACTGGATGTGGGTGGCACTGGTTTCGATAACCCGGCAGCGCCCATAACGGTCTTTGGCGACACCCCCGTCTGCACATAGCAGTACTTAAAATTTCTTCGCCCGTCATCGCTGATGAGTCACGTTTTGTATTCCCATGGTGGCAGCTCACGACCCTTTCCCTGGGGGGTGGAATCGCGCTTCACACCTTCTCGAAAATCATCATCCAGTGCTTACACCTTCGCTATGCATCTTTTGTTCTCTCTTCTCAAGATGATCTTCAACTACCAGAGCCGTTGGTCGCACCCGACGTAGTCACGTTCGAGACGCTTTCCGTGCTGATGATCAAATTGTCCAAGTTCTGGGACCCCTCAGGTCTCAACGACGTGCTCTCCATGTTTGATCTCCCAGCCATCCGTACACTTACTTTGGAGAGCATGCACAAGAGTTGCGCCTTCCCAGTAGCATCCATCCATCGCAACATGGGAGCCGATCTAAGCAGCATGTACACCCTAGAATTTCATTCGCATCTCGACACCGAAGACGAGCTCTTCGTCCTTCTCTCCGCCTGCCCCTCCCTCGAAATTCTCTCCCTGCGTGCCGACACCACCACTTCGGCAAAGTCGTTACTGAATAGACTTCGCAATGGCGCGATTGCCCCCCATTATGAACTTCCACTGCCGTGTCTTACCTCGTTCTCGCTCAGAATGGTCGCGACGGCGGAGATGCAGACGGTCGCTGAGGAGTTGTTCCAGCTCGTGCTGGCCTGGGTTAAACGCACGGGGTTGCCCTGTCCGTACAACTCGTCAATGTTGGAGGTTGTCTCTATAGGCGTTTATGACCCTCAAGACCGCGAGGATACCATAGAGTTCGTGCATGCGGCGTTTCATTACCTCCGCCGCAGTTTTGAGTCGCTCGAGTGCACTGGTGCAGATGGGATGATCAAGTGCCCCGTATTGCTTGATACGCAGGTGCTCCGTGAATGGTATTAAAAAGGGAAACTTAATACAGGGGTGAATGCTCACTTATGGTACTGATATGACGGCACAGAGAACACAGGGGTACGAGGCCTACAGGACTAAGGGCGAAACCGAGTGAACAGGTAAACAACACGACCAACATGCTGCATGCAACCAGAGAAGACACATGATCTCAATCCTGTCTCGAAAAAGGAGGAAGAGCGTAGGAACTCCGACGGGCGGGGGCGGGGGCCCTAGCATCCTGGCTTGTTTCGATCTATGCCGATACATGTTGCCAGCAGTGGTCGTCCCGAATAAACTGAAAGCAAAATGAAGGGAAAAAGCAGACATACTGATCAAACCGAGCTCCGACTTTGCCCACGTCCACCAGATCTTTCCTCCTTGTTCGTCTGGTAAATCATCTCCTTCCTTCCCTCTTATGCATCGTAACCGAGGTTGCGTACCATCCCTAGATAGGTTGGTGGGGGGACGGGTGTGATGTGACGATCGCCAGAGGATGCGGCTGGGGGTAAAGATGCACGTCAACATCAATAAAGGGGGATATAACGGGAGAATGGAAAAACGGATGCGTAACCAGCAGCCTTGGTGAAGCGGCGGTGGCAGATTCCACGATTTTCTTCTTGCGTAAAGGAGGTCGGTGCTGCGATGGCTCTTGACGAGAATGGGGGGGCGCGTGTGGTTCCGGGAGGCAATGAGGGAGGGTGGGTGGCCCATAAGAAAGGCTGGTCGTTCACCTTAATCAAATTGATGAAAGACGTTGATGACAAGAACTAAACCCACCGAGAGCTATGGGGATGGGGAGGGCATTACGGTCGCTGTGGTATGCATAGCACGTAAGCTTTCTGTTCGGGAGAGGGTTGCGGTGGGACCCAGAATAGGGAAACGAGGCGCGAGAGGTACGTGGTGCGGTGACAGCAACTGGTTGGCATCGAACATAAGAACATTGACACTAACGGGGTGGACAAGACTTCAATACGTCACCGCGGAACAAAGACGCGAGCAGCCCAGGCACAAGCGGCATGATGCATGATGGTGATTCTCACGTCCGGCATTCAGGGATGATTCCTCGGTGAAAAATGGGGATTTGTGCATGCCTCCGTTGCCGAAGCGGGGATTGGGCAAAGGCTTCCCGGGCTCCTGAGAACGATTTGGCATGATTCTACTTCAACTCGCATGGGTGGATTCTCTTAATTACATAAATCTTTGAGCGCGCTATTTGCCAGCTGGGACACGAGTGGTCGATACACAAGGACACTCATGTTTAAAACCGCAATTATTGGATTCTACAGGGGTGGAGAACGCCAAAGAACGGGTTGAGTACAGGTTGGGGTAACAAGAAAGAAGGGGAGGACATGGTGCTGGGCCCAGACAACTGGGGGGTTACAAGAGCGGTGATATGTGCACGGAAGAGGGAAAACACAACATCTTCCCCTCCCGCTTACACCCCCGCGGGCAGCACCCCAACAGGAGCAGAACCATTCGCATCCTTCATCCTGACGATAACATCCATCAAATTCGCGATGAGCTCGTTTAGCCTTTGCTGTTGCGCGATAGTAGCGGAGATGATGGCGTTCAGCGCATGGATGTAGATTGCTGCTGCGAGGATGCTGAGAAAGACGAGTGCGAACTGTACGAGAGAGAGTTGTGGGTGTGGAACGAAGCTCGCGGGAGCGGGGCGAGGGTGTTGCGCTGCTTGGGTTGAGATGGTCGGTATAGGAGGATAGGAGGATGAGAATGATGTACTGTAGTTAGCATTTGGGAAGCGGTAGCGTGACGAAGCAGGGTTGTTCACCAGCAGAGAATGCCGGATGTACGTCTTTCATCACCTCTAGGACAGTGATACCGTCACGCATGGTCTTTGTTGACGTATCTAACCAGGTGGGTGAGTTGTCACGACAGGTGCGTTAAAGGAAGGAACACCCCTCACATCACGTACCCAACCAATCCTTGATCACTTTCCTTTGGTGCGGTGTGAGATTTTCGACGTTGTTTGAGGGTGTCGGGCTTGGGATTAAGGATGTTAACCGGTGAGAGAGAGGTGCAAGTGGATAAATGCACTGGCTAGATAGGTGGCCCGATTCGGGTTTGACTCGATGAGATTCTTCTTCGCCAGGACGCAGGGGCTGTTCATCGGGAACTGGTTTAGACATTTCTTTTTTTGGCGGGATTCGGGATGGGGGAGAGTTTGGGGTGTACAACGGAGAGAAAGTGACGGTAAAAGTCGAGTTGAGTTTGTATTTGGGAATCGGATAAGATAAGATAGGATAAGCGACGTGACTTCTACTGGCCATATATGCATCATCAGTTCGATTCACGCCAGTTCATCATGTGCCTCTGGTCTCCCAAGTAAAGAAAAAACACAACACAAAAAATCACTAGATTCGGTAACGCACGGGGACATGGGAAAGAAAAGTACACACTGACAGAAGAGGAGAGAGACGCATATAATAAAACTACCACGTAAGAAAGTACAGTATCTGAAATGTCGGACAGGGGGTTAGAGGTGGGGAAGTACATAGTCGTTTCAGAGACTCTCGGGGGAAAGAAAAAGAAAAACACAACACGCCGACACCCCTCCCCGCACCGTAAAATAAAACTCATGCCCTCGCAGCCGACCTCGACCTCTCCCTGCTACTACGATTCCGTAGACAAAGTTGTATATTTGTTGTCCCACCGCTCCGGGGGCGTTTGTCGGTGTGTATTGAGGAGATGCGTTGACCGGGAATCCCAACAAGGCCGCATGACCCATTCCGTGAGACTTTGGGTGGGGGGTATGCATACTCTTCATTCCGGCTGATGTACATGCCGTGAATACTCTCTTATTATACCAGGGAACACAGGGTGGTACGAGTTGTACAGGGCTAAGAGAAAAACCCCGCAACCGAGTGAAAAGGTAAAACAACAAGACCACGACGCATAACAACCACAGAGAAGACACGAGACCATTCACAGTTTCGTCCTCCCTTTTGACTACCAACGACCATCAATGACGAACGCAAGCGAAAGAGAGAGAGAAAAGGACTAACCCACTCGCAATGACCCCCAAACCCCGAAAAAGAAAAAGAAAAAAAACAAGCGCATCCCCTGCTGACGCGACGGTGCTAATACAAATAAGCCACTGGAGCCCCCCTCGCCTCGTCCGGCAATAATGACCCATTTAGATCTGTGCCGATACACGTTTTCAGCGGCCTTCATCCTAAATAAACAGAAAGGAAAGGAAAGGAAAAGCAGACATATACCGATGAAACTCGAGCTTCAACTCCGCCCCCGCTCGTGCAGCGTTGCCGAAGTTGCGCGCCATCCTCATACTGGGCTTGTGGGGACGGGCGTGACGAGACGATAGCCAGAGGATGCGGATGAAGGTAAGATACACGTCGACCGACCCCAGCCTTTTCTCAATAGAGGCAGCGCAGTCATTACCGGTCTACTCTTTGCGAGTAGCTGGGGTGGTCAACAATACGAGACTCACAATCAAAAAATATAATCGTTGTATTCTACGGGGGGGGGTGCGGGCTGGGAACACCAAAGAACGGTCGAGTACATGTTGGGGGTAGCGTATACAACAAAGACAAAAATGAGGGGGACATGGTGTTAAGTCCAGACATCTAGGGTCACAAGAGCGGTGGTATCTGCATGGAAGAAGAAGAAACGAGTTCCCCCCCAACCAAAAAAAAAAAAAAAAAGGGGGAAGAAAGAAAGAAAAAAACACATTTCTGCAGTCCTCGTCGTCGTTACATCCCTACCTACACCCCCGTCGACGCCAAAACAGCAGAACCATTCGCATGATTCTTCATCTCAACAATAAGATCGATCAAATTCATGAGGAGCTCGTCCAACCTCTGCCTTTGCGCAATAGTGTCAGAGATACTGACTTTCAACGAATGGATATAGATTGCAGTGAATGTGCTGAGAAAGACGAGGGCGAACTGTGATGCACGTCAGAAACTTGCGTCAGTTCACCCACGTCCGCCCGATGAGCGGAGAAGGGGGAAAAGAGCACTGTGGATGAAGGCGTGATTGATACTTACGAGATGGAAGCGTGGGTGGAGGAGGAAGCTCGTTGGCACGGCAGCGGGGTCAGCGCGTCGCGTCGCCTGGGCTGCAATGGACATATGACAAGAAGTGATTTTAGCACTTGAAGCGGCACACAACAAGGTTAGGAAGAGGCTTGTTCACCAGCGGAGGTCGCGAGATGTACATCCAGAGCAGCAATGATGTCACGCATAGTCTTTGTTGACGTATCTAACAAGTCAGCCATGAGTGGATGAATTGGCACAGTATAAGCAATGGTCGCTGGAGTGGGGAGGACTGCGCACCCATCCAGTTCTCGATTACTTGTCTTTGGTGTTGTGTGAGATCTTCGATATTGTTTGATTGGCTTGGAGGAGTGTTGGGTGGTGTATAATACAACTAAGGCTAAGTCATACATACCTTGATGTGTGTCCCGATTCCGATTTGATTGAATAACGTTCACTAGGACGCGACGGCTGCTCTTTAGGAACGGGTTCGGACATTTGAGGAACAGTAAATGAGAAAAATTGTAGAACGAGTTATGTGACTGGAAGGTGGTCTCGCATCTAGGAAGCCCACAAGAGTTCCATTAGATAAGATAAGAAGATAAGATTCAACAGCGCGACGCTATTGGACGCGGTCGTATCATTGTAGGGGTTGACGTCTTCCACTGTTTAGGTTTACGTCTCCTGCTCGAGTATCGATATCTGGCAATTCCCCGAAGGTTATCTGAATGTGCCCATCGTGGGACCCACACCGTGTGTCTTTTTTGCTCCTCTAACCTCGCATGGGCCTTTCCGTTCTACAACGCAGTATCCATCACAAAAGTAGTCTACACACGAGTTTGCTTTTTTTCCAGAACCAAAGAAAAAACCAATACACAATCAATGAATTCATACAAGGACAAGAGAAAAAAAAGTATAACCAAACGAACTACACTTAAAAAAAGTACACTAAATTCACAATGACGAGGTGGGGATGGGTGGGGTGGGGGAGTAAGTAGTAGGTACAACGTAGAAAAAAAAAAACCGAGTCGCCTTCAACCAAATATCAACCATCATCAACATCACCAACATCATCCCCCAACCCCTCACGCCCTCGCCGCCGACCTCGACCTCTCCCCGCTGTCCCGAACGATATTCCCTACTCCGCCTCGTCCCGTACTAGTCGGCTCGTGTTCTCCTCCGGCGCCCGACGATGGGGAATGTATGTGCAGGTGCTCGACACCGGGGGTGGGAGAGGAGGTGAGGTTGGCGGAGCCGCCGCGGCCGGTGGAGTGTCTGTATGTGGAGGAGAGACATGTGTTTCAGTAAGAGTGTCAAAGAAAGAGAGAAGGAAAGAAGGAGGAAGGAGGGTAGGGGTGCACGTCGAGAATCATACGCATATACCCGTCCTCCCACAGACACTGAGATGAAAAACGAAAACCGAAAAAAAAGCAACTCACATATCCCCCCTCCTTCCCCCTGCTTCTGCTCCCGCGCAATCCTCAACGCCCTCATCCTCCTCACCTCCTCCTCGTCCTGATCCTGATCCTCGTCCTCCTCTTTCAACCCCCCCTCTGCCGTTTCCTCGACCATGTTGCCAACCCCCCCACGACCGGTGGAGTGGATGGGGAGCGTCGGCCCGCGCGAGCGCGAGCGTGAGATGTTGCCGGCGCCGCCTCGGCCGGAGGAGTGCTGTGTTGAGGGGTGGGTGGGTGAGGATTGGTAATGTCATACAGGGGAGAGAGAGAGAGAGAAAGAACAACGTACCGGTGCGTTTTCAGCAGCGGCGATAGCAGCGTTAAGGATGTCGTTCTCTTCTTCTACAATATCGGGGGTCGCGGGGTCGCGGGATGGGGAACGGATGTTGCCCATTCCTCCTCTGCCGGTGGAGAATGTCTACAGGGCGAATTAGTATGAATGCAAAGCGCTCGAGGGGGGGGGGGGGGGGGGGAAACGAGGATGAAGACGAAGACGAAGACGAACCCTAGTTGCGGCTGGGAGAGGTTCGCGACCACGGGCGATGGAAAAGTCATCTGGGCCCTCGACGGGGCGGGCGTCCCGGGAGAGCGAGGTCTGGCGGATGTTGCCTGCGCCTCCACGGCCGGAGGATTGCTAGATGTCAATGATGCTCGTGTTAGAGCGAAGGGGGAAGGAAGGGAATGAACGTACATAGACATCTCGGCCTCGTGATTGTGAGCGATCTGCGGAGGACATTACAGGGAATCAGTACGGGAGTTGGGGGCGCGAAGAAGCACCACGAGAAGAAGTGCGGATAGAGCGTATATAAGAAAAGAAGGGCTCCAAAAAAGGGCAGGCACTTGGGCGCGCGCTGCGATAAGGAATTGGGAAGATAAGGGATTAGGGGAGATAGCAACGCCAACACAACAAACGACTTTGTTTTTTTTTTTTTTTTTTGCTTATCTCCCTTATCTCGCCCTGGGCCCTTTTGCGCTTTCTCCCATCACTACCACCACCACGACCACCATCCTTGTTCTCTCTCCCCTCTCATGGAACTGTACAACAACGCACCTTTGGCTGTACTCCCGATAGTACTGATCGACCGTGTCTCTGAATCTGCAGTCAGCGTCGCCTCGTCCCTGCTCAGCGTCCGGGTGATCTTGGCCCCGAGGGCAGATAGGGCGTTTCCAAAGGACGTGCGCCGGGATGGAGAGACGGAGCTGTTGCGGTCGAGCGTCTGCTGGGATATCATGGCCGGCGGATTGCAGGAAGGCAGAATGCAGGAGACAGGAAGGCAGGAGGCAGGAGAGGGAGGAGGAGGCGGACGCAAAGTCTCAAGATTGGGGGATGTTTGTACGTCTTTCGCACCGCCTATGGCGTGTGTTAGCCTGTCACGCTTGCTCAATTTGTTTTCCACTGAGACTTGGGGGCTATGCCACACCGGATCATCACTGCCAGCAGCTGTCTTCTCTGGATTTCACTGGTGCCGAGACGTTTACTCTTCTTCTCTCCTCTATTTTTGGCTTCGTCACTCCTTCTTGGATCCAATCGCTCGAGTCGCTCGTCCTCAAGTGGTCTCGTCGTCTATGTTACAACCCCTTGTCTCCCTCGGATTCTAATGCCAACGCATAACGCCAAGCCCCAGGAAGGTCTCATGAACGGTCACGATGACGGAATGTGTCACGTTCTTTATTTAGATCCTTCCGCTCCAGGCACTGTCCGCATTTGGTCGAATTCATGGAGGCAGAATTAGCGACGCTGTTTGCATCACAGTCTATGCATGCTCTGTCGAAACATATCATTATCTATTGGTGTACTTGAATAACAGACGTCGTTCGCGAGCCCTCATCGGACGTAGGAAAAGCACAAGACAACGGTTTGTTGTACACACCGCTAACCATATGTCGAACGCCAGGTCCGCCAAGGGGTGTCACCTGAATGTAAGCGTCGGCCGTAAAATGCGAAGCTGAGCGCTCATACTTACATAAAATGACAGAACAATGATGCGATAGAGTGTGACGCTGACGCCAATTCGGTCGTGAACTAAGTAACAAATTTAAACGCGGTCCGGGATGTGCCACAGAACGGGAGACCTGGGTGCCGGTTGTGGATCATCATGCATCATGGATCATGGCACGAGAAGGTTGTGAGGGGAGCAGGACACGTGTGTCGATCCACACGTAACTCCGAGTTCTTGTATGTTACGATAGGATGAGTGCAAACGATGGGTTGCGGGTGGACGCGTCGTTTAAGCCGTTCTGTCTCGGACCACCCTGCCCCAAGTAATGATTAACGATGTCCAGAAGACGGCTGAAGACGAGTCATAGACGTCAGACTTCCAGGTCCACTATGACACCCGTTCGTCGACCGACGTAGACTAGAGTTCGACGTGCAACGACTGATAATGTGCGTCGCATTGGGCTTCGGAAGTCCTTGAAAACGTTAACGGCACCGATAAAAAATCATAGTGATAGAAAACAACCCTCAATGATCGGTGGGTAGAACGAATCGGGTGTTGATCAAGGGGGTGGATTCGTTTGGGAGGTACTCTCAACTCTCAACGGGAATGGCACAAAGGCTGGGGAGCGTCAAGCTCATTGGATATTCGACCATCGTGGAATTCATGCCAAATTGCTTCATTCCGAACAAAATGATGCAATTCTCAAGCGCAGCGGCGAATATCACGTCCGGTCCTCCTCCGTAAACCGTTTTCCATCTCTGTTTAATAAAGCACTGTTTTTCAAAAACTGCTCAACGATTGTGAGACGGTCGTTCGATGGGTAGCTTAGTCTTGAACTGAGCGTCATGGATACAATGAGATGAATATTCGGGTATCGAATGTGGGGTGACACAACATCGCGCTATACAAACAACAACGACGAAATCGAAGAAAGACAGCAAAAGGGTATCAGTATTTCCGAAAAGCAGAGAAGCACGGAGAACCAGCACATGTCCAAAGACCTAGCCAGCCCTACCATGTCCATGACCAATACCCATGCCAACGCGCACAAGCGTCTCAAGGCACGCACGCCCATTGACATCGAGATCTTCATCCCACTCCACCCTGTTCCTCTCAAATAGTACCACGACCGTTGATCCACCTTTGCAAAATGGGGCCCGAAAATATTAATATCCTGACGTTCCCTCGACAAAGAAAAAAAAAAAAAGGAAAAGCAGACGTACCAAAAGCGAAATACCCAAGCTCCTGCCCACGGCGAACATAATCACCCTCCCGCACCGTCGTCACAATGCTCCCGACCATCATCGCGCCGACACACACCACCATCACGCGTCCGAACTGGGGGCTGTCAATGGGCACGATCTTCCGCACGTTCTCGCCGAACACGTCTAGCGTGCTGCGGATCGCTTGCGGCTTTTCAACACAAAAATCCACATCAGTTTTTCACCAAACGATCATAAGGAAACAAAAAAAGAAAAGGAAAAAAAAAGAGAAATGAAGCGAAAGCAAACGACTAACATTAACGGTATAATACTCCCCCTCCACCACCCTCATCCCCCCAACCCTTCCCTCCACCGGCGCATGAAACCGATGATAATCCTGCGGCGCCAGCCTAAAAATCGCCATTGCACCGCCGCCGCCCGCAACGTAGCGCTTTGCCTGCTTTTTATCGTTCAGGAGGCGAGCGATGGTGAATTCGCGGCCCTTGATCCATAGACGTGTGGCCTCGTCGACAGAGGAGAAACACAGGAGGCGGCAGTCGGCGGCGCTGACGAGTCGGAAGGGGTTGTTGGGTTGGTCGAGGGGGCGGGCGGTGGGCGTGAGTTTCCTGGGACGGTGTTTGGGGGTGGTCAGGTGGATGTGGATAGGATGTGGAGAAGGGAGGGGGGGGTCGTGGCTTACCGATAGAAGAACTGATTGAATGTTTCTTGAATCCGCAGGTAAGTGAATGTACGGAGGAAACGGATAGGGGAAAAACAAACTGAATGAATCAAGCGGCTCGAGAATCTCGGAAACGTCGAGACCATACAGGTCGATGAAGCCGGGGATGTCGAGTGCCGACTCTGGTGAGTCGTACTTCATGCCCTGCCTGACCGAGAGGAATTTGAGGAGGCGGCGTGCTGTACGATGTCGGCTTACTAACCCCCGTAGCGGAGACGGTTGATGGCACACATACCACGAGGTCCTTCCATTTCACTTGTCATACCCTATGAACGATGTGAACCTGAGCACAACCGTTGAGGGAAGGAATATACATACCTTGTAAAGCAGCCGAATCCCGAGCCTGACATACACCTGCATCTTCTCTTCCACCAACTGCCCCGTCACCCGATTCTGCACAATGATATTCGCCGAATTCTAGAGAGCGTGCCAATGCCCATCAGCATCCATCACTATTCGACGACAGAAAAAGAAAAAAAAAAAAAGACCACCCACCGCACCAACCCGATAACTCCCCCCCACAAGCTTCGCCAGCATCATCACCCACCCCTTCCTCAGCGCCTCACTCGCCGTCACAAACTCCCCCATCATCACAATCCGGTCCACGCCCCTCCCCCAATCCCGGCTCGCGCATATCGCGAGGTGCGTCACGATGTCCACCTCCGTCCGCCCGTGGGTTTGCCGCAGCCGGTGGTGGCAGAGCGGGCACGTCCGGATGGTGACCACCCGCTCGATCTCTCCTGTATCTGCATGTCCCACAACGGTATTATTGGGCTCTGGCTGAGTAGTCGCACTAGCTCGGACCTTCTCCGCCACCCCCTCACCAGCCCCAGCCCCACCCAAAACCCTCCTCCTCCTCCTCTCCCCCCACCCCCTCCCAACCACCCCCTCCAACGCCCTCACCGCCTCCCCCACCCCCAACTCCCCACTCCTCGGATCCCTTCCAAACATAGTAAACATCCCATCCACCGTCTCCCTCGTCAGCGTCGACCCGAGCGAGTCGAGGAGCGCCTTGAGCTCGACGCGGGAGATGGTGTGCGAGTGGTCGGTGTCGTAGGTGGTGGAGAGGTAGGTGTGCCAGAAGTGTTGGCGCAGGAGGGGGGCGGGGGTGTATTTTGCGCTGTGGAAGGGAGGGAATGTGTCAGGACAACAGAGGAAAGGAAAGGAAAGGAAGGGGAAGAGGCGTACCGGATGTATACAATGGGAGGGTTATCGGGATCCCAGAGTGCTCCACCACCGCCGTCGGAGAGGAGGTTCGTTCTTGGTGGAGAGAGAGGGAGAGCATACTCAATCATATCGTGCCCGTCCTCACAGTCTCCCACCCCATCAAAATCGCAATCATAAAGCCCCGTCTCCAAATCCGCCTTCGGAGCCTTCTCAATAACCTCCCGAACCTACAAAACACAAAACACAAAACACACACACACGCATCAGCACCCAAGTAAATCCCCAACGCACTGTCAAACCCACGTACCTCAAACCCCGCCTCCCCAACCCGATCATTCCCACTCACCCGATCCCAATCGCCCACCTCCACCTCCACGCTAAACCCGAGCTCGTGCGCTCTGACGGGGAACCGGAGGGTCTCGTCGAACACGGGGTCGAGGGTGTGCCGGAGGACGCGGGTGCGGAAGACCTTTTTGGAGAAGGAGAGGACGATGAAGGGGTCCATGTCCCACCCTGTGTGTGGGACTGACACGCGGGGGAGAGGTTAGAATGGGGGAATGGGGGTTTGGAGGGGGGGGGGGGGAGAGGGAGGAGGGAGGAGACGTACGGTTGGGAACCTTGGGAAGGGAGGAGACGCGTTGGACTTGGAGGGTGACGATGCCGAGGATAGGGTCGTGGTTGTGGTTGTCCTTGTCCGTGTGGTCGTCCTTGTCCTTGTTCTTGTGATTCGTCCGGTTGTGCGGCTTCGTTCTTCTTCGACCTCGTCGGGGTCGGGTCTGTAGTACTAGTCGTTCCTGCGCGCTGGCTCCGTCTGCGTTCGTGGCGGGAGGCACGGGGACGGTGGCTGGGGGTGGCGCGGCAGGTGGGGAAGGGGAGGGTCCGAAGATACGTCGGGGGAGCGGGAGGGGTATAGAGAAGGAGAAGAGTCTTGTGCTGAGAATGGGGGTAGACGTGGGAACCGGGGCGGGGGTGGAGACGTCGTTGGTAATAGTTGCATTGGAGGGCTGAACGGCTAGAGGCGGGGTAAAGAGTTCGATGAGGTTGTTCGGATTTGTTGACGTCGGTATGGGAGGATCTTCGAGGGCATCGGTGGCGTCGTCTTCTGAATCAGAGGAGCAGGAGGAACAGGAGAGATCGTCGTCGTCGTCGATATCGTCCTGGAGGTACGGTTGTAGTTGGTGGGACCGGATCGTTCCAACGCCTTCGGTCTGTGGATGCGTCAGGTATAGGCGACGACATACATGAGGAATAATAATACGTACTGGAGGGACTGAGATGAGAGACGGTCTTGAACGCTTAAGCAGCTCTTCATAGATCCCCCTAAATTCGAGTTGGGATTTGGACTGAGAAGGGTTGACGAATCCGAGTTTGATGTGGATGGCGCCAGCTACGACGGTGCCCTCGCGTGTCGATTCCAGGTTCAGTACGAACGGCTGTAGAAGTATAACACGCCATATCAGTACTACGACAGGAAAGGCAAAACAATAAGGAATAGACAAGCCTCGTTCTTTGGATCGTCCCAAGCAAACGGTCGCCTCTCCTCGCCCCACCACTCATCGAGAGGAATGGCCACCTCGCCTAGATAGTCTTTCCCCAGTATACCCTTATCCCACACCACCACCTCCACCGCGCCAAGTTTATCCGCCAGAGAGAGATACAGAGGAAAATCCCATGTCGCATCATTACCCTCGTATGTAGGGCTAGCAGAGCGCTTGACGACGGGTGTTTGGTTCCGGGTGTTGAGCACTGAGACGATGACGAAGGCGTCGATGCGGTCTTTGGCCGTGAGAGATGTGCAGCCGAGGACTTGGATCCGGAGGAGGACGAGGGGGAGTTCGTTGGGCTGGGGAGTGAAGATGGAGCGGGTGCTGGGAGGTGAGCGAAGGGCGACGAGCTGGGCAGGTAGGCGGGCGGCGGCGCGGAAGGCGCGTCTGAATTTGGGATGCACCATTGGTTGGGTCACTATGATGCCTGGACTCGGAATCGTAACATTCACAAGTCCCGCTCACGTGTCCTAATCAAACCAGGCACGAACTCTATACCCTCGTCATAACCACACTTCAGCGGGTCCACTCGCCGACATGATGTCATAGATGAACGCCTACTCTACCCTCTCCGAGACCGCCATCCACTACGCCGTCGGCGCTAATGTCACCCGAAAATCAGTTTTAACACCACTATCGAAACGGTGGAGTGCGGGCGTTACTATCTGTGGGGGTGTACGGTGTGTTGTGGAAGGCAAGGGGTATCGAGCGAGCTGCCATCGGCGTTGACGCAGGCGAAGAGGCATCACGTCAGTGCCTTTGACCATGATTTTCGTAATGTAACTGACTACCATAGAGGGGCGTGAGTCCGCAGACGGGTGAATGGCTGCTTCCTAGAGCGTCCCCCGACGAGTGCCTTTGGCTCAGGCACTGGACTAGGGTTGAAGAGGAGCCGCCGTCGGCACAGGGAACATCCGTACGCCGTACCCTTTATACTATCAGGCTGTTATTCGCATGATACTTATTGATGCTTCGATGAGATGTAGAGCCGACTCTACTGCGTGCGTGACCTCCCTAAGAAGTTAGAGGCAATCTGAGCCAACAGCCAACGGGAAGCAACAGGAGGCTGAAGGTCAAAATTGAAAACCAATACGGAGCCACCATCCCCTCAGCCTGCAAGTGGCCCTCGTCTCCCTGTGATTACGAGACAAATATGAACATAGATCCGACGCTGGCTGCTACACCCCTGCATACTTTCAGACGCTCAGCGCGCCACTCAAAGAGAGCTGTCACGGCTCACCGATCTCGTCTGTGGTGCTACTCGCTCGTGAGCCGGCTACGTTCATCTGTGCCTACCTCTCTTTTTCAGTGATTTCTGTAACTAACATCCCCCGCCATGATCCTTCGCACACGTCGTACGACTTTCTGACTTGCGTTCGACGTACCCACACAATGACTAAGCTACTAGTGACATGTACGCTTTTCATGTACACCTAACAGACACTCGATATTCTTTGCAAGCTCACCGCTGAAAGATGTTTATCTCCGCATCGTGCGTCATGCCCTATGCCCGTGCTTATCTAGCGCTCTACTAGCAACAATCTACTTGTGTTTGCGCTCCGTCCTGACTGTAGAATGGGAAACGCTCTATGCTGGTTCCTAAGCTCAAGGTCGCCGCAATTTTGTCTTCTACCCAGTGGATCATTTTAGTAGCGCACACGAGGTGCTCGGGTGTTGTGAACTTGGGGGTTGCACGACGGGGTCTCGAGTAATAACTACGTAACATCTCGTGCTAAGCATACGGAGACGAATATTCGTTGACTTTCAAGGCTGTTGTGTGATTTGGACCTAAATCAGATAAATACTGACAAGTCGATAACCGAAACACCCTGGGCCCCTGATCCCGAATTCGCTAGATTGCTGAAAGCATCGGCCTGCCACACCCGGCCAGTCGTCGGCTGTATTCGTTACAGACACATTTTGCAGGTGCCTTGCCAGCTCAAGAAACCACTAGCATTGCAGAGGTAGTCGAACGCTAGCTATTCCAGCTTCAAATCTAAATCAACCGCTCGTCGGTTAGTATGATGACGTCCCTAGCGCGTCCAAAATCAAGAAGGAGGCCGAGGAACGCACTTCCATGGATTGACTTGCTCCAGCTCGCGTTCTCCCCATAGAAATCCTTAGCATTATATCCAAATTCGTTATACCGCCGGAGGTCTTTTCGAGGCGGACCTCGTCGCCGTTAGCTTCAAGCCACGTTCGCTCCTCTTGGCGGAAAGTTGCATTGACATCTTCTGGGCTATGGAACAAATTGACCATTTAATGTTTTACCACTGGAGCGGTACAAGCGTCCCGTTGTCGAATTGGGTATTGTTGTAACGTGCTGGTTCAGACGCGCCACCAATACACACAGTCTCGTTTTCGTCACGATGCGGGAGAGTAGGAGTTTTAGAAGCCATCCAAAGCCTCCTTTCTTTCTTACACTCCTTCTCCGAGCTATCCTTTCTCGCCGAGAGGCAGCTTTCCTGTGCTGGAGAAACTTGCATTATATGTGGGGCGAACGTATAGATTCCCCGTGGAGCAAGGTCGGATCTCCGATTACAGTCTTTGACGGTGCCTCACACATACATGCCGCCACCCTCGGCATCTTGTCATTTAGCCTATAAGACAGCTCACGCTTTGTCTCACCCTGGAGTCAACTCACTCCCTTTGAAACTCAGGACCACTTTACGCTCCGCGCCTTGTCATGCATACTGGTGCTGCACATCGATCGCTCTCAGACACGGAGATACTCTGCAAGATAATATGGTTGTGGCTCCCATACCCGCATCGCATTCCCTCATCTCACATCTCTTGCACTCGACCTGGACGACAGGGCAAATACATCTCGATTCGTGCCTGTTCCTCCAATGCTTGAGTTCCCTACCATGCATACACTTGAAATCCGAGTTTGACGCGTCCGCTTCTCCCGCCTCTGAACAAATACCCATGGCCCCACCCGTGGCCTCGTGCTTTCAACGTTGGCGCTGACCTGCATCAGCTTGCGACATGATGTGGCTCTGGCGCTGTTCTAGGCGGCTTCACGAGGCTACAGGTTCTTCGTGCAGGAGTTCTCGGATTCTTCTTACGAATTGATTTGACTCACGAGATACGTTCAGGCTTCGCGGCCCATAACCCTAGGCTCAAGGAAACGCAGATATGTAGCCGATCTTCGATGTATCCCGAAAGTAAGTCGTCGTGGGATTTCGGCCGTGGACAAGCCTGTCTCAGGCTCTTCGGCAAACTTTAAAAGTGATCAGAATGAATCTCGTCTTATGGTCGAATACACATACTAGCCATGCTTTTTCTGTTGTATCGCTGGCCGGTGTCTGTGCTTACTGTTGCATGATTAGACTGGTCTTTAGCCCCTCGAACGCTATTCAGCCATCGCCTCTATGTTACTGACGAAATAAGGACGCACTAATGACCCTTCGCAAGCCACGAACCGCTCGGTTTTCGCGCAGGAGTGTCGCCAGTCTATACGTATCCTATTAACAATCGTGTTCCACATTGCGCTATCAAGCTGTTCCGATGTAGCATAGCCAATGCTTGCTGGGCGAATGACTTTGGACCGTATATACTAGAGGGGGTGGCGAGTGATTCACGGAGTGCAAAGCAAGGTTTTGAGTACATCACGTGCTATTTACACTTACTTAGATCCGTAGGCCGACAGTTCAACATCATCCTTATCGACTACCTGTACCACCTCTCCCTGTGGTCATGATTGACAATTAAAAGTTTCGTCGCGTGTCGATGCTGGAAGCCTTCCACGATCTCGCATCTCGACTCAACTAGAATACTTGGAAATGAGTATGTGACTTGGCACGCTTTTCCGGATCCAAAACGCGATCGATTGCTGCATAGATACATCGAACTCCCGGTGGTAACGCCATATCCTCGAGAACGTCTAGACCTACCACGATCTGGCGGACCGTTCCCATGATAATGGGGTCGAGCTGTGATAGAGGGTGAGTTTTATGTGTAACCCGCTTTGAGGTGCGTCGTTCGGCTCCAAAGGTCACCGATGAGGGGTGTATCTCTTTTGTGCAGGAAATTGGCCAGGCGTGCATGGGAAATGGAATGGTGTATCACCGTGAGTTTGTTCTACGACTCCTTCCAGTGTCGTTCAAGTCTGGTTCAAGTCTGATCCGTGTCGTTTTACACCGCAGCCTCCGTCCTTCATGCGCTAGAGATGGCTCTATCAAGAAGGAATCTTGTTGAGATGCACTCTCCCCGATTCCACTTCATTCCGCCCACGGGATTTCATGGGTCTCATCCTCCATGACGGGACTTTTTTGCATATCGGAGTAAGGCCCTCACTTAGGCGGTCCGTTGTGATATCAATCCGTAGCTAATAAATTTCCAGTACCGCACACCCGCCTACAAGTCTATCCTTCCGTGTCACACGTATCACAGCCCACTACAGCTCTTCGTCATGGCTAGCTTGTTGAAATAATCCCAACCCGCGTCTAGCCTCCAGTGGCCGTGGATACGGATTTTCATTCACGGTGGAGCCGCACATACGTACGTGTCGTTATCCATCTGGCGTCTTTTCATTGGTTCACATGGAGCAGCCGCTTACGGCGCAGATCAAAAACATAGATTCTCTCCCATCACATCGTAGATTTCGGGACCAAACGCTTTGGGCAATAGGCTTGTCCCCACCTCACTCGTCTGTTTGAGGTTTGGGACGTGGGATTAACCTGGCTAATGGTAAATCGGTTCGTGTTTGTCTATAGAATGGGGCAGACTATGCAGAATGGCAATCCTCGAAATAAACACGTAAGGAACGCGTCTATGCCAACCAAAAATGTAAACTACGTATGACGTAAGTGTATGGAAAGTGAACGTTCAACATCGTCACTGTTTTTTTTATCGTTCCTTTCCCGGTTTTCCATTGTTACGGTTGACTTTTGGTTCTTTCGTTCGTCAAATACGTATCGCTTATTCCTCGCAGCTGCAGGTAGCCAAGGATGAAGCACAAGAGGACTGTCGGCGTTTACAGGTGCCAGTCAAGTGGCATCGTGCATTGTGGATGCAAAAAAATTTCTGTCCGCCGAGGAGTGGTATGAGCAATTGGCGATGAATGGAGGGAGGTGAACGGAGAAAATTCGAAGGCACGGAGTCCGTGACTATATGAGAAGCAGCCCCTCCCAAGATCATAGACACGAGGGCGGAAGGAGGTGTGACGGTTGGTAGGAGAACTGCTAGCGTGAAGAACGGCACTCTGGATGAGCGGTCGTGGAAGTCTCACGTTCCGCATATGACAAGGTGAAAGAATTGTAGCCGGCACGGGCAGCAAGAATACGATGCCGAAAAAGTTTCGGATTCGAACTCGTGAGGTGGCCGAAGACGCAGTAAGCCCCGGTAAGATTGGTCGTTCATATCATTACCAAATGATGAATCGTCGGCAGCTGGTCAACCCATTCCGTGTGCGGTGTGTCTGCGAAGTTTCATGAGTTGAGTTAAACCAAAAAAAACAAAAAAAAAATGGGGGGCCCGGGGGTGTGCCTTGTCAGCTGACCCAGACCAGGCGAGAAGCCTGTTCAATGTTTGCACGCAGGCATTCATTTAACAGAGGGCTAGACTCGAGTTAAGACGTCGTTCCATCAACGCAGAATAGATGACGAGCCATACATGGCTAGGTCGTTAAATTTTGTGTCGAAAAGGACAAGCGAGAATGAAATATCCATCAACCGTAGTCGAGGGCAGCGTCTGAGACCCCGGAGACGTCGATGCCTGAGGTCATGCCGGGTGGTATATCTAGCGCATCATCAGCAATAGATTCTAGAACGCAGACGGCCAAAATGCCTGGAAAATCCATTTCCCCTTCAGCTGACGTTAACGTCGGAAAGGGAAAAAGGAATCGTTTCGCGGGGAGGCAGATCTTACCCGCAGCATGTGCATAGTTGGAGCATTCGAGTAGACAACAGGGATCGCGGGACGTGGGGTAGGGCCATCCGCATCACTCGCAAGAAGATCAGTCCTGGATGAGCACACGTAAGGAGTTGATCATGCATAAATCACGGAAACAGAGGCCAATTTCCGGGGGGCCGAGCCTTTCGTGGCGCACTGAGGCTGATGCTGCTTTGAAGTCTCTGCCAGCCTTTGTTGACGTGGGGTAGAGGTGTTCTAGCGTGGATAAGGACGCTTCGAACAGACGTCAATAGCCATGCATTTCCTGCATGTTCAGCCGTGTCCAGACGTGTTCTGTACCAGGAGAATGGACAGGCTAGCCAACATGCGAATACCACGAGGCGGTCCATTCATTCCGGGGCTGCCGACGCAGGTGGGGCGGGTCACGAGAACGACGGGGATTGTTGAACATCGCGGGAACGTCGAGGCTGTTGGCTTGACGGGATCGGCCATCGATAACGGCCGGTCTTCTATGACATGTTGGTAGAAAAACCACATGTCGTTAATTTACTGCATTGGACCATCTACTGCATCCATTCAGGGTGTCGTGGAAGCGACACTTTGTCAGCACTTGCGTATGTCCTGGACAGGCCGAAGAAGCAACGATGGAAAGTTGTCGGGATAGCACCCGTGGCCGTCTTGTGCTCTTGCACCCAAGATGCAAAACCTGCCGATAAACAATGCTACTGAACGTCAGCAACTTCACGTGCGTGAGGTCAGCCGCTCGTGTTGCCCGTTATATCCAAAAAGGTCCAGCCGACAGATGTACGGGCGTTCTGAGGAGCTGATTTGCGTTCTTCTTAAACCGGAATAGGATTACCCATGTCGATTTTCGAAAGCATGATCCATCAAACAGCACTGTCAGCCACATCTGCATTCGACATCATAATGAGCGACCGAACTTTACAACAGGACTCTGGACTGATGCTGGACGATCGCGCTGCGGAGGTGGGTCATGTGGATTGTTACAGGCTGCGTTTATCGACGCTTCTGACTCGTTTCCTTACTGAGAAAGGGTACATGAGCGGCGTTTATAGGCGGGAGTCCGGAAATCAACCACCCGGGTTTTGGAATGGTAAGCAGGAAGGCCGTAAGAAGGAGACGGTGCGGCATCAGAATCTGTCAGCGCCGCTATCCATTGCCTCTACTGCTCTGCGGTGTTGGGCGTGACGTTGATACGATATCGTTGACGGTGATATCGACGGACAGTCCCGCATGTGTAGTGAATTGGTGAACGGCCGCCCAGTCAACGCTGAGGCGAGCTGTCGGCAGTGTTGCGTTGAGAATGATGATCAGTGTTCGATGCCGTGCCGTACCGCCAGCCGGGCTGTTTGCAATGAATCAACGCGCCAGAGAAGCAGCTTTGTTATGGACGAGATAGAACAGTCGTGCACGGTGCATATGGCAGTGGTGGCGTCAGGAACATCTATCACGGCGGCCAGACGAGACGGAAAATGATACAAATCGTGGCAGTGCGCATGCGACCACGATAACGAGAACTTCTTCTGAGAAATGAGGCGCGGGAGCATAGTCGGCACATTACTTGCTCCATTCCGCCAGAACCACCCTCCCTAGAGCGCAGTACTCGGGAACGCGCCAAAAGATCGGCTGAGTTAGACTCGGCGACCATGTGGCTCGGTGTGCGCGAGGCTGAGACGGAAATGGCCGAACCTTGAATCGGGAGAAGCGCGGAGTCTGGCAGCAGTGGTGCATGAGCGGCTAAAACGAGCAATAGAACGGGAGATCAGAAAGAATATGACCAACGGGTTTTCTGTGTTTGTGGGACTTGTAGAAGCCGGTGCGGCGCATCCATCAGTCGTGTACGGTTGATTGACAGCACTTAGAGATGTGACCAACCACGGGAACATTGTGTTGGTGCGCTGCGCAATCCTGAGCATGTATGTTATGTTCTCTAAGCTAGCGAAAGGTGGAGATGAAGTTACGTGCCTGGCGGGACTTTTAATACAGGCAGAGAAGGAGTGCGTTCTCCTGCCCTATCTGCGCCATGATCCATCGATAACAATCTTTAGCCATCGATTAAAAGGAGGCTCGACGGATGTTTGGCGAGAAGTCCGAAGGGCAAAACCGCCTTGCTGATACCTCAAGGCACACAAAAGGGTAGATTGATGACGGTGGCTGACGTCGTTGTGAGCGCCGAGAAACAAAAAGGACCCAAATTGACGACAGGGTGCCTGTCAATTTGGTGACGGCACGATTGCAGGGCCAACAGTGCTAAGTCCGTACCCCGGATCTGCTTGAAGAACATCGCGGGTGCGTCGGTGCATTTTATCATGGGTCTGACAGGTCATGTCAAGAATTGAAGCGAACGACGCGGAGGGGATCAGGCGCGATGCCGGTCTATTCAGTACGCTAAGGGACAAGAAGTCGAGCAAGGGGGGTAGAGCACGTCATGCCTCGCCCCACGTACTCGATGAGGTATTTTCATCCGAGGTACGTCAGAATGCGCTGCGGCGAGCAAGGACATCCGATGATCGCGTGGCGTGAGTAGGGGGAAATGCCGCCGACTGAGACGTTCATAGATTATCATTCTCAGCAATGATATGATTGGGCGCCACCGAGTGAAGTAAGGACGCAGACACACGAGTCGTCTGGGACGCGAAAGGCTTCGAGAGACTAATGTGTGAAGAAATTGATCAATATCGGCCAGACGTAGATGATACATTTCTATTCTAGCTGTCGCGCAAGATCCGGCTGATGACGAGTTCGTTATCTTCAAGCTTCTGAACCCTTGGGAAACGCATCCAAGAAGCACATGCATGTCGGACGAAGCGGTCAACGAAGACGTACGCATCACGTTTCAAACAGCAAGCGGTTGGTCGTAGAGGTCTGTGAGCACAGCTTAGATGCTCTCGTCGGCGTTTTGGAGGCAAAGGTTGAGCCTGTTGGGGGAATACAAGAGTACACGCAGACCAGAGCAGTTGTTGGTTGACGGTCCGCAGTCCAGAGATGGTCCAGACAAGTAGACTGAGTGGGAGATCAGAACCCATAAGAAGGAAAACGACGAGAAACGCCGCAGCCAAACGCGGTTTGAACGTTCTGCATAGAAAACGATGTGAACACGCGGCGGGCGTGGGTGGCTGTTGATGTCACTGCCTTGAGCGCCTTCCCAAGCCCAATTTGGGTTGCTGATGGCGCCATGAGGCAAGGACCCCGGAGACTGATACGCGCCCTTTTTGGGATGTTACCCCGGATGGTATATAAAGTCGGGAGAGGATGCGTGCAGAAGGGTCAGACTTCAAGCGAAATGAGACAAGTGTGCGACGTGTCATTCAAAGGGGTTTAGCGCGAGGCTGGGTTTGTTGAAGATGTTCTTGAGCGTGCTAGCGTTCAAACCCTATTTGCACTTTCCTCACGCAGCTTTGGGCTCTCCGGTGCTGAGTGGGATGAGAACTTTGATGGAGTACGAAATCATGACGAGGCCGCCCACGCGGTGCTGCAGGCGCCCATCTTATCTTGCCTTTTGCTGCGAACGACGTCGAGCTGCTGATGGAGCATGATTGTTCGAGCTGCGAGAAAGGCCAATCAGGGGATGGAACAGGGCGTGCGTGGCAAACGCAAATGAATACACGAATTTGAACACATTGTTTGGTGGAAGGAACCATCATGACCCAGATGAACAGCACGACGGAAACTGAAATCATTGTTGACCGGATTGTACGCCGTGGTTCTGCCATAGATAGGATTACAATCCGCTCTTGACACTGCTGAGCGACAATCTTCAACTCACATGACCAGCCTTTCTTGAAGTAGGACGGCTTCCCATCCAGTGCCATATATGACCTAGCGAGTGGGTCGTACCAACGCATAGGCTGGAAAAAACCAACCACAAGCGGTTTAGTGCTCATACCCTTCCCGGGGGGGGCAAGAACGCTGAACGACACAAGTCGGACAGTCGCCAAAGACGCATCCGGGCGCCGAACCGAGTAAAGAACAAACAAAGGGCGCCATTCCTTCCCGCGAGCGAGACGTTGACGGAATTCCCGAAAACAATACAAACGTCATCAACCAGGGACGATGGCCAGACCTGACAGATAGACAGCGAGCAGCGGTCTAGCCTGACCTGAGGTGAGACATGAAATTGAATGGCGGGAGATGATGGACCCATAAGTCATTCCGAGTATACAGACACCGAGGACGACAGCAACTATTACGGCGTGGGACGGGAGGCCCAGGGGAATATCGAATGGGTGTCTCAGAGCACCGATTTCGAGCCTGGGCGGTAATCAACAGACAGCAGGAATCCGACTCGGAGCGAGGCAGTCCCCGGCCCGTTTGATAGATCCCCGGAACAATAAGAAGTAACCGCGAGATGGGTGTGGGGTCGAGTTAATAGGGAGTTGTTCAGATAAAGACGTGCTTTCTCGGACGATTTTTATCCCAAGTCAAAGAAGACTGTCGGTGGCGACGATTGCTCCAGCTAAAGGGCGTCGTGCAACCCAGACGTACCCAGAACACGAATGTCCGAAGTGGAAGGCATGACTTGCCCCTCATTAATACACTCAACAACGGCTTGTTAGGGTGATGTGAAGCGGAGAGTGTTCGGAAAGCCATTCTTCATTCTAGTGATCAACACGAAATAACATGCAGCCACAAAGAGATCTCGTCAATTGCGGTTCGAGCTTGAGCCCCGCGTTCCAGGAGTTCCATGGTTCAGACATTAATTCCGGGACGAAGCCGATCGCTCGAGTAGGGATCGAATGAAACCAAAAATGAACGATTGAAGGTGTCCCCGCATACCCATGACGGTAACGATCATTCAAGATCGCCTCAGGACCTACAGAACGTCAATATCGGGTTCTGGATGCGCCTCGAAGTATAGAAACCGGGAAAATCTGTCTGTGATCCGTTTCCCGACCCCCGGGATACCCCCAAAAGCGACACGAGGATCCAGCGAGGCGGAGAGAGATCGATCGATGTCGTGGGGTAGAAATGATGGGATGAAAAAGGCGTGTAGGAAAGAGACGTCGGAGATCAGGCACAGGAGCGTGGGGTATGAAGGCGCGGCGCAGGAGGCGTCGAGGGAGGAATTCAATCGTATGATCGACGAGAAATGGGCCAGGAGGAAAGGTGCGGCAAGGCTGTCCTGTGCGCAGTCGGGTGGTCAGATGCTAGTTTATGTCCCATGCTATATTGAAGGGGAACGGTCGTCAGCCTACTCGTAGGCGAGAGAGCAGACAGACAAAGAGACAGGACTACAGGGGGGTTAACACCGTGGGTCATAGCCTCGTGTACCTCTGAACGCACACACGACCGTATGTACAGCTCTGAACAATGTAACTTGCTTTGAGATGGGGGCGGCGAAGGCAGGACGGCACTGCGTCGTGTTTAGCTCCTCTTCGGGAAGTATATTCCAAACACTGGTTCTGGCCAGTACGAATCGACACGCGACAACGCGTCCTGCGTGAGAGAGTAGTGTGCAAGAGAGAAAATGAAAGGAACTGCCGCTTTATACATGATGAATTGAGCGTGCCGAGGGAGGCTAAGAAGCGCGTGAAGTAGGTTTAATCAACCGTGTTACATGTGGCGCCACCTTACGAAGGGTATACATCAGTGGGATAAGTATCGCGGTTAAGAAGAGTGGTTTAAAGACGTAGCCGGTCTGTCGAAATAGGGAAGATTGATCGACTCTACGTTGTCAAAAAAAAAAAAAAAAATAGACGGAGAAAAATCAGCGTCGAAAAGAGAGGACTGGGAATGTGAAACGATAACCCACAGGCGTTAGAATGTGAGTATTCAACACCAATCGTTCCGAGAGGGAATAAAAGAGTTTGCAGCGTCCCAGCTTCATCAGGTGAAATTTTTTTTAGTCTACACACAAGGCGGCCTTCGAGGCGAGAAGAGTCAAACGTACCCTCACTGGTGGAACGTTCCTACCTGTCCTGAACCCGACTCTGCCGGATCTGTGTCACCATTTGAGAAAATCATCGAAGAACATGAGGATTCGGGGGTGGGGTGGATGACATACATACATATGTATGTGACGACGCCCCCGGACACAAGATCGAAGGCGCCGGGGACGCTCAGACATGATGTCGTATGGTGTGAGCGAGGGTGGGCGTGGTCGGCGAAAAGGTCGTCAAATGCCCGGTATATATGGGGGCCAGTAGAAAGACCACACAGAGCTCGGGCTTCGCAGTGGAGAACACTGCTCAGCGTACGCTTGCAAAGGTGTTGACGAGACCGGTTCATCTGAGTTCTGATAAGCCTTGTATTCTTCTCCGTAGATGATAAGCATCGAAGAAGCGGGGTACGCGGCCGCTAAGGCTAAGCGATGCATGGTCTTCGGGTCGTGATTGGTTAAGGAGTCGATGCCTCGGCTTCGGAGCGCCGTGGTCAGGGAAGTGACGGCATTGGCTGATGATGAGAGAGGCATGATAAGATGGAATACGTCAGGTTTGCGGACTGTGGCGAGCTGTCGTTCGGTAGATCTAGCGATAAAGACGCAGGCGAGCTGGAGATGGGAGATATGGAGAGCGTTTGGGCGGCTGGTGATGTGTTTCTGGGAAATCGAGCAAGGGAACGCGTCAGCCGGCGAAGAAGCTAACGATTCGAGTAAAGAGAATTCACCTACCTCGTGCTAGACGTTAATACACGGCTGGACACAATGGGAAGATGACGAAACATACTGTGGTGCGTTGGGTGCATGGTGCAGGGTCGACACGAGGCTGTGCTATCAAGCACCCTTTCCGGAGTTCAAAGGTTCGACACTACCTCAACCACGATGCATGATGCATGGCGTCCCGCGACGAGACCACGAAGCAGTAGCACCGCCGCACCTCATACACGATGCACGCTGCAAGGCTTCTCGCAGCCACACATGCAACAGTGCGGGATTCGGGATTCGGGATGATGATGATGATGGTGATGATGGTTCTAGGGCAGAGGGCAGGCAAGGGCTTCAGTAAGGGTAACGAGAGACGAGGTGAGCACGAGGCTGAACATCTTCCGGAGGCAGAGGGTGCTTACGCTTTCAATGTCTTGCCAACGAGAGAGGTTCAACGTAGTATCCGAAGAATGCGTAATGACGAATTTGACGCAAAAGATGGATCCGAGGGGATAAGGGGGCCAATTGGGCGGGGTTGGTCATCCGACAGGCAAGGAGAGTTGACGATGGACTGGAGGCTTCTTGAGCCGTGTGTGCACGGTGTGGTGTCGGCGCCATCCCGTCGGCGATCCTCCGATTGGCGTGCTGCGTTCAGCGTGGGTGAAGGATGACATGCAGTCCCTGGGGTCCTGTCGCGCCTCGTGGTTAGCTGCGAGCGCGTGATGGCCCGGAACGGCGGCCCCGACGTCCGATGCGAAACCCGATATAGCGAAAAAGCGGCCCAAACCAACGAAAACAGTCCAAAAACGGGGCAGGGATATGAACTCTTCGGGGAGCGACCCACGGAAATGCTTTTTTGCCCCTTCCCGCCCCAACTTCCACCCTAACCACCATGTCTGTCTCCCCAGAGACGTCCTCCGCTTCAGTCCCCAATCCAAATGCCCCGTCTCCACCGATGACGATGACGACGACCACGACGACGAACAACACGACCCCCGCCGGACTCGCCACCCTTCTCGCCGACGCCTACGCTGACGTCGAGGCGCTCCACCGCGAGGTCGCAGCTCTCCGCAAACGAACAGAAAAAGCCGAACGGCTCGCTTCCTCCCTCCAAACTCTCCGTTCCCTCCGTTCCCCAGATCAGCCCATCTCTCCCAACAACACCAACAATGCTAATCCCGGCGCCACACCCACGCCTCTCTCGCCTGCTGACGAGGCGGAAGCCATCATTCTCGCCTACGAAGAACGTGCTACGCGTGCAGAGATGGCGCGAGACGAGGCCGAAGCACGGCGGGCTGCGGTCACCGACGGATGGGCACAGCTGAGCCAGTACTTGGCGACGCTCGATGCAGCCGCTGTCGATGCTCGCATGGGATTTGCTAGAGTCTTGCAGGAGGGGGGTGGACAGCTTGTTTTGCCATCTGTGCCGAGTATGGGTACACATGGCGGAGGAGGGGGAGGGGGACGACATCGCGGCAGAGTGTTCGCGACGCCTGGGACGTTCCCCGCGTTGCCACTGCCACCACACCCGACGACCACGGGCTCGAGACGCCCACGGACGCCAAGCGTCGATGCGTATGGCCAGCCCCCGCCACACAAGCGGACGAGAGCCGAGTACGATCCCGTATGTGTCCAGTTCCCACCCCCCGCCGCTCCTCGCCGTATTGTTTATCTTACGCTATTCTAACAGAACACCATGTACGTCGACCACGCGTCACGCCACGCCACGCATCTTTCCACGCAGCAACTCAACACGCCACGTATGATCCTCCCTCCCGGCGAACACCCCGCTGCCGCCGCCTCCGCCAAGCCCCTGTCCACCTCGCACTCAACATCCCACCTGCACCCCCGCCACCACCGTCATGCCAACCATGTCCACCACTCACACTCCCGGCATTCCCGCTCCTCCTCCCGCTCCTCGTCCTCGTCCCTCAGCGTCGACGAGATGCTATACCAAGCCACCACAGACGGGTCCCAACCAAACGGGAACGGCGAGCTACAACCGCACCATCCTCAGGCTCAGGCTCCGCAGCAGCAGCCGCAAATTCCACAGCAAAACCTCGGTGTCCTCTCCGCTCATCATCCACGTCGGCGCTCGAGAAGGGACGAGCATCACCCTCCTTCGCATCCGGGACAGATGTACGCCCCCCCACCCCCGCCGCCGTCTCATTCCCATTCCCATCAACACCAGAACCAGCACCAGCACCAGCACCAGCAACATCAACTCTACGAGCACGATCCACACCAACAACATCCCCAGCAGCATCAAGTCCGCCGCGCATATACTAGCGCCGACTTTGAAACAAAACAGGTCGGACAGAGTGCGATTACGATGTCCAATGCACGTGGTGTTCCTGGTGCTGGAGCAGGGGGAGCAGAGCCTCTCACTCAGCCGGGCCAGGCGCGAGAGTTCCAGACGCATATATTCGCGCCGCCGGTGACGGGTGCACCCGTTAAAAAGACCAAGTTCGGTGCAGGTGGTGAGTATCATCTTTTCTTCTCTTTCCTTTCCTTGTCATCCGTTCTTTCGTTCCCTTCCCCACTTTTCTCCCCCTCGCCTCTCCGTAACTCAAACCCCGCTGACCTCCCCTTTCCTCTTTCCTTACAGCTGCGTCCTCCCCCGCGATAATCACCTCTGCCACAGCCTCCGCTACCACATCCTCCGCCGTCCCTAGCGCTTCAGCAAATCCAAACGCCAATGCGAGCTCATCGGGTGATGGTCCCCCACAGGCGTCGTACCCCGCGACGAACGAGCAGGGACAGAGGATATGTCGACAGTGTGGGATGGCGGGGAGGTATAAGGACGGGAAGTGTGTGGAGAAGTGGGGGCCCGGTCCGATGGGGCCAGGGACGGTTTGTGATCGGTAGGTCTCTTCTTTCTCCCCCCTCCCCTTTGTGCTTCCTTTCGATTTTCTGTTACTTCAATTGCACGGTCGATTTTAGTCTTTTCATTTTCTGCGTCGTCTTTTGTCGATGCATGCTGACGTTACCTCTCCCCTTGTATCCAGCTGTCGCAAAAAAATGAAACGCGTCGAACGGCGCGGGACCCTCGAAACCCAGGCACAGGCACAGGCACAAGCGCAGGCCCAAGCCCTCGCTCAAGCCCAAGCCCAGCAGCTCGCCACAATCCAGCAACAGCAATCCCAGCGCCCACACTCCCAGTCCCAGTCCCACGCACGCCCTCAGCAGCAGCAGCAGCAGCAGCAACAACAACCGATCCACCGCACCGACACCCTCCCCGCCCATTCCCACCTCCACTCCCAATCCCAGTTCTCCATATCCTCAACACGCGGCACAGCCCCCGACGAGATCGTCCAGCAACATCATCATCATCAGCCGTCCCCTCGCCCGTCGTCGTCTTCTATCGCTCAACGTGGACGTGCGGCACCAACACAGCCAAGTCCGCCCCCTGCGATCGCCGCGCTGAGAGAGATGGAAGATGAGATTCCGACGTCGGCTGTTCCACGTGGCGGGGTGGCGGGGATAGGTCCCGGGAGTCGGTCGAGTTCGAGGAATGGCGTTCGGGCTGGAGGTGCGGGTGCGGGTGTGGGTGCGGGAACGGGGGGGAGAGCGACGCCTGTGGGTGGTGCGGAGAAGAAGGTTTTGCTCCTGGGACGGGGTGCGGTTGTGGGTGCGGCTGCGGCGCTTGGGGCGGGGAAGAGTTCACCGGGTGCGGTGTCGGTTATGGACGTTGATGCGGATGGGGAGGAGGAGGATGGAGATGCTGAGATTGAGGCGGAGATTGAGGGCTTGGTCAGTGTTGGGGAGGATGCGGCCAGTGGAAGCGGGAGCGGGAAGAGCAGCGGGAGACGGGGAAGTGGTGGGGACACGGTGGGGATGGAGGTCGATGGTGAGGTCGAGGGAGAGGGAGACAGAGATGCAGAGTTGGATCTGTTGGAAGCTGTGGACGCGGCGGAGGCGAATAGCATTTCTTCGGGTGGGGGGAGGTCGAAGGACGAGGAGTAGGTGGGGTTGTTGCTGTTTTGTTGTCGTCGTCGCCGCCGCTGTCATCGGTGGTGGTTCTCTACTGGGACTGGTGGATGGATGGATGGATCGTCGTTCCGCTTCTTGGTCGGTTTCGTTGTCCTGTTTTTTCTTTTCTTTTCGTCCTCATCCTTGGTCCCTGTTCTCGTCTCGTGTCTGTCATCATTGCTATCCCCTTGCTGTCCTATTCGTCCTCCGGTACAACTTCATAATACCCGATCCCCCCTTCGCTCTGTATTACACTCCGCAGCGCCTCAGTTCTGTTCGCATAAAACCTATAAAAGTACGCATACCACTTGCCATATCCTGACACACTCACACGATACCTATATGATACGTTGTAATAAGCATTTACCTATGTACTGGATTGCGTTGACAGAGAAATGGAAAATAGAGGATTTTGACTTAGCGAGCGGCTGCGCTGCACAAAGCGTGAGAATACGATGATGCAGCATGTCGGAAGGATCCGTAGATGCTCGCGACTTACTCTGTTGTTGTCATAGACAGAGCACTCAGTTCAAATGCAAAACACGAACAACTTATGATTATGCCGACTATAGACCGCTAGGACTGTGGGGTGGTAACCACGTCCCTATTTCAGCCTGCTGTGCTTCTGCACACTCGAGCACAGTATCCTGAGGGTTTTTCCGCCCAGTACTTACCTGCGCCGTTGGACCCCCAAGAGGCCTCGCAAACGCGGCACGGCGTTTTTTTGGACCAGTACACGCGATCGGAGGTTGTAGGGATGGCAAATGTGGGGTACACACTAAGGGCAGACCCAAGCAGGGGAGAGCCATCGTCGTACGTCCGCTAGGTCAACGCCAGGTGCCGAACGCTAACCACACCTACTGTTACCTATAGGCGTCTATTCTACATTGATCTGGACGTATTTTCGTGAGGACTCTGGCCGTCGTGGAGGTCCAACCCATGCGGCATTTCCTCCTGCCTCTCTAACTCGAAATTTGGGCCCCCCTTGTGTGCCTGTTGACTCCACGACACAATCGTCGACTCGTCACGCTGTCCGCATGCTGCCGCGATCATCTGGACCCATGTGGTTTTTTTTTTTTCTTGGGGCACGAAGTAACGACACACTCAAGGAGGAGATCGACATTGTGCGTCCGCTGGGTTAGGGTTATCAGGGGGGGGGTAGGGTGCGAGTAGGGTTTTTCAAATTTCGAGACCAGGGTGCGACTAGGGTGTGACAGGTGTAGAGCAGTAGGGTGCAGTAGATGGATGAGTAGGGTGTGGTCATATAGCAGGGTAGGGGACGGATCAAGTGTACTTGTAGAGTATGTGAAATGAGAAACTGTTGCGAGTTGCTGTGTGAATTGAGTTGCAGTGCTCGAAACACTGTCGTGTGGTGTTACCAACTGCACGCACACCCACACGTCGTCGTAGACGAGTTGTGTGCACTGGCAGATCACTCGCGAGTAGCACCTTTGGTAGTTATTGCGTCGCGAGCCACTGTAGTGTGCCGCCATGCACGAAACACTTTCGCACATTTATGCTATATGTACGAGTGCTCACCAGTCGTCGTAGACGAATGGCGTGTAGTAGCAGAGTGCCTGGCTCGAGTATCACACAGCGATCATGGACAACAAGTGTGAAAGTGCGTCGAGCATGCAACATGTGTTCGAACACTTGTACAAACGGCTGTATCACTTCACGGTCGTCTACGACGACTCGTTTCTACTACAAGAGTGCCCAACACAAGCATCGGGTCAATATCTCGAACCGTTCACAGGTTATGTTGTCACAAAGTGCAAAATACACCCATAACAACATATCGTCGTAGACGAAGTGTGCGACAAGAGCATTTGGCCCATAGAAATGGCCGTACTACTCTGTCGTCATCATAGACGACTCGTTTACACTTGCAGAGCACTCCGTTTGAATGCGAGACATCAATAACCTGAGTATATTATAAAACGAGTGACACCGTAATAAAAAATACAGTCATAGAGGTCCGCGAGAGATCACCACCGTACAGAATAATTACTGGATGAAACGCCGATGTCGGGGACGACAGAAGAAAAGCATAACGGAGCCTCGAAGATTATATATAAACAGAAAAGCACCAAAACGAAAACGTCGCCGAGGAGCAGGAACACGAGTGGACAGGACAAGATGTACGATGCCCAGGGCTACTCCAAAACACAATACGTCGTCGCCGACGAAGAGAGAGTGAAGCCGCACACAGGCGGGACCCGTAAACACATGCAGAAAGCGCGGGAAAGCGCATCTGAACTGCAGATTGACACACACGGATGCGTTGAGACAAAATGTATCATGCCCAGGACTCCTCCCAAGCATAGTACATCGTCGGCGACGACAAAAAACGTGTAGTACATGAGTACAATTGCATAAAAGTACCTTCCACGCAAACGTCGGCGACAAAGTGGCAAGGAGAGAGCAAAAAATGCATGCACGAGGATGGCCTCGTACATATATCGTCGGCGACGAAGGGAGGGCGAAGCTACAACACAGGTGGCGCCTGAAAACAGTAGTGAAAAGCACAAGAAAGAGACCCAGAGGACTAGTGAACAGCTGAGATCCAGAGAGACAAGAGGTATTATGCCCAGGACTCCTCCCAAACATAGTACATTGTCGGCGACGACGAGAGAGCGAAGTGTCATACAGGAGGCACCTGCAAACGCTAGCGAAAAGCGCGAGAAAAATGGCCAGACGACCAGTGAACAGACCCAGTCCAGAAAGACGAGAGGTGTCATGCCCAGGACTACTCCCAAGCATGCCACATCGTCGACGACGACGAGAGAGCAGAGTAATTACACAAGAGGATAATTGCACGGAACTACTTCTATGCAATTGCCCTGCCTGTGTGGTGCGACGAGAGAGAGAGCAACAAGAGGACGTGCATGAGTCCATGCAGCCTTGTCGCCGACGAACAGAACTCGTGGGAAGTGTTGAGTGGATTCGTCGCAGACGCACACAGGCTGCCACCGGTTATACGGGCTGTGATATACCCGAGCATGGCTGTGTGGAGTTGCTGTGGTTTGTCTGCGACGAAATGGCACGGTTGCCATGATGGTAACAGGTCCAGCGTGCCTGTGTGAGTCTACACGTCACTCACACATTCGTCTATGATGAACGCGGCGTGCCTCGCCTTGTGCAAACGTCCACGACGAATGTGTTGTGTGTTTCACGCTCGATGACATGGAGGTCATATGACTTCGTTGATTGCTCTTTCTTATCTCTTCTCGTCGTCGACGTCCTGTGCATTCATTGCTAGTAGTAGCAGTAAATCGTCGGCCTCCTAGGGCCTTAATCTTGCTTTCTTCCTATTCTTTGATGCGCTGGGGATTTGTTGCTAGGAGTAGCGGCGAATTAATTGTTGTGTGAATTAAGTTGCAGTGCATGAAACACCATCATGTGTTGTTACCCGCTGCATACACACTCACACGTCGTCGTAGACGAATTGTGTGTGGTGGCAGATCACTCGTGAGTAGTGTTTTTGGTAGCCACTGCCTTGCGAGCTGCGTAATGTGCCGCCATGCACATTTGCACTACACATGCGAACGCTCACCTGTCGTCGTAGACAAATGGCGCGCACTAGACGAGTGCCCAGCTTAAGTATCATGTCGATTCTATAGGTAGTGCAAGAGCAAATCCTTAGGGTATGGGGGCGTTTGGGCGTCCGAATTAGGAAGGAGGCCGCGACCTTGGGGGTGCAAGGTCGCGGCACCTGAGGCATATGTCATGTAGTATTTGAATGGTATCCAATTGCATACCAAACCGATGTCCAGAGCAGCTCACAGACGTTACAATCACCAGTACTACTATGACTACGATGATGTATAACAGTATTGGATATAGTTTATTGAAGTAACGCAGGACAGCTATCAAGTTGAGCATTAATTAAGACATATAAAGGCGTAAGTACAAAGGGAAGGAAGGCAGTCTGAAAGCGAATGAATGATCCTGTATATATTATGTTGGAGGAGTATATTGAACGGAATCATATTGGATTGAGATAAATAGTAGGCTGAAAGGAATGGATTGAGTGAGGGAGGTTTGGCGGAGCAATGAGAGTAAATTTGAGTTAGAGTACATGATAGACAAGGAGGAACAGAACTGTATACAACATAGGAGGAGGACTGGGATCTGTGGTTGACGATGAGGTGAAGGCAGTGCAGCGTAGAACTGTGTACGACATATATATATGTATGTATATGGTTGATGAAGGAGAAGTGAGAACCGCGACCTTGAAATGACAAGGTCGCGGTAATTGAGACAACCAACCGCAAGCTTGAAGTTGTAAGGTCGCAGGTTGGAATTGTATATGGTGCCGCGACGTTGAGAATGCAAGGTCGCGGCCGATTGAGAGTTGGGATACATGTGATCGGAATCTCCGATTCCGATCGATCTGAGATTGATTAATCAGATCGATCGTGATGGCTGATTAGACGATGGATGAAAAAAATTCAACCACACGCGTCGTGAACTTGAACCACCAGCACTCAAAGCACAATGGCACCACGAGCAACATCGTCGAAAGCTACCGGAAGCAGGGCAAAGGAGGGGACAGGAGATGGGAAGGGAAAGAGAGGAAGGACAGAGAGCAGCGCGGCCGTGGGTAAGGGGAAGGCGAAGGGGAAGGCGAAGGGGAAGGCGAGGGCAGAAACGGATGCGGAGGAAGAAGAGGAGGAAGAGGATAAAGGGGAGAGGACAAGGGGCAAGCGTGGTAAGTGAACGATTGTGGAGGGCAGAGGGGTACTTACTGGGGTCTGAATGACAGGAAAAGTGGATAAAACCGGAGAAATCGCGGGCCAGACCATGTCGACATTGCGTGATGAGGCGTGGATTTCACTGAACAAAATCAATTTATTTGAATTGCCAGTGCCGTTGAAATTCGGGACATGGAACGCACGCGATTTGCACGACACAAAGGTCGATACGTTAGTCAGCTCGTTTTTGAATGTCGGGTATCAAGGAATGCGGATCGAGCACGCGTTGTCACTGGTGATGAAGAAAAGCCACTTCGACGAGACGGTGCAGAATGCAAGCCTCCGTGGTGAGGATATTCCGTTTTTGAAGCTGACAGAGGAAGGGATGAAGGCGTTGGCTAAACGAGGGATCACGGCTGCCGGAGGACAGCACCGGCAGGCAGCAACTGGGAAGTACCGGATATGGCTGAGGGATGAGATTGAGAAAATGAAAATGGAGATCGCAGCGCGGGAAGGAGCGACGACGAACGAGTTGGCGGCGTTTGCGAAGGACACGGGGGTCACGCTGGAGAGGCTGCGCCAGCGATTGAAGGACCGAGTGGAGGAGCTAAGCTATGTAGGTATATGGCTCGTGAGGGTATTCGATGAGGGTGAGTGCCAAGTTTGTTTGATTACCGCGACCTTTATTATCCAAGGTCGCGGATACGCTGTATTCGTTTTATTTTCCTACCGCGACCTTGTCATTTTAAGGTCGCGGTCGTCATTCGTTATTGTCGTGTATGACCGCGACCTTGGATGTCCAAGGTCGCGGTCAGTAGGGGAACATTCAACATCACTAATATATTGGACACAGATATCGCCCTTGCGGACGACGCATTGCTCGCACGGGATCTGTCTAACAATGACGTGATCCCCCACAACGAGTCTACGCCCTCAGAGAGACTTGTTCAGAGTTTCAAAGAAATGCGGCGGCAAGTGACGAGAATTGAGAAGTTGGGTGAGAGCGAAGCAACCCGGGCCAACACACTCGACGCCCAGGCTTTACTCGTTGCGAAGTCCGACAAAAAACTGGCGGGATTCCTGCGTCAAGAGGGTGTCCTCAAGTATCTCGGTGCCCTAGTTGACACCAATTCTATTTTTGAAAGCAATGAGGTCACGCTGCCAAAGTGGGTCGAGAGGAACATTATGAATGTCGAGGGAGGGGTAAGTACCTCATCGATGAAATGTAAGGTACAGGATATCATTGACACTGCATAATAATATAGATTATTGTCGAACTCGTAGTCACAGGGGCGGAGTTGTGGAAAGGGCTCCTCAGCCCTGATCCATTGTGGGTGTGCGATCCGCAGGAACCGGAGAGGACGAAGCTCTTCGAAGCGGTCAGAGACAAACCGGAGGGTACGAGAACGAAAAAAGGAGAGCGAGGATTATGAGACCAAGGTGAAGGCCACCTGGGAGCGCCTCAGACAGCCAAAGATCGAGAGTCAACAAGAACTAATGACCAAGGAGTTCTTTTCAGCGATTGACGCTCACGGCAAAGCTGCATTCGAGAAGCTTGCTGTCTTTGTTACGCCGAAGACGACGGATGACACGATGAACAGGTATTGGATGAACGTGGAAAAGACGGTGAAGCGGTACATCACAAGAGTGCCACGGGACGGCCAGTTAGGGAAGGTCGGGGAGTATATTCAGAGCAAGGTGGAATGGATGTACAACGCGGACGCAAAACCACTCATCCCCCGAGGTCTTCCACTCCTCACGCCATCCGCGGTGGCTGATTATGGGATTAGGTGGTCTATGGTGACGCTCGCGTTGGAAGAGGTAAGTGTTCAATTAAACCGCGACCTTGGATTTTCAAGGTCGCGGGTATTTTGATACCGAGGCGCGACCTTGGAAACCCAAGGTCGCGGGTATATTACGATCCACGTACTGACTGATTTCTCTTATGTTTTTAGTGTGTTTCATGGTTGCTGCCGATAGGGTTGTATATTGCGCATGCAGGGAACCGTGCCGAGGAAAAGAGCGGGACCACACTCCTGTTCCGACACTTCCGCAAACATCCTGACTTTGAAGAGAGAGGTGATGAGCTCGTAGCTGCAGTGAGTTATAGTAGTAACGGACAACATGCATCTTGTGCTGACTTCTGTAGATCATCAACTTCCTTTACTCTCGTCGACGTGCTCTTATAGCGATTTAGGGTTAGGGTTATGGGGACTTTTGGTTTGGAGTAGGGAGGGATTTAATCCCTAGGGAGGGGTAGGGGTGAGTAGGGAGGCTAGGGATTTGGTGAGTAGGGAGTAGGGACAGACACAGGGATGATTAGGGTTAGGGTTAGGGTTAGGGTTAGGGTTAGGGTTAGGGTTAGGGTTAGGGTTAGGGTTAGGGTTAGGGTTAGGGTTAGGGTTAGGGTTAGGGTTAGGGTTAGGGTTAGGGTTAGGGTTA